>JAWDGP010005530.1:350000-610000 GCA_033675545.1 Elysia crispata
AAGACGTTGTCGATCCAAATTTTAGCAAAATGGTAGAATAACTCACCAGTGGACGAAAGCGCGCTTGGCATACATAAGATCGAACTTGTGGTCAAGTCTGGCCCAGGCCTCAGCGATGGCTGTGGTGTTGCTCAACATGCAGACAGCGCGCTGGACCTTGGCCAAGTCTCCGCCTGGCACGACAGTTGGTGGCTGGTAGTTGATACCGACCTGAGAGTGGCCAAAGATGATAGGTGACGTTTGGACATATCATTTTACAGAATATAACTTAGCAAATTAATTGTATAAATAATTATATTAACAAAAGTATTGTGACAACCATTAGTTAACTATTCAAACAGTTGGCTTCAGCAAGAGTAGATATATGAAGTCTTCTTTATTTCAGACCGCTATATGTGACACATGTTTTAACAAACATCAATTATTAACTTAATTCCTTACCTTTTTTCATTTCAAATATCCTTTGAATCTTTTCGTTACATAATTCTGTTTAGCTTTTGGCTCTATTCGCGAAGTGGGTTTACAAGTTTCGAATGGGTTTTTATGCTAAATACTAACCTTGAAGCCAGTGGGGCACCAGTCCACGAACTGAATGGTTCTCTTGGTCTTGATGGTAGCAATGGCGGCGTTGACGTCCTTGGGGACGACGTCACCACGGTACAACATGCAGCAGGCCATGTATTTGCCGTGACGTGGGTCACATTTGACCATCTGGTTGGCTGGCTCGAAGCAGGCGTTAGTGATCTCAGCCACAGACAGCTGCTCGTGGTAGGCCTGGGAGAAACATGAAGTAGAAAATGGTGCTTAAACATACAGAGTTTTACTAAATTGTGAAAACGTGTTAAAATGTTAATTTTATTTTTTCCCTACATTTCTAAGATTGAAACTTTTTTTTTAAATGAGGACTTTCATTCATGAACGGATTTTTAATATAATTAAGAAAAGCTACCTTCTCGGCGGAGATAACGGGAGCGTATGTGGCCAGGGGGAAATGAATACGTGGGTAAGGCACCAAGTTGGTCTGGAACTCAGTCAGATCCACGTTCAGGGCACCGTCGAACCTGGTTAACAATGATTTAAGATATGTGTCAGCAATGGCAAACCTCAAGAACATTAATATAGGCAGTGGAAAAAAAAGTCGACGGTAACAGATTATTGCTTTTTTTAGAAAAATCAGAAAGTCTGATGTTTTAATTGTTTCTCACCAATAAATAATTTTTCTTTTCCTTTTTTCAACGCTATTTGCTTGGTTTCAAGTCAAATTCAGTCTCTTAATACATCTGCAATACTCTGAATTGCTGCTGTTTCTACTTTTTTTTCCTTTCTCTCTCTCTCTCATACACATACATATACATGCGCTTTAACTTGTTCATCCTCTCACTCCCTCTCTCTTATCTCTCCCTTCTAACTTATTCTCTTTCTCTCTAGCTATCTTTCATATATATATATACATACATACATATATGCTTATCTCTCTTTTTCGATGAATAAATGGAAACGACGATCCATTACCTCAGTGAGGCGGTGATAGAGGAGACAATCTGACCAATCAGACGGTTCAGGTTGGTGTAAGTGGGCCTCTCAATGTCCAAGTTACGCCTGCAGATGTCGTAGATGGCCTCATTGTCCACCATGAAGGCACAGTCGGAGTGTTCCAGAGTGGTATGGGTGGTCAGAATGGAGTTGTAGGGCTCGACTACAGCGGTGGACACCTGAAACAGTATACAGAAAAGACTTATAGTTCCAATTTGTACTAATCTCCTTTGAATAAAAAAAATTGAGATAACATTGTTATGAACATGTACCAGATAATATTTCAGTCAGTTATGCGACACGGCTGCCAAACTGCGCGATTCTCTCCTTCATCGAGAAAACCGTTGAAGTGTACAGTTTCATGCCGGTTTCACTTAGCCATTAGTTTAACGGATTTTTTTTTTCTTTTGTTTGTTTCAAATTATTCAATTGGATGTTAAGATGGAATTGAAAACAGTTTGGGCACATGAAGTTAATCAATATGTTTTTTAGGTAAATGAGTTGTTATTTTAAGGCTGTGGCTGACCTGGGGAGCGGGGTAGATGGAGAACTCCAGTTTGGACTTCTTGCCGTAGTCCACAGACAGACGCTCCATGAGGAGGGAAGTGAAGCCGGAGCCAGTGCCGCCACCGAAGGAGTGGAAGATGAGGAAGCCCTGCAGACCAGTGCACTGATCAGAGAGTTTCCTGATGCGGTCCAGAACCAGGTCGACGATCTCCTTACCGATGGTGTAGTGGCCACGAGCGTAGTTGTTGGCTGCATCCTCCTTGCCGGTGATCAGCTGCTCGGGATGGAACAGCTGGCGGTAAGTGCCGGTACGGACCTCGTCTGTGAAGGTATAGTTTACAGCAAGATGTATTTTAGCATATTTTTGTTTGATCTTTGGTATAGTGGATGCATGTAGTTATATTAAAGATTATCTATCAACACAAACTGAAATTAAAGAGAGAGGAGTAAAAAACAAAATAACGGTAAAACACCTCAGAGGAAAAGTTCAACAAGAAAAACAGAAAGGTCAGACACTGAATCACAAAAATGACATACTATCAAATGAGACGCACTTAATCATTTTTTCTCTTTTTACTTTTTGTGGTTTTTTTTAGATATGAGAAATATCTCATTAAACAGGGGTATCAAGATTACTAACATTAATAATGCAGAAGATCTTATGATGTAAACCAACGCGGCTTTGACTTACCCACAACAGTGGGCTCCAGATCGACAAAGACGGCCCTGGGAACGTGTTTGCCGGCTCCGGTCTCGCTGAAGAAGGTGTTGAAAGAGTCGTCACCTCCGCCGATGGTTTTGTCAGAGGGCATCTGGCCATCGGGCTGTGGAAGTACCAATACATTGTGTCTCATTCAGAGTACTCGCTTATAAACACATTAATACTAAGTATGTGCATTAATGATATAAATTAATAAAATATGTGAACATGATTTAGGGCTTATCTAGTTTTCTCGTTTTACGGTGAGCCATTACAGTTTTCCATAAGGTTTTATCGAGTAAGATAATCATTCGTAACAGTTGGTTCATTTTTACCATTAACATTCATAAAATTTTTTTCCCTTAATCAAGTGTTAATTCAATGTATGTAGAACTCTGTTTTGTTTAAGTCTCAAGGATCCGAAACTGCCTTAAGCTGAAGATTACTCTGATTTTTTTTAATGTTTTGTTTTTTGTTGTTTTTTTTTTTTTGGGGGGGGGGGGGGGGGGCGGGGGGAAGGGGGTTAGCCTTATGACCTTGTCTGTTGTATTATTCTTGAAAATTAAGACGGGTGCCATTACTTCATCTGTTTTTAAGCTTAGTATGGACAGTCTTATTGCCTGCAATTTATGTCTTGAAAATTTGTTCCTATTAAGCCGTATGTATAAATATATAAAAAAAACACGTTGAACTCAAGCCTTTTCTGAATATCAAGCCCCTCTCTAGCGGGGTTGTCCTAAAAACTCATTTTTCGACGCCATGGTGATCTAACCTGCAAAGAATGTCTTCTTTAGACGTTTTAACTGCAGAGCCATCAACTTGATAACGTTAAAATCCTAGTTAACTTCTGGCACAGTGGTTGTTGGCTATTGTGCATGGCTATGAAAATGTCTACATATCTGGCTCTTTGTTCTCATGGGCCTTTCATCCAACACTCACCTGGATACCATGCTCCAGGCAGTACAACTCCCAGCAGGCATTGCCGATCTGGACTCCGGCCTGGCCGACGTGGATGGAGATACACTCACGCTGGGAAGAGACACAGTATTAATTTACTCAACTCCCATTGCAGAGTCAGACGATAATTATGTAATTGCTTGGTTAAATGCGGCACGATTAGGTGTTAACGGACTCATAATTTTTGCACATTTAATAATGTTATGGTTGACTCTTTTATTACTCTGTGTCAGCATGTCTTTCATCTTTCTTTTATTTTGATTTATCCTTCTTTCTACCTGTAAATGTTCTCACGTCTAGTTGTTTGCTCACTCTGTTCAAAATAAAGGTAAGATGCTATTTATTCGTCACGAAGGTAAGATGCTATTAATTTTGAAAACAATAATAAGTGTTCTTCTATTACATTTGCATACGTCTGTTTTAAATTTTGAAATGTCCCGCTCCCGCCAATATGTTTAATGCACAGGGTTTCTTCTCTTTCTTCATTATCTGTATAAAGTTTTCCAAATTCATTAGGTTTTTTATATTTATTATAACAAATTACACATACGTACACACACACACATATATATAGATAGATAGATAGATAGATAGATAGATAGATAGATAGATAGATAGATAGATAGATAGATAGATAGATAGATAGATAGATAGATAGATATAGATATATCCCAAATTTCAAACATTTCTATAAACTTTCTTATCAATGTCATTGTATAACATTGATTTTTCTAATGCAATATTGGACTTCAAATTTCAGTAACTTTTCCAATAGTGTTATGACTGTTATGTTACTGTAGATCTTGTTTTATCTAAGTTTTTCTCACTAAAAGTTTAACTCACGAGACTCTCTGAGAGTTTTATCACTGAAACACAAATAAGATAAATTTAATGGTGTTGCGCTTAAAACACCACTTTACACTCACCATGTTTGTAGATTTGTGGTTGTCTAGTGTGACCTGAAAGGATAAAAAGTAACTACCTTAAGTTGACCCAAGGTTGTCGTGTTAAGGTATAGCAGTGACAGTTCCCAATGTTACTTTCTCTTAAATACTGAACGTCTATGAGCCCACACATGGACCCTTAGTTACCCTTAGTGTTGACTGTTTCCAATGTTGGTTTTTCCTATACGGTAGTTTTCTGGAAACAAAACGTATATTCCAAGGGCAAAACCAGATTCTTTTCGTGGCATTGACAGAATTATAATAATTTGTCCAATGCCCTTACATTTATCATCTCACGTAAACGGTTTAAACTAGTTTTCCTTAAACTACGACATCATTTCTTTACCGTTTAACAGGTTGCTCATTTGACATAATGACCTTCGAGGCTTAAAATAGAGTAGGCTATACATTGTTCAGGTGAGCAATGGTCCTTCGTGGAGTACAGGTGTAGTCAAGAGTGGCCAAAACAATTGCACTGTTTAAGTAACTAGGGAGTGGATTGCATGAGTTGTAGTACAAGTATTGCTTCCAGTCGGGCATTAGATTTATGTGCGTGTGAGTCTGACTGGAAGGGAAAGCTAAGAGGATTTGGCAGCATTGGTCATTCCCGGTCACTCTTTGACGGTGCGAATGGGTAGGCTTAGAATTATTGATGTAGTCAATGGCTGACGTGCCCAAAGGCTATCACAAAGCTGGCAAGCGCAAAGGTAGTCCACGGTCTGCAGCACAAAGATTTTATTTATTTTTTTTTCACCTACGTAGGATTTTAGAGAAGATTGAAGTGTAGGGCAGTAAGTTGTGGGCTGACTATGCTCAGCTATATAACAGAAAGAAATAGTAAGTTCAGATGTAAGTGCGATAGAAAAGAATTACAAGCAAGTTAGGCTTAATCAGTTTATTGCAACATTTGTATTATTTTTTTTATATTTATTTCTTACTTTCAGGGCTAAACACAACATTTTTTTACTCTCTGTCTCTGTCAGTCTGTCTGTCTGTCTGTCTGTCTGTCTCTCTCTCTCTCTCTCTCTCTCTCTCTCTCTCTCTCTCTCTCTCTCTCTCTCTCTCTCTCTCTCTCTCTCTCTCTCTCTCTCTCTCTTCCTCTCACTCTAAATCACTCTTTTACCAATTGACTTAAGGCATAAAACTCAGATGTATGAAGATCAGTTGATCGATGTAAATTTTATGGAAATTTCAATATTTTTCTGCTTTGCTCTTCTTGCCAACACAAGAGATTCAGCTGGAGCGAACTAGCTTCTTTCTCGAAAAAACCAGTAACTTACACTGTGGGTAGACTTGTGTTTGCTCAGTGACCTCAAAGTAATTGAAATTAGCGACTTATAAATCTCTTTGCCCAAGAAGCTTATTGGATTTAGTAAAGCCGCAGCTTATCCAGATTTCAAGCCCCTTCTCCCGGATAATCACGTCAGAACAAGTCTTAAAATTCCCTGCTTGCCAACGACTCTTACTCTAGAGCTTCAAGCCAACGAACTGGAAAGAGATTTATCCCAGCAAGCTAACATTTTTATTTTATTCGCAAACCTTATACATAGAGTCATGTTTTTGTACTAATTTTATTTTTCGTTCAGTGCTGCAGCAATTCTGTCTGCCATTGTTCATCCAACAGAAGACTGCTATTCGAATGAGATGGGTGATAGAATCTAATGGTTAAGACAGATAGGGAGAAAGGGGGATGAACAAACTGAAATATTGTTGGTTTTTTTTTTTTAATTTTGTAGATGGATAAAAAGATAATAGAATTATATTTACTACAAATGAAATCTGCTCCTCCTCTATTGATATTATCATCATAATTGATATTATTATTATTATTATTATTATTATTATTATATTATTATTATCATTATTATTATTTATTATTATTATTATTATTATTATTATTATTATTATTATTATTATTATTATTATTGGTGCTGCTGCTACTACTACTACTACTACTACTATTACTACCACTACTACTTCTACTACTACTACTACTACTACTACTACTACTACTAGTACTACTACTATTACTACTACTACTACTACTACTACTACTACTACTACTACTACTACTACTACTACTACTACTACTACTGCTACTACCACTACTACTATTACTGCTGCTGCTGCTGCTGCTGTTACTACTTCTCCTATTATTACTACTACTAAAACTATTGCGACTGCTATTACTCCCGTCACTGCTGCTACTGCTTTTACTTGTAGTATTTCTACTCTTGTAAGTGAAAAGAAAAGCTTATGAAAATAAGAAGGGCTAGTTATCATAATATTCTGAACAACTCTCATTGGTTAACAGGCTTGGCAAAGTAACTTAAGTCAAGCTCTAGGACTAAAACACACATCAAGACATCCATTAATCAGTCTATTCAACTCACAAAAACTCACCTGTTACTTTGAAGAATGCCAATAGCAAAACTCGAATAAATTTTTAAAAAGGCGTTTTTTTGTTTTTTTTTAATAAATTCATATCAGAAAATGTTGACCAGTTCAATTTCGTAGTAGATACACAGTATAAAATATTTTAAAATACATGTATCTGCAAAATATCTTTCTGGACTGTGATATTGATAGTTGGTTATACATGTACTTGATATGTGGTAAAATAAGGCCGAGCATGTTACTGAAAGAGGGTTTGAGGTTTCTCTTTAAACGATGGTCCTTTCATCTCACAAGTGCTATTCATCAGTCATTTAACAAGCACTATGTGAAAAGTAAATTTGTTGGCTTTTAACTGGACATTTTGTAAAATCAGACTGAAATACTAATCAAAAAGGAAACAGTTTAAATTTAAGACATATCACCAAACAACAGTTGAATTGTATCACATCTTTTATTTTAAATTGTAAAATATGTGCGACTTCTACACTTTTAAAAACACTGTTCTTACAACATAACAATGAAAGACTAAGCCAAGTAATGATAAACACAGGAAACAACTAAATCTTCTCACAAAAAGAAGTAACAAGAAAAAGCATCATACACAATTGCATATAAAATCTCCTTTACAAACAGAATCACCTTTCAACATGTTTTAAAAACTTTCTTTCTCTACAGACTCCATTAGGATCCTGCAGTAGCCTTTAAGTAGTTTAAACTTGAATCCGACCACTCAGAGCTAACTTTATATGCATACTTGAACATTTCCCCACACTGTCTTAATAAATTTAAACCCTTCGGAGTTGACTCTTTTATGTGTAAAAATTTTCAAAGAAAACAATCTTACATAAATGAACATTGCACTGGATCTTCCAAGGTAACAACCAAAAAGCCTTTTCTGTAGGAAGTGACTTTACAATACGTTTATTTTATATCAGATCATTGATTGATTGTGTGAAAATATCATAATCCCTTTGTTATAGGATTACTTCTATCTTTGAAGCAGAGCTGATTGGGGTGGAGACATGAAATCCAAGACTCATTTAGTTACAATGGTTTGAAAAAAAAAAAAATGAAAACAAAGGCTGATGCTTTAACACATGGCTACTCACACAAAAAACATTCAAAATGTTAAATAATGTATTAACGTAAAACAAGGAAATGGATATTTGAAGTGCATACACATTTTGCTTTTTTTTTTATAAATCCTGCAAGTATGAAAAAAGATCATGTTTTGTAGGGGATTACTAATGAAAAGCAAAAAAGGAGTATTGTTCTATATATCAACAACTTCAAATGTCAAATTATAATAAATCATTAATTTGGACAGGTTTTAGACACCATCTTTTAGTAAATTAAGCAATAAAATGTTCTCAAAAAGCAGATCTGAAATCAAAGACAAGTAATCAGAAAATTTTTTAAATGCTGGCAATGTACGTTTTTGTCACAATATAAAAAATATTTATATTGGAACCACAGATTTCAATTTTTTGGCATTTCTTTATTAGCTTATTAAATTTATGAGCATCCTAACTCTTACAGTACTACAGGCATTTCCTTCCTTTCTGTAGAGAAAATTGGCTTTGTCCACAGCACATAATTTATTATTCCTTTGCTCATAGAATGTAAAGCTTTTAACTAAAGCATACATTAGCTTCATGATTATAGGTAAGTTGTAGTGAGCAGAAACCTCAATCTACATTTTTCTTAAAATATTTGTTCCAAAATGAAACAAACAAAAAATTACTTGAAGTTCAAATTAAGATTGTTATTTGAATGGTTATCGCAAAACAATTAGAAGCAGAGACAGGTTTTTTATGTCTTTTTCCAAAAGACTGCTTTACTGAAATCTATGCATTATGTTAAGGCATTAAAAACAAAGCCACAAGCAAGTAGCTGTGAGCTATATAATGTTCTAACACTTGGTGCAAATTTTTCTCGTTGACGAATTGTGAACTTTCCAGAATAAGTAAAGATTGCTGACTTGTTGACTGGGTTATAAGTACACGTTTTACTCAGCAAAAAAAAAGCGGCATGATCAGCTGACCAACAATAATGATGACATGAGATGAAAAGTTCACAGAAATAGAAGAGAAAATTGAAAGTGCCATCTAATTTTCCTTTTACTGCATATCAATTAGTATGGTATACTTGCAGTAAGAGATACCACAAGTTCTGCAGAACTTCAACTGGGTAGACCAGCATAGGAGACCATTATGTATTCAATGAATTAACCTTCAAGCCATTAACCACTTTGACTAAAAACAGTGGTTTCAAACTTGATAGTACCATCTAAATTTCATTATTTCATGCAGTTTAGAATGCACATAAATCTTAAAAATTCCAGTACCTTAAAACTCTAAGAAGGAAATTGTAACTCAATGAGTTGAGAACTGAGGGCTGCAACAAAAGTTGCAGTCATACCTTGGTCCAGTATGCAAAAGATATATAATTTTTGGCAGCTTGAACTACCTCTATAAGCCTAGATCTTATGTTGCTCTTATGTGATTCCAGAATGATGATCACAGAAATCATTTAAATTAATTACATAGCAGAGTTCAATTCTACCAATGGCATAATTGCTTGGTTCTCTAAGACATACCTAAAAGGAACTATTTTTTTCTTTTTTACCAAGTGAAAGACAGCACTTCATATGAAATGTTAATCATAGCAACAACAAAAGAAATGTGGACAAAGATCTTTATAACACATGCCATGCCATTTTCACCCCCATTTAAGGTCCTCAACTTTTAAATAGAACTTTGATCCATTTCAGACCATATGACTAGTGTTAAAGTGTTAAATATATGACTTAAACATTCAAATCAAACATTGTGTAAAAATAAGTTGTTTAAAAATTGTGCATCATAAATGATAATCTGTTATGCATAAATACCTTTTAATTTTTTAATTGTATTGTTCAGCAATAACTCTATTGCCACCCAAGCCATTGCTATGCTGATCATATACATCCAATATCAACCAAGAAATCCACAGTGAGGTCTTTCACTCTCCAAGCATCATTGATTAAGATGCAAGGCGACAAGGTAATCTAAGAACGATGAAAACAGTCAGCCTAAATCGACTTTCAAACGTTCAAACAACGAAGTTTCACTTTGTTTTCAACGGAACTCTTCTTCTTGAAGGAAAAAAATGATCAATTTATGAAATATTGTGTATTTTGTTACTGAGACGGTGAGAAAACTGCTGACTTAACGGTCAATCCAATCGACCGTGACGCCACAGAAGTGTACTAACGGCTGATTAGATCTGCTGTCAACACTTGTAGGGTTAAAACTGTGATAATTGATCAGATATTCCTTGAAAATTGACTTGTTTTATACAACTAAAAACGGTGTAAATCTATGTATGTCAAAGTGCTTAAAATCATTTGCACAGATTGAATTATCAGAGATAAGTCTTTTTTAAACAGGAAAGAAGTGCTTGAGGGGTTGGAGTGAGTTAAAATTAAAGTAAGAAGAATTCTACTTAAAAAAGTAGAATTGTATCTAGAGAATGAGAGATTTCCATTAGAACTAAATCGGAAAACACAACGGTTTGGAAAAATTTTGATATAAATTCTTATCTTTTGTTATTTGGGCACAAGGTTTGCACAAAAAAGTTCGAATCTGTAAATATCAATAAAGCAAGCAATAAAAATAAAGACCATAAAACAAGTACAACCTGAATAGTGGCAACCTGTAGGAGCTCACTCAATGTTTTATTGCTTATATGCCTGTTTCTCTCAAGCATTTGTCCTTCTAGAATACATGCAGCTTTCAGCAATCATCTTTCTTCACACTCCTGTGTCTCTAATAAAGATACAAATGACATCTCAACGGACAGCCTGAGCCATGTGTAATGGATGAAGCATGAGTTCAAAAGTTGCTCCTTTAAGGTTCGCCCCTCTCAAATTTGCTTCTTGAAGATCACAACCAGTCAGGTCACAGTTCTGTAGATATAAGAATATAAACTATATACATTTACCAAAGATATATGTAGAGAAGAAATTTAAGTGATATACACTTATCAAAGATATATGCAGTGATGACATTTAAGTGATACATTTACCAAAGAAATATGTAGAGAGCAAATTTAAATGGTACACTCATTAAATATGTGTAAAGAGGAAATATAAGTTATCAATTTGTGCCATGATGTAGTCACACAGATATTAACTCTTGACTTCCAGGCTTCCATAATGATACCAGAGACTACACATAAAATATTACTGTTCAGCTAGACTGAAAAATGCCAATATTTCAGACACCTTTTACATACATGATAAGCTACAAAAAAGTAAGGTTAGAGAACAGTGGAACTTGTCTGTGGCAGTAGCCACATTTGTGGTCATGTAAGACAGGTGATCATCTTGGACAGTAGCTACCCAAGAGTAAAAGCTACAGAAACTGCAATAATATACAGATATACTTACTGCACTACTTTGCCGCCATTACTAAACAAAAAATGTTCCCCTTTGAGTTAAACAAAAGGTCCACCAGTAAAACTTTGCTCCCTTGCTCTATCTCGTATTACATAAAGCAGTTTTCAATCAAAGTATCCGTAAAAATAGTCGTCATTCATTGAGTGATGAGATGAAGCATCTGCTAGCTAGTTTAATAACCTTGTGATTGCCCCTACCCTTCTCTTGTCTTAACTTTACGCCAAGGGCAACCAACATACAGTAGTTCCACAGTGGAGCATTTAAGTTCAGTGATCTGACCTTTGGCATGAAGTCACAATGGGGTCATGCTAATCATGTCAAATAAGCTGAGGTTAGCATACTCGCTTTCACAAATACCTTCAATACATTATTTTAAAATGTAATAATAATTTAAACTACAGCTAAAATCAGTCTAAGAGTTGCGTGTTTAAAGAAAAAAAATTATTTCACAGAGATATAAGTTTTGAAATGAAGAAATAAAAACAGGCATCTATAATCATAGTGTAATGATTCCATTGTGTAGAACAATTTTTTTGTTTAAGTCATAATTAATCAATATGCATTTAAAAAAACAACAGAATATTAATTTGTTTTTCTTTTGAATACCAAGCCTACATTTATTATTTACTTCAAATTGTTTGTTTTTGTTTTGTTTTGTTTTTTGTGCTGATGTGAAATCTATGATAGAGCATTTTGCAGCCTTCCTTTAGTGAAAACATGCCATATGCACATGTACTTGACAATCTAATTGAATGCTATAACTCAGAGCTCTGTGAATATTGATTTTGTGCATTAACAACTGATTGCTTTTAAAGTTCATGACAATCTTCGCTTACATTTATAGAGAAAAAAGTAAGGCCAACCTATTCTAGTGTAATTCTGAGTGTAAATAGAAAACTTTGGGTTTCATCACAGCATCAGAATTTCTTATTTACACAAACTATTATAGCTGGGTAAGGTAAGGCTGGTATTTGGATATCAATGAACACTGAAGAGGGCTTTTTCTTATATTAAGCCTGAGTGAGCTAGTTGGAGGCAGGCCATCTCAATGAATGGGAAACTTGAGAATACAGAAGATAATAAAAGCCAGTTCAAATGCAAAGTTATAAAAGTTCACTCTAATACTCCTCCCATGCATCATTTGAAAGTCTTGCTCACATGAACTGTGACTAATACAGGTGGACTTTCAGAACAAAATTTTTTATGGACAACTTGATATTGCTATCACCTCTAAATCTGCTCCAGCTAAAACAGCCCCTCTCAAGTCACAGTTCTGTAAATTTGCATTTTTCAGTGTAGCCACCCTCAAGTTCACACCAGCCATGTGGCTTCCTTCCAGGTCCACATTTTTCATCAAAGCCCCTGAAAAACAAAACAAAATGAAGATGAAGAAGGATCTTTTTGGCTTTACTGATTTAAATCAGGTCCTTATTTTCAAATTTTACATGGGAAGAGCAATCTTTTGGAAAGGTTCTCCAATCTGAGACTTATTTAATAAACCTATTCCACAAGTGAGTCCTACTTAGTTATAGAATTGACTAAAAATATGATGTGAGCTTTGCCAACAGATCTTGTCAAAAGACTTAACTGATGTATTGATTTTGAAACTCTAGTGACTCACCACTCATATGAATTAAAGTATTGATGTGTAACTTCTCACATAGGCTTTGAAATGAGACAACGTTAAAAAGGGTCAAACATGCAGTTTTATTCTCCATCTTTATTTTTCAAGAGAGAGATCAGGGTCCTGATAATTACATCATTGCTTTATCAGTTAAATTGGGACTGTTAGGATGCAGAATCAAAGTTGCCTGTCTCTCAGACAGACTACCTGGCGAGTCAGATTAATCACATCTATCCCAGTATGAATTCATCTTACTCCTAGCTATGCTCTGTTTCAATGGCCAATGAATATTAGAGCTCAAGCTTATATTTTTTCTGAAGAAAACATATGTCCAAAAAATTAAAGTATCAAACACTGATATTAACTAAAAACTTATCCACAGACTTTGATAATGGCTTTGGGTTTTTAGGAAGTGAATGTTGATTACTTAGGCATTAGGCATTAACAGTTAACTTTTTGGGGCCAGAAAAGAGGGAAGAGGGAGATAATCCATGTATCTTTTCTACTACAAATGAATTGAGATGTTATAAAATAAACAGAAAAAATAGGTGGAAATCGGACAACTTATAACATGCATTAAGATTTTACCTTCCATGTTGGCCCTGCTTCCAGCTGGGTCTTCAAAATAGCATCCACGCATGGATGTACCTTCAAGGTTAGCACAGAGCATTTTCACCCCCAACAGGTTTGCAGACTAGAAACCAGAAGAAAAGCACCAAATTTTTACAGCTCATGGAAAATTTTTTAATCAGATGTAAACTTTAAAATTGCAATCAATGCTTGAGTTCAAAACATTATATTCCTAACTGATTTTCATCAACCTTCTATTTTACAGTCTTATCTGCTTAATCTACCCAGCACGGTAAGTCCCACAGATTGCTACTCATGGTGGACGGAGTCTGGCAAAGATTTCTAAGAAATTAATCAACGAAACAATCAATAACCAAATAACCATAGTTGGTGAAGTAAATTAATGCCTTGTACAATGAGAAAAAAAGTTTAGAAACTCTCGATGCAACATAGAAAATGCATTATATTAGAATTATTCTTCCGTGGCAAAAGTGATAGTATTGTCAGCCAGACATAAGAGAAAATGATGATAATGTATGTTGAGAGGAGAGAGTCATGAAAGTTGAATCAAATTCAAAATCCATAAATCATATTGCACTTGCTAGCATTGAAAGGAAATCCATCTTAAGGAAGAAAGGCTGAGTCTGATTCTCAACCAACCTCAGTTCATCTACATATAGCCATGAAAATCATTTTACTGAGAAAATGAATAAATTTGACACCAAAACTTTGTGCACATCAGAAATACTCTGGCAAAGAAAGACTTCTCAGAGAAAAGACACAACTTACGAGAGCTGTGTTTTGCCTCTGGTGGATATGTAGCACAGATATAAAACGAAATTACTCAACCCTGCATTTTTCTTTAGCAGGTAAATCATTTGCATTACCCATCAATTTTCAGTGACAAAAATCACACAACTTTTTGTTGAAATTCATCATTATTTAATTATTTTATTGGAATCACTTTTATCTGTTTTATTTTCTCTTTGCTTTTGTCTTGAAAACAATTTTTTTCTTTTTTTTTGTTTTCAATTTAGTAGGATGCTCCTTATTTTTTTTTAAAGCCTCATCTAATTATATTAGTCCTCAAACACTGTTCACAAATCATCAGTTTCTGTCTTACATTTTATATACGTAACATTTTTGTGACATATTAATCTTTCAAGATTTCATTGACACAAAATTGGCTCTAAACATTTAAAAAAAATATTACTTTGTCAGAACTGGGATCTTACAATTTCACTTGTGATTTGAATTTTCATTTAAAAATTCTGAAATTATACTATTTTTGTGAATATTTTAAAAAAATTTCTTTAAACAAGTAAGTTTAAAAACCAAGAAATTCATAAAAACAAAATCTGAAATATAACTATGACACATTTTGAATATTTCCAGCTTTTCCAGCTCCATAGATTTTTTAAAAACCCTTTTCTTACTGGCTAACTTTTCAAAGCCTCAAACTATTAAAAGAAGAGACATTTGTGGCTTAAACCCAAAAATTACAATAAAAAAAATATAAAGACGGTTAAAACCCAAAAATTAAATTTTTAAGAATTTTGCATCTCAATAAACCTGTGCTGAATTTATTGGGACAAATGAAATTTTGTTAAAACTAACATGTGTGGTTTTTCAGTTTATTTAGACTTATATATTAATGTTGCCAATTTAAAACTCGTATTATATACAATATCTTATTTTCAGTTCATGAAATGAGGTGACAAACTTTATACAGCAAGTAAATTATTTTTGCTTTTGAGCTTTCCGACTATAAAAATTCGCAATGTCAATTTAGCCACATGTTATCAAGGATCATTATAGTTTATTTTTTAGGCAAAATTTTCAACATTAAAGAAACTCTGCATGTCAAATTTTACTGGAGGATTTCTTCTACATCATAGACAATGGTGCAGATACATAGAAAGCTTGCACTTACTATACTTTTTAAAGAGCAAACTTTACTATACTTTTTAAAGAGCAAACCTTGATTGAATCACTTAAAATATAGAAATTTTGCCAATACAAAACATTCTAGACTAACGCTTGATTTCCCCTCTTTGTAGGCTGCAAATCTTATTTTGAAATTTAACAGAGGCATTTTTTTCTATAATTTCAACTGAAGTTTCCCAAGGTCTAGATCTGGATCTAGACTTAGATTATCATCCTCAGGGCTCGTTAACTTTGTGAAAAGTAGAAATCCAGGAACTTAGCTCATGCTAATTAATTTGGAAACCAATAACACCTTTGCCAGCATTTTTTCTGTAGGTCGCATAACTTTTCTTTGAGCTATGCTGAAGAAAATCATGCTATTGAGACATGTTCTGGGATTTAAGGGCTCACTCCAACATCACACTATGGAATTCTGCACCTTTTTTAATTTAAATATGAGATCAGAAAGAGAATGCGCGAACCACCATTTTTTGGCTTAAATGCAATTCACAAAACTTTGAACTACCAAACCTATAGCTGAAGAACATTTTAAAAAAGCACATTATTTTTTTTTTTTTACAAAAAGAATATTTTAAAATTTTAGGCAGCTCAATGAAGTGACAATACTTCACATGTTAATGCAAGAGATGTCTACCATCTTTTTACACCCAGCCACTTAAAATTCATCTTGGAACCAACAAACACATAAAATTTCAAAGGCAGCATTTATAGATATAAGCAGAACACTGGTTATGCTGCTAATAGTTGAAGCAGACACAGCTGACAGCAGGAAACTGATGCTCTTAGTGAGAGCAGGTACAGTTAACAGTAAGACACTAGTGACACTGTAGCTAGTCTGAAGAGGCACAGCTGATGGTTATGCGAAGGAGAATAAAAAAATTGAGAACAGTGCGACAGAAAACATGTTGATGAGAGATGGAACAGTTAACAGCAGGAAATTGGAGATGGTGTAGCTGATACTGAGAAAATTCACAGAGAGCAGGAAATGGATCATGGTACTGCTTGTAAGAGTAGGCATAGTTGTCAGCAAGAAATTCTAAGGAGAGCATATTTGACAAAATAAAACTAGTCCTTATGAGAGTAGGCATAGATGAATTTGCAGCACAAGACTTGTGTAAAATTATATGGCCAATGAGGAGTGTATTCATTATTTTGTCTGTAAAAATGTTAGAACACTGAGAACTCCCCCTCTTGTGCAGTACAGCACAAAAGGGTCATGTCATATATCAAAACATAATGTCTAGGTGCATTTTATGAAATAGTTGTACCTTAGATCTAAATCTAGATTTTTGATTTACTTATACTGTATGGGACAAAATGATAAATGTATATTTTCAATAATAATATATTCATTGTTCACTTTATCTAGAAAAAAAATTAAACATGTTTTATGTCTTTGCATATCAATCAATCAACCGGCGACTGTGTCTCTTTCTCTTGTAAATTGCATTTACTTTTGATGGAGTTCCAATATAAATGTAGTTGATACTCATTAATTTTCGTTAAATTTTATTTTTTGATATTATACCACTATAGATGCCTATTGTATTCATATATGGAATTTTTTTAAAAAATAAGAACGAAAAAAAAAATTTCCAATGATTGATTCCTTTGTTATGAACCCAATTTTATGAATTTGTAATTCTTCCCCCTGTCATTGTAAAAAAAAAATAATATCTCAGAATGGTTTGAGATTTTAAGCAAAAAAAAACAAAAAATAAAAGCAGAAAATATGTCTCATAAAATTGATCAAATGAGATTTTAATATTTTATCCCAGTGAGGGATTTTCATACAGCAACAAATATATGGTTAAAATTTCAGTTTTTCCATCCTACAAACTTTCAGCTGCAAATATTAATCTTCACATGAATGCAGAAAAGGTTAACATATACTCATCATACTTACATCTACAACAGCTTTTCCTAGATCAGCCCTCTCAAAATTACAAAAGGAAAGGTTAGCCCCTGAGAGATTTGCACTGCGAAGTATGGCATACTTGAAGTTGATGAACCTCAGATCTAGTTTGGACAAGTTAGCACCAGTGAAATTCATGCCCTGTAGGTAGGAAAAACAAAGATTCAAAATTCTAAATTGCGTGTTTGTACAAATTCGGTAATTGTCAAACAAAATAAAACCAAGCTTTTTCTTCCACAGAATATTCATAAATTAATAAACATTTGCACTTTTTATCTCCCCTGTCTTTCTCTTATCACATGCAACGTTCACAGTCCTTAGCCACTCTCTTCATCAGAACACTGCAATTCTTAATTTGATTCAGGACTAATATTTGGTTGATATACACACTAGTATGTATTAACATATTTACATACAAAGAACATGAGATGTTAATTGCAGGCAACCTGGTCCACAGCTATGTTCAGATCAGAGCAGAAATGTTTGTAATGCGATGAATATAAAATATGCTTTTAATAAAATACTTAAGGCACATGTCAAAGTAACTATGCATTAGTATTATAAGTTTATTTAATTTTTAGTTTATATCTAATAAGTATATCACTTTTACATTGATAAGAGGTTGCAAAAAAGTTTGCTTTACAGAAATATAATAAATCTTACTTGGCACCGCAGCTCTTGATTGGTTGGTGTAGATAGGAGTCGCAAAACAAGGTCTCTTCTGGTGATAGGTGTATTGTCATCAGGCTGCTGCTCCCGCTTTTAAAAGGGAATAAAATGAAGAATTGAATAAAAATATTATTTCAGGGGTAAAATCATTCAAATAGGTCCTGGAATTTTACATTCTTCCATCCTCCAAAGCAAAAAGTGTTTTGGATTTTATGTTAGTCAAATTAATTTGTAAAATGTAGATTAGATTAAAAGCTCAATAAAGCATATTAAAGAGATCCAGTCTTATGAATATAACTGGATATAAATTGAAAAATTTAATGAAAACAACATTATTCTGGATATTTCTAAATTATTATGAAGAAGGCAAATTGAAATTTCAGCCTATTATGAGATAGTTTCACTCAAGGAGAAGAAAAGTATTGTCACATGTTGCAAGATGTAAGAAAATTATGAATTTTCTCAAGAAGACCAATTAAAGATAAATAAACTTATTCTTTGTGCTTAAAATAAACATGGCATTTTTCGGGGTCCATCATTTCAAAAAATGTTACCAAAGAAGCAGTCTTAAGTTTACCAACATTCAATGCTATTGAAGTCCCTTCAATTTTTATTTGTTATACATGAAAATTTTCTTTTGTCTCTGAATTTTTTTAATTTTTGGGGTTTTGACAAGCTTCCAAAGACATCTGTCAACCATGTTGAAATTTTCTACGTCATACCCCAAAATTTACAAAATGATCAACTACACTTTTTGACAATAACTGCATCCACTAGCAGCAGAGTTTCAATTGATTTTATTACCACAAAACAGTTGTTCATTTGTGATGACATTAGCTTTCATTTCATATTTATCTAAATTTGAGTTTACTATTGTTTTGCTTTGTTTTAAAAAAATACAATGGGGGAAGTTTTTATTCCAGAAACACCATAATGACCATTAAATTAGTTCCAAGGTAAAATCTCATATCACAGATTGTGGTGCAATGTTACACTCGATAGAAAAAGCAATAGTTTAAGTTATTCTTCATGCTAAATTAAAATACTAACATCTATTATTTCCTCTAATGTCTCTATCAAGGATGTAATGCCAAAAAACTTTGCTTCTTCCAGTACACCTGAAAATAAACAAAGTAGACATTATATTGCATCACTATTATATCAATGATAAAGTTTATGACCCAGCTAAAAACAATGAACTTTTTTTACTTTCAAAAGGAAACAAGTAAAGTTGGCATATAACATATCAATTTATTACAAGCCAATTGAATTACATAAGAATCAAGTCAAAGATAACAAAAACAATACTAAATAAATAAAATAATATTGAGCAACTAAATTGCTTTTCCTCATTTGGTTCAGTTCATAAAAATTGGAAAAAATATTTTCAAAATCTTTTTTTTATTTATCTATATTACGAATAACCTTTATCCAATTGCTCCAATTTTAAATAGAAGGAGCTGTCTTCCTATATAAATAAAAATTTTTCATCCCTATAAAGTTGATTACATATACATAAAAAAAACACTTTTCTCAGTATCAGATAGCAGTAACATTACATAAGATATTCAGCTTCATCCAGAGTAGATCAATGATTTCATAAAGGTAAAAAATATTCTTTCAACACTTGCATCCTATATTCCAAATGCAGCAAATTGCATTCTTTCATGAGTACCTTCTGGGTTTACATTCTTGTCCAGTATCAGCTTCCCATGCCTGAGGTAGTTAAGGATTGGTTCAAAGTACAGTGGGCTGCGATCAATGAGGTAAGCTCCACTTTCATCCACACGACTGCTCCACCCTACACCTAAGTTATAAAATAAGTTAAACTACCTTTGATCATTTAATTTCTTTTTAATAAATAAAAAGCAGCAATCAGTATCACCATAAAATTGAAAATTTCAGCTTTAAATGCGGCTATGATTGAAGCTTAATTTAGTAACGTATCATATTTATCAGTTTCATGGTTGCGGCTATAGCTTTTGAAATATTACTAATGAAAAAAAATCACAGTTCACTGGCAGTGCTCTGATAAACATGACTTTTAATTCAACTGCTTTAAAAAGAATTACTATAAATTTATTTAGACATGTCCTTACAAAATAAGTGAACACCTCTCAAAAATTTAACATTTAAGCAATAGAATGAAAAGCTATGGTAAAAACAAAGTGAAACTCATAAGCAAACCCGATGACTAGATGTTCTTTGGAATCATAAAACCCATATATATATATATATCATTTAAGTTTTGCTCCATTTTCCTGATGGTATAAAATAATGCTTGGTTTATTGAGTTGTTAAGGAAATGCAACTGATCAGTATTATTACGTGATAATACTCTTTTTTATTTTGGCGACTTAAAAATTACTTGCTCAGAATTATCTACATTAACAATATAAAACCTGAAGGATATACAGTCATTACTAAATGATGTGTGACCATTATATTCATTTCAACATTTCTTTTCTATGAACAAATCACAGAGCTTGGACACTTTTCATAGTATTGTGATTATAAACAAAACAAGTCAGTTTTATAAAAAAAATGCAAGTAAATGCAACTGGTTATTTTAGGCACACATTCTTAATCAAATCATAATCTCTGAATGCATGAGTACAATTGAGGATGAAATTGCATTTTTCCTTAACTCCAAATCCTGGAAAGAAACACAACTGACTGTTTTTACAATGAAAGGAAAATAGCAAACAAAAAAAAAGTAAAAAAAATAGAGAGATAGAGGTAAAGGAGAGGGGTAGAAAGAGTTCAGAAGAGAAAGGAAAATATGAAAAGGAAGATGCTGAGAGAGAAAAAGAGACAGTGAGACAGAGGGAGGGACAGTTACACAGAGATGGGAAAAAGAAGGAGGGAGACTGGCAAAGAAGGGGAGACAGTTAAGGCAAGTATGGCATAGCAAAAGTTTTGTTTGTCTTTCGAAATACAGCCTATTCACAATGCAGCTATATCAAATTCTTTGCATGTTAAACTTTGAGACTTTGTCAGACAGGGTGGAAGTGAAAAGATGAACGAATGGAGTTTGGACGAGCAAAAAGGGTCCTGAATATATGTGTATGGATGTTTTAACCCCAAAACAATCAAGAAATGGGGAAAAGACAGAGAAAATAGGAGAATGGAAATATACAGTCATAAAGAGAAACAGATACAGTGAACTTTAAATTCAACGAGCTCGGACACTGTTAACGAAACCTCGGGCTCCACGAGGGATTGACAAAGTCCCGTTTTTTTCCTCTTTGCATTAATTAACCCTGGACCCAACGAGTGTCAAATTTACCGACCTCAGGTTAAGCGAGATGAAGGTTGTAATGGGCTTCAACAGATGAACAAAACCACTTTAAAAGTTACCTTACACACTACATGTCGGGCTCTTTGTCAGGGCCTCAATAAAAATTGAATCGGGATGTGTGCGATCGAGGATGTGTTTGTACGCAGGTGGTTGTATCGAGAAGAGAAGGGCCAGTGCGACAAGGAGATGGAGAAAATAAATCCATCTGGGCACTCCAGACAGTACAATCTGTTAGCCAACTTATGTAATATTACTTAGATGGGCCTAGCTCAGTACCATCTATGTGGCCACATGACTCTGACTCCATACCTAGTGAAACAAGGCATAGCAGCAGGAAAGACTTCAAAGAGAGAGAAAGGGGGGGTAGGGCTGTGCAGGGTAGAGCAGCAGTGAATGGAGGCGAAAGGGGGATTATCGGGTATGAAGTTATGAGGCTGGGTCTAGGATTTAAGAAGGTCCAGTGAGAGAAAAGGGGCATGCTTAAGCAAGATCATATAGATCTGATTACGTAAAGGAGAGAGAGAAAGAGAGAGAGAGAGGGAGAGAGAGAGAGAGAGAGAGAGAGAGAGAGAGAGAGAGAGAGAGAGAGAGAGAGAGAAAGAGAGAGAGAGAGGGAGAGAGAGAGAGAGAGAGAGAGACTTACAAACGTGCAGAGACAGTGAGAAAAGTAGCGAGGGATAGAGAGGAGGTGGAGATCTAAACAAAGTAGAAAACAAGTTTTTCTTTACAATGAGGGTGAGACTGAGACTAGCAGTGTGTGTGTGTAAGAGTGAGAGAGAGAGCATTGTAGATAGCAACACAGAGAGGGGGGAGGTGAAGGGAAGAGTCAGAGAAGTTGTTTTAAAGAAGAAATACATGTAATAAAATAAACAAAAAGCAAAACAAAAAAGTGAAACAAAACTTTATTTCCTTAACACTTGGGGCCGTATATATTTGGTCGAGCAATAAAGGGAAGTAACTTTAAAAGTTTAAGGTAGGTTTCCTCCCTTAAAGATTTTTTTTCATTTTAAAGTTACCTTTTATCCAACTAGACCTCGGGTTCAACAAGGAAATACTGTGAGACCTGTGTATCTTGTAATATGCAATTATTACTGTACCGAGACGAAGAATTGGAAGAACAGAGAAAGAGGGGATGAAGTGGAAGAACGGGCGAGATCAATTGTAAATAAGGAAAGCAGAGATAATAAAAAAAACGAGACAGACTGAAAAACAAACATAGAGGATTGACAAGGAGACAAAGAGACAGGACTAAATCTACAGGGTAGCATCTTTCTTAAGAAACCAAGGGGTACATCTAAATTTCCAAAAAATATTTAGACCTTGTTGGAAAGATATTCAAAAATGTTATTTTGTGCATCAGAAGATCTCTATTAGCCTTTGCATTTGTGATGATTGAGAAAGCCATGGCACTACACACAAACAGGAAAAGTACTAGCCTTACAAACTAAAATTAGATTTAATCTGATTCAACAATCTATTTCATCAATATATCAAAAGAACGTTCCCTTAAGCCTATGAGGAAATTTTATTTTTCCATGGACAATTACTGAAGGCTAATTTTTTGGCAGTAATATCAACTTCCTTTCCTAAAAATTGAATTGACAACTTTTTCATGAAAGCTCATTCTAACAATTAAGGCTCTATAAAACTTGGATGCCACCTCTGTTAAATTTTATAGGAGGAATAAATTAACCGTTTATCATCTTTATTCCTTTGTCACAGCCATGACAACCTAACCACATTCAAACAAAAATGAAACCACCAGCTCATATCACAGCTATAGATGCAGGAGTTTTGTTAAAGAAATATTAATGTCTAGGCAGAACTAATGTAAAAACTGTAAATGGTTTACAAGATACTATCCTCAAAACATAATTTATATGGACTTTTCAATGATACAAATGTCATAAGCAATTTCAAAGCACTGAGACAGTCCTGAATTTGTCCATGCCCATTACAGACACTTAAAAAAAAATCCAAAAATACTCTAGAGAACTTCTACTGATGAACATGCAAGTACCTTTATCATTGCTGAACATTCTTGCCAACATGCTATCACCATCAAATCTTGTTAACGTACCCCTGAAAAAAACAAAATCACAATTATCATAATAATAAAAAAAAAAGAAAACAAGCAGAAAAAAGTTCCAACAAAAAATCAAATGTATAGCGACCCCAGATAATGAGCATTTTGTGGTAGACGACTAATTTGATAAATGCCATTTTCCTCAGGAAAGCTTGAAATCCTTGCTAGTTAAAATCCTTTTAATTCTGAAACAATATCAAAGTTAGAAATTAGAGAAGTATAAAAAGCAGAAATTTTAAGTTTTATTTAGGAAAATTGCATTTACCTAAAAGTTTCCTTGCTGCATCACACAATTAATCATGCTTTCAGCATCAGAAAGTCTCTATAAATTTTAAGAAAAGTTGTATTTGTAATATTAACTCTGAATGAATTCATAAATGGGGGATAGACAATAAATAACTAACTCTGAACAAAGCTCAGAATGAAAATAATAAAATTTATAGGGAATCACTTTTTTTATGCATAAAACCAAACGCACTTCACATTGTCCATTTGTGAAATGCGTTAAATGCTAAAAATCATGAAATTTTCATTTTGAAAATGCATCTCTTGACACTTTCTCTTAATAACTATAAACCAAAACAAATAAATTACCAGCTAAAGGATATGACATTACAGGTACAGCTTGCTTATTGATTGGCAGAGCTCATATTAATTCATAAGTCAGCTTTAAACTCCAATCTAAAATTATTATAATTGAAGGTTTCTTTCTTTTTTTTCTTTAACAAATTGTATTGCATTAATATTAGGAACACTATATGTTAACTACTGACTGAGTAGTTGTGAAGATTTTTCCTCCAACATTAAGAGTGATCCACTCTGAATGGAGAGGACCTGATGCAGATTGATCGCCAGATCTACTTTCATCCAGGAGATTCTCAGAGGCAGTACAAGATTCTGGCTGATGCACATGAGTCTCTGGAAGGGATTAAGAAACAGTATGTGAGTAGTTACAATTGTAGGAGGCAGAAGATTAGAATTTTCCTTTTGAATATTTATGTGCATATTCAGTTGAAAGAGAAAAGCATAATTGTAATAAGATCTCATCTCAATAGCTAAGATTAAATTTGACAGAATATTTAATTTGGAACTTTAGCTAAAAAAAAAGAAATGTGAATAATTAATAATAATAATAATAATAATAATAATAATAATAATAATAATAATAATAATGATGATGATGATAATAATAATAATAATAATAATAATAATAATAATAATAATAATAATAATAATAATAATAATAATAAAGGCTATGTAATACATTTGGCATTTGGGATGTACTTATAAGTAGAAAATGTGAATTCTTTATGCACAATAGGACTCGTAAGTCTTTAGATATTAATATGCAGATGACAAGAGTAAAGTATCTTCAATTATAAAATCATCAATGGATAAGGTTTAAATATAAGTCCCACATTTAATATATGTTTGAAAAGTAGAACATGTTGAACTGAAAAAGTCACAAATATGTGCTTAAAGTTGATAGGACAAAAAAAAATCATACAAAGATGAAGTATTTTTAAGAGCTTTATATCTTTAATTAAAACGAATAAAAACTCCCTTACATAAGCTCTCCCCAACTTATTCATCTCCTAATCTTTTAAAAATACTTAATGTAAATTTTCTACAATCTTTTTAGTTAGCAAGTTCCAGAAACCATGGGAAAAATAGTTCGAGAGAGCGCAAATACCAGATGGTTTTAGATTGGTTCTTGTTACTAATAAGATCAAGGAATCATCTGATGATCATAACTCTTTTTGAAAGGTGCAGATTAACGATTTCTTACAAATATTGAGGTGCAGCACCATTAAAATACTTGTCACATGCCACAGCACATTTATAAGCAGTATACTGTGCAACCAGAAGTCAGTGCAACTCCTTAAAGATAGGAGTAAAAAATGATTGACTTTTTTTTAGATCCAGTGAGGTGTGTTGCTCTGCATGATTAGTAACTTAGAAAGAGATTTAAAGTTAAACCAGGTTCTTGCGAGCTGAGTATTATAATGTTTTACTCTCTTGACAAGATAACTCTAAAACTCAAATGTTTCTACTTTTGGCTTTTTTGTATAAAGCTGTAGATAAGAATTTCTGCAAAGTGAGTAGATAAAAAATAACTGAGATCGTCTTGGAAAAAAAGTGCTCATCCCCTCTAAATTGAGACACTGGATTAAAAATTTTACTTTCTCCTGTCCTGTTTATGAAATGAAACATAAAATATTAGAGAGAAAAAAAAAAGACTCTTTCTAAAAAGCATCTTTCAGGGTAAATTATAAATCTCTTATTGAGACATTATAAATATGTCCTTACAATGTAGATCTTAACATAATTTGCACAAAATTAAGTGGACAGTACCTTAATAACAGCACCCTAGATATAAAATCAGTTTTGAAAACAAGATAATAAGGTGCTTTTTTGTAAGTCCCTCAGACTATTTACCATATCAGATATACTGATGATCAAAAATCATGAGAATACAAATTTGATTCTCAACCAATTCTTGGAGAAGGAACAAAATCAAAAGAGAGGGAGCAAATGAGGTAAGCAATAAATAATTATTATCTTGAGATGAACATATAAGTTTAAATACTTGTGTGATAATTTAAGAAGTCTCTTTCCAAACTATGCAGTCCTTACCATCATCTGACTCTTCTCCTGATACAAACAAAATATCATTATCTCTGGAAAAAGAAAAAAAAAATAATGCATAAAACTTACATTCTATGATTTGTAATATCTTTTTTTGATAATCCTCTATGCTATTAAGTTCCATCTTTTGAGAATAAAAAGATTATAATTTCTTCAAAATATCCCAAAGTATGATAATGGAACATGGCCCACACATGGTGACAGGAAAAAGGAACACTTGTGAATTGTGCAATTAAACGTATTTACTTCAAATTGATGACATGAATAAATATAAAAACTTTTTGAAAATCTCTTCTAAATTTTCAATTTAGCCCCTGTTTGGCAACTAGATGGCAAAGCATGTGGTTCAAGCAATAGCTATGAAAAATGTACCAAATTAGTGTAATGAAGACTTAAAAAAGAAAAAAAAAGGAGCAGACTGCGTTTTTTTTTTTACTAAAAGTAAGAATGTATTTACCTACATAGGAGAAATTGGCAATAGACTACTACTGATTTTTGTCTTAATAAGTCACAAAATTTTCTGTAGTATTGTGACCTGTTCTATCACAAATTTTTTTTGTAAAAATAAAAACCTTAAACCAAAAAAAAAAAAAAAAGACATTAGTAACAGAAAATTGATGATTACTTTGGCTTCATTTTTATGCATTTTGTTTACATCACGAACTAATTTTTTTTTGTCTTGCATCACAAAATAAAAATATCAGGTTTTTTTTTTCTTGAAAAAAAACATTGCTTTCTTTCGGCAAAATTCATAAACAACAGATAACCAATTTTTTGACACATACTTTAAAACAAAACAAAAAATTGAGCAGCACCTAAATCTAGTGTTCACATAAGTTGCTTCAGTAAAATCAAATCAATAAAAGGTCAAATATTGTTCACCTCATTACACTTTAAAGGCAGTTTCAAAAAGTGGAAGGAATCAATCTTGAATATCAATAAGGCACACTTACAAAGCACAGTATTAACAAGCAAAAACAGTATACTTACTCAACTGCAATCAACTCTAGGTACTTACAAGTTATTAAAATTGCAAACATTTCATTTAAAAAAAAATGAAAGATTTCAGGAAAATCAAACAGCTGACGATGTTTTTCATCAGATTAATTGCTCATGATAAAATTCTTAATTGCTATGAGGTTCCTAAAATTTGAAGTCGTAGGATTTAAAATATAGGGAAAATGGATTTAAACTGTATTGCAGAAGAATTTAATAAACTATTAAAAGACCAATTATTCTTACCTGATTGTACTCAAATCTTCAATAATGCCCCCTTGAGAGTTGTATAAGTGAGAAACAATTATGTTCATCTTTAAAGCCACTGTGCTAAGCAGTTCAGGAAAGCTTTCAGGTACAGCAATAACCTGAAATGATAATGCATGACATATATTCAAGAGAGTTATATAAGAAACTGATAAATGCATTCACTGCATGAAATTTAGGTCTGATATATAGCTCCCTACTACCAGTTAAGACATATATCCTGGGGTGGTTAGAATGTCACCACACTTGATCGTGCATGATATTGGCGATATCATGAGACAGAGCTAGGTAGCAAATTTTTCGCTTCGCAATAATTTTCACCCTGGGCCAGGTTTAAAGGAGTGGCCTGGTTTAAAAAAACACATTTTTAAAAATCACTTTTCTTTCTCCTTATTCGAATTCTACGTCAAACTGACCATGAATTTGATACATACTTAACGTTACAAAAAACATTTATTTTTCTAGAAATCAGAAAAAAAAAAAGATCTTCAAAACACTAATTCTTCTTTTACCACACATATCAAGTGCAAAGGCCAAGAAGTCTTGACATTATTGGCTTTTTTTTTTTGACTTTCAAGTGAAAGGCTAGCTACCTGTATTGAACAATGAAAAAATGTTTAAGTTCAGTCAGAGTCCATCTAGCTTACTGGGCATTTGCTTCACAATTCTCCCTTTAAATCCAAGTAAAAGTTCAAGATCTACCTATTAAGTGTTTTAAATTTAACAATCTATTCAGGCTGGTGTTTTGAAGATGGCTTCCTTGTCTATAGAGAGTACTATTTAGTTCATCAAATTTTACAGATTTCAAGAATGTCTTCGGAAGGTTAAAAGTAAAGATTACACAAAATGAAGACAGAGAAAGCATGCGAAGAGTTGCAAATTCTGTAAAGACCTTCTGTCCAAATGCCAACAAATCATTTCCTTACTTTGCCTTTTGTTTTTTCGTTTTACCAATATAAGCGTACACAATAAAGCCACAAAGGCCTTGTTTATATCCAGATTGTGACCAAACAGTTCTCAGTTGACTGGCAAGGCAAATGTACAGTGTGTTTGTTTATCTGCTAGGAATGTCTTCAGTCAACACCTCAGTATAATTATGAATAGTGTGAGAAATATCGTCTGCAAACACCTTTGCAAGAATGTGCAAAAATCTCTAGGCCAGGATGCATACTATAAACTTGTTGGGATTGCCACAAAGGTTCCACCCTTTTCACGATTGTCCTCTCTTTCTTGAGCTGTTTCTCATTTGTTAAATTTTAACCAGAGGCAAATTTCTGGCAGCGAAGGTGAGTCAGATATAAAAAAAAATGCTTTAGTTGCTTCATGTTCGAACTTTCATGTTTGCTCTGACCCACATACACATGTATCCTCTTGTGAAACTGTTTGATGTTAATATTTTTGCGTTTCTAGAGTTTTGTTCAATATTTAAGCCAACACTTAACTGTGTGGTATACCAAAACCAATTTTTTATCAAATATAAACTTTCATTGACACATCATTTAGTGGGCAATTTTAGTTTAAGAAGTGGGTACATGTAGCGTGTTATGCTGGGGGAAGGTACGGCTTCCTCAAAGAGTGCCTGAGATTTGCAACGTCATAACTACCAGGATTTATTTTATTAAATTGCAAACACAGTGGATCCGTCTAATCAATGTGTGGAGAGATAACAAACACAATGGCCCATGTTAACATCAAATGTTGGGATTAGAATGCCTTAATGATGCACTTTTATTCCAATTTATGCCATCCCATGGACATTGAAGAACAGGCTAACAGTAAAAGATCATGTTTCAACTAAAAGGCGATATTGGGTCCACCAATTTTTTTTCAACAATAGACTACCTTTTGAGAAATTCATCACTTCAACAATGATGTTAGTAAAAATGAAAGAGAATTATGAAACATGCTATCTTTTTTTCCTGCCACTGATCTAAGTTTGGGATCAATGATAGAAAAAAAGGAGACAAATTTTCGGAAACTTTTGTCACCAAAGGCTGAAAGTATAGCTTGTACACTGGAAGATACTGAGAAAGACGGAATCCTTTTACTACAACCATAAAATCCTCATGTGAACTTTTTCTAACTTCAGGTGGTTGGCATTTGCGAAACTGCGGTGAGATAACCACTGAGGCGGCTTGGATAAATTGGTGTACCTTCCGTCAAGGTGATGTCAGGTCACAAGAGTCAAATGGCATAACGTGAAGTACACGAAGAAACAGTTACAAGATAGAAAGAAAATGGAGAGTGAGAGGAGATAAAAAAAAAAGAAGGAAAACAGAAAGAAGGCAAATTACATATGCATTACAATAAATGGAGCATAATTTGCGATCTACAGCCTTTTCCCATTGACCTGATGGTTCCCAGAGAGCAAAAGTAATCTTTTAGGAGATGGGGAGCACCAGTTGAAATTCGGACCTCTTGCTAGCTGCATCAAGAGCACTATCGGCTGAGCTATCTGGCGCCTTTCTTCCTCTCTCCAGAGCGCAGCTTTGCATATATACGAGCCTTACGTCAGTCCACGTATCGCCCCACGCACCACTCTGTGTCTGACGACCCATGCATAGCGTAGCACGCTGTGTCTACCAACAAGTGTTCCCTGCAGCATTGCACCAAAGAGTTTAAATCTGGTAGAACACCGTGCAGAAGTTCCCAGAGAGCAAAAGTAATCTTTTAGGAGATGGGGAGCACCAGTTGAAATTCGGACCTCTTGCTAGCTGCATCAAGAGCACTATCGGCTGAGCTATCTGGCGCCTTTCTTCCTCTCTCCAGAGCGCAGCTTTGCATATATACGAGCCTTACGTCAGTCCACGTATCGCCCCATGCACCACTCTGTGTCTGACGACCCATGCATAGCGTAGCACGCTGTGTCTACCAACAAGTGTTCCCTGCAGCATTGCACCAAAGAGTTTATATCTGGTAGAACACTGTGCAGAAACTCTGATCCTAACAGCTTAACACACTGTGTCTTCTACTCCATGATTCCATGAGCGTAACACGCTGTGTCTACCACCCTGTGTTCCTTGCAGCGTAACACACTCTGTCTACCATCAGCCTTTAGTTTTATAATTTATTGATTCAGGATTTTTACACCGCTGTCATCATGGATTTTACTATGACAGTTTTAAGGGTTTTGATGAGGGTTTTAATACTCTTAACCAGGATTTTTCCCTCATGCAATTGTCTAGTTCTGGATTAGATCTATGGTAGAGAAAATCTGTAATGGCTGCCATGCAAAGAATCCTGTACCAATGTAAGAGTCAGAGTGCTTCATAATGTGCTTGTCTTCAATATTCAATAAAAGGGCCCCTGTAATTTTTGGCGTGTTTTTGGAAAAGCTCACTGAAGTCAACAAACATTTGTACATTTTAAACTATAACTTTTAAGTAGGCCCTACGGCCAGGATTGTACTACATTCATAACAATCAAGGTTGAACATTTTTTTACCTTTCCCGAGTCAGTGCATCCATTGCGGAAAACTGTTATTCTCTTGTGGGATTCAAAAGAATCTGATGATGTGATGGATTCCATTAAATTTATAATAGTTATTAGTCTAAATTTTCCAAAAGTTTTCACTTGAATATCAACTGCGCCATTTCACATTATATTCCTTTTCTACTAAAGCTTTTCTTTAGACCTGTCCAGATCTTGATTTGATAACTTAAAAATGGGACTAGGTCAAGATTCTCCTCTGTAGACTACTGTAGATTCTAAAACCATTTGGCTTAGATCTAGAGGCATAAATTCTTAAATCACCCAGATTCCTACAGTAGATCTAAAATCTGAATGGAGTCAGAATTTCATCATAGGTGAACCGGTTGCTCTTCTGTTCTCCCATTCAGCCTAATTTTGTAATAGTTTATCAGGGTTTTCTACATCTTATCCAGACATCAGATACTAGATCTAGATTTCTAGGTCTATATAGAACTGCAGAAGATGTAGGTCTAGATGTTGCTCTGTAAAACTGAGTTCCCTAGAGTGTCTTACAGAATCGTGTAAAAGTTCTAAAACTGTTACTAGGGAATCGTGATCATCTAATCTTGATCAAGATTATATCTCAAGCCCCAAATTGTTTATGGATGGATTTTAGATTAGATTAAGATTGTAGATCTACATCAAAACTATACATGTACAATCTGCGCTCCTCATGCTTTCCTGTGTACGAAGAAGGCTTTAGTCTCAATTTACGAAGCACACAAATCATTGTATTTATAAACCATAAGAATAGATTAATGATTGTAATAGCCTCCCTTAGATAAAATGGGCGTAGCTTATGCATGGAGTTAAAAATAACTTTTCTCACAGTATTGATCATGGAGCTAAAATTTGCCTGGAGACTCAGGCCTCCATGAAACGAAGTTTCTGGGGCATAGTTTTATCAATTTCTTCTTGTCGGTAGTTATCTATCGACAAATAAAGCTAAGTATGAGCAATACAGAAAATCACCGAATTATAATAATAATAATCATTATTATTATCATTATTATTACTATTATTATTATTATTATTATTATTATTATTATTATTATTATTATTATTATTATTATTATTATTATTATTATTATTATTATTATTATTATCATTATTATTTCATCATCATCATTATCATGATTATTGATGGGGCGAACTTTCATTTAATCCACTTAAGCTCGTAAAACATTCAATAGTTGCTGACAAGAAATACTTAAGCGAGCAGGATTTTTTTTGTTATTGGGTTTTTTTGTTTTGTTTTTAATCTGTTTTTTTTTTTTTTTATGTTTCTTTGTTTTGTTTTGTTTTGTTTTGCTGCTAGTAAAAAAAATTGAACTATTGCGTACTAAACTGACAGCGCCCTTTGGTTTCCGCCATTCATTTAGGTACTAAGCTAGGGGTCTTCCCTCCGCCGAGGCTAAGTTTGTGTTGCCAGGATGCACGCCAGAGAACAATTCTGGTCGTTTGAACTTTAAGAATAATTAAGATTCCTCCAACTTGTGCCATTTCGGTCTAGATTTATAACGCCATTTTTGCTCTTTCTTTGAATCTTAGTTTACATGTTTCCAAATTTAAAGCTCTATATTGCAGAAAAAGTATTGGTGTATTAATTTCAATTACAAATTTCTGCAAAAATGAATGTTGTTCTTTTAAAAAGCACTACAGCGTTGAGCATTTTTGTGTTAAGCGTTAAGTAGTGGCTGACAAAAGGAAATTTGCCCTTGATTAAGGCTCAAGTCCGCTAATTATCTCTCTCAATAAATTAAACATTTTAGGAGGGAATCGAGAGAGAGAGAGGGGGGGGGGAGGTGTCACAAAGATAGTGTCGGCCGCTGTATGTGTATGCTCCTTGTCTACCAAGATTTCTAATGGCATTGTTATCACGATCTAGTCGATGGTGCAAGCGAACGGCTCAGTGCGACTGCATAATACCATCTATAACTATGAGTACACACTCTCTGATAATACACCGAGGCAAGCCAGAAGGTCTTGATGCGTTATATTTTAAGGCACCATCGAGCATCGGGACGTCGGTGAGACGCTCATCAAGACATTTTAGATAAATTGTCGATGAAAAAAATCCTCTTGTTCCAGCGCCGCAGCTTTGGTGACATGCATTAAGGGAAAACGAAACACAAAGCTCGTTTCAAGGCTAGAGGAGAGGAAAATGAGCATGTTCAATTTATGTGTGCCCTGTGATCTTAACAGAAGGCTCGACGAAGCAATCTACTTCCATTGCGACTACTTGCAGAAACCTGTCAAAAACATCGTAATTCTTTTGAAGCAAACAAATTGAGAGAGTCCAATCAGGCGTACTAAAGTACAATACTTGAAATAAACACGTCCCTTCTTCCCCCCCCCCCACCCCATTTTTTTATGGTTAGACATCCTTTCAATGTAGCATGGAGAGACTTTTATGACAAGATCGTCTACAACTATAACATATGGCTTAAGATTACAATTCTCTCAATTTCATCAGCTCCGTTAATGGAACGGTATGTAATCAAGATTCCCTTGTTAAAATCTCGCATTTTTCATTTTGAGTTTTTTTTTGAATCTCTTTAATTTTTGCCAGTATAATTCGATAGCCGTCACAGAAGCTTGGCATACCGCGCAGCACTTTTTTCCCCAGCCCAGCCTCTTTCCTCACATTCCACTCTATAGAGTATTGCAGCAAGCTCTCATTTTAGAGTATTATTATTATTATTATTATTATTATTATTATTATTATTATTATTATTATTATTATTATTATTATTATTATTACTTTTTGTAGAATCAGAGGGTTGAATTTTACCATAACTGTTAATAGTTTCGACCATTTTTAAAAATTGATTTTAGGATCATTGTCACCTACTTATTACATGTAAAAATATTTCGTATGATTGTTAATTTGTTTATCTAAAATATGTAAAGGTTGATGGCAATTTCGATAAGTCAGCTTGTAGAATAAAATTTTCTTCCAAAACATCCCATAAGATATCAACTTTCCAGTTAGACATATATGATCTATTTTAAACGCGATAGAAATTAGTTCTCAATTCTAAGAAAAAATTAAAATTACCAGCTCGTTTAGAAGATCTAGATCTAGATCTAGATCTGCAAAAAAAGAATAATAACTGTAGCAGAAAATACGGTGGGCCGAAACTATATTTCATACTGCTTTTACACCATTTGTTTTAAAGGGTTATATGATTAATTTCAGCGAAAAGATTCCATTGCCTACCTGCATGTTATAATTTCCTACTAGCTTACCTTTATTATTTGGTTACAGCAACAACAACAATAACAAATATAAATGTTATATGTAGTGGGAATGAAGGTATCTCAACGGTTCCAAATTGGCCAAAAGCAGTGAACCTCTTATCAGACAACAGCGATTCATGTACTATAACTATGCTGATTTTGAAAACTCAATAGCATCATTGTGTAATATTATATTCATCGTTTCAACTCACAACCAGTCTTCACGACATGGGGCAACATACTGCATGCACTGTAGAACTATGATTCGGCAAAAATGATTTACTTTTTTTTCAGTTTATAGTAAATCTTCAATTTTGTGTATTATAATCATTTTTTTAATGAAATTTGAATATCAATTTTTACAAAACAAAAAAGGAGGCACTTAAGCTATGTTCTCTCTCTCTCTCTCTCTCTCTCTCTCTCTCTCTCTCTCTCTCTCTCTCTCTCTCTCTCTCTCTCTCTCTCTCTCTCTCTCTCCCTCTCTCTCTCTCTCACTCTCTCACTCTCTCTTTCTCTCACTCTCTCACTCTCTCTTTCTCTCTCTCTATCTATCTACATTATATCTATCTATCTATCTCTTTCTCTCTATCTTTTTATGTCTCTCTCTTCCTTTCCTTCTCGTCCAACTCTTTGGGGCTTTGGCTTACAGAAATATTAGAAATTTCAGACCGTCACAAAATACTGTCCTAAATCCTGTTCAGGCATAAGATAATTATTAGTATCTAAATGTGGGATAGGTATCTTTGGTTTATTGATAAAACAATCACAATAGTATATTAGTATCTAAATGTGGGATAGGTATCTTTGGTTTATTGATAAAACAATGACAATAGTATTTCATAGTTAATAGTTTTAGTAATCGCTTTATTCCTTTTTTAACTCCCCTTATTACTTTTTTAAGTCTACCCGTTCTGGTCATTAAGTCTTGACGTAAAGGTATAAAGTTGTACTTAATGATCCCAAGCAGTCTTGAGTCAGCGTGTGCAAGAGATGGAACGGAAACGCTTGGGAAATCCCAGACGTCAAAACTCAATGAATCAGCTTAGTTACGCATTAGATACGTCAGTAGGACAGTGCCAGAATTGGTCCCATGTCCCCATCCTTCCATATGAGTCACCGATGACGCCCACAATAAAATTGTACATGTTATACTAATTTTAAAGTGGAGTCCAACACGCAGTAGGTCCTCCGTAAATTATATAAAAAGGGGTTTGTCTCAAACTAACTTTACATTCTACCATCTAACGAACGGCCGTCAGTTCGACCAACATCCAGAGGCAGTCGGCGCTGGCGGATCCTTCCTGAGCATTTGACTTTAATGAATGAATAAATCTATAGATACTGCGTCCTATCTTCATTCCATGAGACGATAGAAAGAGTGAAAGAAGACTTAACTATCCGCACTAAGAACCCTAAGCTCTGTCGTTGAGCATTGTAATCCACCGGGCCTATAACTCAGGACTATTCACTCTTAGTTTATCGCATTCGACGCGGCAGCGATCTAATGTCATCTGATATCGAGATCGTCTCGGGGGAACAACAAAGAAGACTCCATGACTGCTGATGTATGAACTGGTTGCGAGGCAAAAGACATCAAACTATTTTTTTTTCACATTAGTTGGATGACTCGTCGCAGACGGCATCTTGGTTGATTGCTCGCTGCGACTGCTTGTGACTTTTTTTTTCCTTCTATCCATTTTATTAATCCAGAATTGTTACTATACGGTATATGCAATATTGTACAACCAGTGTTTTAACTTACTTGGCACTTGTAAAGGAAAGTTCTCCCTTCCGTCATTCCTAATTGATTTTGTCAATTGTTTTTATCTTGGGTTTAAGACTGTTTTATAATTTTTCCTTATAACTAAGTGTTTTTATCTGATTCTATTGAAACATCTAATGATTCTTCAGCACATAACCAGCTCTTACGATACGTGATTTCGTTTCTAGGCTACGCTAGCCCAGTGTGCCGAAACTAACTTTCAGTCTGGCAAGCTAGCAATTTTTTAGGCTCCCCCAGCCCACCCACCGCCTCCATTGTTTAACGTTAGTTGTTTCGGCATTGGCAACATCGTATAGTGTACTTGGTCGCCACGGCACAAAGTAGGTATACAAGAATGGCGTACAAAATTGTTTTTCTTTCCTTTTGGTTCCGCGAGGTAAGATTGCCTAGTGATCTAAGGGACACTACCGATTAATATTAGATCACTTTTTTTTTAGTGAAGAGTTTTAAACCTTTTGATTTTAAGTTTGTAATTGTATTATTGATTTTAATGGCGGAAGATTCTGTTCTTAAGGCTTCCGGTATAAGTGATATCGGAGACCAGAACTGTCTTCCTGGCGGAGGAGAAATAGATACGATGGTGCAAACTATTCTCCCTCGGCTTCCTCTATTTAGTGGCGAGACAAAGGACGCGGTCTTCGACTTATAGAAGTATGAAGTCGAATGCCTGCGCGCAGAAGGAAAGAGGGAGGCTGATATTAGGCTAGCAATCCGGCGGAGCCTTAGGGGGCAAGCGCTTCGCACATTAATGACTTTGGGTCTGGGAGCATTGGTGGATGACATCCTCCTGAAGTTCCAGTCCAGAGGTCTAGAAATGAGCCTGTATGCTGGCGTCGCAATATGCCTGGCAAAGTAAAAGCTGGGTGCTGCATGCTGTTAAACGGCAACGCGTTTGTGGGTCGAGGCAGACCACAGGCGCTGTGAATGAATTCCTGCCTCCCTCACGGGACGGGAGGGGGGAGGGTAAGACGACCGTGGAGATGATAGTTAATGGCAGGGTAGTGAAGGCATTGACTTCATCCATGTTGAGTCCGCGAATGGGTAAGCCCTTCTAAATCTAGGTTACGTCAATCAACCTCCTTCACAACTCACCGTCAACATGTTTAGCCGACTATGACAGCCTGGGAGCTGTCCCACTGCTTTTGGGGACAAACATACTTGCTTCCCTCCTGACAGCAGTTGGAAACTTGTCGGAATCCTTGCAATTAGTGGCCAAATGTCTGAAGGCTAGTGATTGTAATTTGACAGCAGCAGGAGGCTCCCTTGATTATAAGATTTGCTGGCCAAAAAAAAATTAACTAATTTATTGTTATTCCAGTGCAGCTAGACAGGGCATTGTCATATCATAAAACACATGACCTTGTCGAGCCCAGCTTGGACCCTGTCCTTCCTGAGGGCATGGAGGTTCGCCCAGCTTGTGTGTGTATTATGATGGAGACATAGATACTTACGAAATCCTGTTGAGCAGTTGTTCTCCCAAAACTGTTCAACTTCGGAATGGCGTGGTTGTGGCATAGCTCACTCACTCTGATAGTGGCCACAGACGGTATCTGTCAAATAGAGAACACGAATGACCCTGCTCCTCATATAGACTTGAGTTCCACTGCATTTTCAAGTCATGGCCAGGAAAAGTTGAATAACTTAATGAAAGAATATGCTGATGTCATGGCGTGCAGTGAGCTTTTATTTAGGTCATTATAAAGGAGTAAAGCACACCATAGAGCCTGAAGATCCAAAGCCGTTTAAACAGTGTTGCAGGCGTATTCCGCCACACATGTTTGAGGAGGTGCGCGACCATCTTCGTCAGCTTGAGGCGTGTGGAGTGATTCCAATACAGCTCTCCATTTGTGTGCTGTCGTAAGAAGGATGGAGAGCTCCGCCTGTGTGTTGACTATAGACAATCAAGAACGCGTAAGGACACTTATTGCCTTCCCCGTGTAGATGAAATATTAGAATCCCTTTTAGTCGCCTCAATCTTAAGTCAGGTTACCATCAAATTTCGATAAGGGAAGACCATAAGCCTTACACGGCCTTTACTGTAGGTCCTCTTGGGTTTTGGGAGCACAACAGGCTCGCATTTGGGCTTTGCAACAGATTGCTTTTCGGATTTAAATCTTCGTATTATGTACATTTATATCTATATATATGGCATAATTGTGGGATATGTACCTTTGGGCTATTGATAAAACAATGATAATAGTATTTCATAGTTAATAGTTTTATTAATCGCTTTATTCCTCCGTTAATTCCCCTTATTACTTCTTTGAGTCCACCTTTTCTCGTCATTAAGTCCCGAGGTAAAGGTATAAAGTTGTACTCAATGATCCCCAGCAACCATGAGTCAACGTGTGCAAGAGTGGGAGCGGAAACGCTTGGGAAATCCCCGACGTCAAAACCGAATGAATCAGCTCAGTTACGCATTAGATACGTCAGTAGGAGGATCGTACCCACCTGAAGACAATGCCAGAATTGGTCCCAAGTCCCCATCCTTCCATATGAGTCACCAATGACGCCCGCAATTAAATTGTGCATCTTATACTAATTTTAGAGTGGAGTCCAACACGTAGTAGGCCCTCCGTAAATTACATAAAAAGGGGAATCTCTCAAACTAACTTTACATTCGACCATCTAACGAACGACCGTCAGTTTGACCAACATCCAGAGGCAGTCGGTGCTGGGGGTATGTCCAAATATGTAATGTAGCACACTTAGTGATCTAAATCTGGTAGCATATTTATATTTAGATAATTCTTTGCATATATCAATAGGATGCTAATCCAAACTCTGGAGGAGATCATTCGACATTTATGCGAACTATTGGCTTAAATTTATTTGATTAAAAAGTCTATAAGAATATTCCGTTATAGTTTGATTTGTTAGTAAAACAGTCGATGAAGTTCTGACTTTGAGGTTATGCATTTTATATTGTTTTGCTCATTCTCGTGGCTTGAGGTGCCCTGGAAACTGATATTAGATCGAGAAGTAGAATGAGACCGAGTTTCATTCTTAAACCGGTAACGCGCTGTATTTTGTATATAGAACACAGGCATTAGATGGATAGATAGATAGATAGATAGATAGAGAGAGAGAGAGAGAGAGAGAGAGAGAGAGAGAGAGAGAGAGAGAGAGAGAGAGAGAGAGAGAGAGAGAGAGAGAGAGAGAGAGAGAGAGAGAGAGAGAGAGAGAGAGAGAGAGAGAGAGAAACAAGTAAGAGACGGAAAAATAGTATATTCACTAACCTACTTACCAATTTACGTCCGCCTGTTTATCAGTGTATAATTCCATACATTAGTAGAGGAATGAGTCCTGTTATGTTGTATTAATATTATCCATTATGTTCCTTGCAGTAATTAGTTTCACTGAGTCGTATGGCATTTCTAAACATCACGAAGATAGTACAACTATGTCGCAACTGATTTCATTATCATGTGAATATGTTAAGATACATTGCTTATGTCTGTGTTTAATGTTCATCTCAGGAGCCTTTCGGAGCCTTCCGGAGTCTTCCTGAGTCTTCCTGAGCCTTCCTGAGCCTTCCTGTACCTTCTTGAGCATTTGCCTTTAATGAATGAATGAATAAAGCTATAGACACTGCCTCCTGCCTTCATTCCATGAGAGATGAGAAGATAGAGCGTGAAAGAACACGTAACCATCCAAAATAAGAACCCTAAGCTCTGTCGTTGAGCATTGAAAGCTACTGGGCCATCCCCGCCCCTCCCACAATAGCTTTCATAATCATTTTCTCTGAAACCCCAGAAGAAAATCTGGAACGACTTAAGCTGTTTTTTCAACGTCTTAGAGACCGTGGTCTGAAATTATCTCTCTTAAGGGAAAGTGTGCCATCAGCTGATGGCGTGAGACCTGACCTCGAGAAAATCGCCAAAGTTAAAGAAATCCTAAAGAGCTTCGCTCATTTCTTGGTTTTGCGGGTTATTACAGAAAATTTGTAGAGAAGTATTCGGAAATTGCTAGGCCAGTCAAAAGTCTAGTGCCGCCCACTCGAAAGAAGAATGATAAGGGGTCATCTAAAGTGACTAAATGGGAATGGGAAGATAAACATAAACAAAGTTTTCAGTGCTTGAAGAATCTCCTGTGTACTGAACCGTTATTGGCCTATGCCGATTTCACGAAACCTTTCGAGCTTCACATACATGCCTCCACCGTAGGTTTAGGAGCAGTACTCTATCAAGTCATAGATGGTGCAACGAAAGTCACTGCTTACGCGAGCAGATCTCTGTCCAAATCAGAGGAGCGCAATGCAGCGCACAAGTTAGAATTTTTGTGTTTAATATGGACCGATTGCGAAAAATTCAATGATTATCTATTGGGAGCTCCAAAGTTTCTTGTGAGCACTGATAACAATCCTTTGACCTATGTGCTAACTACAGCCAAGCTTGACGCCATGGATCATCGTTGGTTGGCAGCTCTAGCCGCCTTTGACTTTGAGATAGAGTACACACCCGGCGTATTTAATCAGGATTTTGACGCTCTATCGCGCCTTCCATGTGCGCGAATCGACGTCGCGTCGCTACTAGCGATGTGTTCCTTTTCCCCATTTCATTGATGGATCTGAGAAAAGCTCAAAATGTGGATGAAATTCTGGGTGTATAGATGACTGCCATGAGAAAAAGAAAGTGTTCTATTCTTGAAAGGACCCCCACCCCCCCACCCCCCTTCTCCCCGAAAAAAAAAAAACAACAACGAAAACCCAATCTACTGTAATGAGGATTCGCGCTTCACAGCTTTAGTTTATACATTATTAATTAAAGGAGTGAGTGACATAGAGAGAAATACTTTTCAGAATTTGTTTTGTTTATTCTTTGTTCTTGGTCTTTTAGCATATAATATCAAACTTAAAGCCACCCTTCGGGACCTTAAATTATTACAGGTGTGGAGCCCAAACCCACGAAGAAAGGTATACAATGTACATAGACGAAAAGATAGGGAGTAATCGATAAAGAAAAAGAAAAGAAAGTTTGTCATGGAGCTATAAATAAATTTCCTTCATACCTCCATTGAGAGTGTAGAAGTTTTAGGAGAAAATTAGATTAAATTACCTTTCAGTACAGAGATACCTTAGATTTTGTTTGAAAAAAAAAAAAGAAAGAAAGGACATGACGAGCGGAAAGCAATGGTGTTGCCCAAGATTGTCCTAGGTCACAGGCTGATGAAATAAGGCTTAGGGCTTACATAAAAAAAATAAAATGCATTATCTCCCCTGCAGAAAATTCTACAAGCTACCGGAAATCTTCTACCCCTGATGTAAGATTGTCATGACCTTGTTTCTGTTACATAGCATAGACCTAGCAGTCTGTCAACACGTGCGGAGATCATCTGGAGCAGGATTTAATTTTTCGCCCGCATTATAAGTGCTAAAATTTACTCTAATTATCTGTTTCAGTCTCGAACAAGGCACAATGTCTAAAAACGTAAGTATATTGCTGATCCATTTCCATATGATAACAATTTAGCGGTTTACTTTAAACGCGAGCTCTCAAGACCCAGCTGACTGATTTGTAAACCGTCATTGTGTTGTTTTTTTTTCTAGATCCAGTATTGATTTTAAAAATTATAAAGTTATAGATCTGGTCTCTAATAAATATGTTAAGGTCTGTATGTCGATCTTTAGCTATAGATTTTGATAAGAATAATTGCAATATGCTACTCTATTCTAACTCTAACGGACTAACCTCTTGAACTTTGATTTTGAGGCCCCATATTCAAGGGATGTTGAGGCACTCAAATGGATTTCTACAGATCTAGAGATCTAGAATCTAGATCTAGTTTCTAAGGTCAATGGTTACTTTTATGAAGTATCATCAAGTTTGGAATATATACGAGGCAGACAAAAAGATCAATAGAAGAATTATGAAAACACATATTAGGGTCTATTGAAAATCATAAGTGTAAATGAAAACAAAAAAAGCAGTTTTTACCTCTAGAGATCTAGATCTAGATCTAGTCTAGATCTAGATCTCTAGATCTAGTGGGTGGTTTAGTCTCCTGCATCATAGAAAACTAGATCTAGATTAAATTTTTTTTAAAGTAAACTTCATGCTTATTATTTTTGTTTATAATGTTGTTGAACTTCGAATTCAGCTCTCATTTAGATCTAGATACCAAACTTAATGGCCAATACTAGAATCTAAAACTTATTTGACTATTCAGCTGTTAAAGGTCAGGTGCCTTTGTGTGTGGGACTGCCTTGATGAGTGATTTGTCTGCCTTTAATTTTTTATAGTGGATTTGGAAAGGCTTTGTAAAACATTCATTAGATTCCATTAGAGATTGGTAACACAGATCCTAAATCTTTTTTAAATAGTTCTTAGATATTTTTAGTAGTAAAATTTTTTTTCTAGAATTATGCAGATCTGGAATTACCCTAACCTTTCAGTGTCACATATGTACAGAGAATTTTGGGAAAATTTGCATATATTGGCCGAACTCAGGTTAGGCTTGACAATTGAATGTTTCTCGATAAATTCGAAACTTGTAATTTAAATGGGATTTTAGAACTATACACATCTAATTTAATTTTAATGATTGTTAAATTCAGAAGCTCATCTCAACTGCACTCAAGGAATCCATCTCGTGGGCATTTAAACCTAAAACCGAAATAAATGTTTTTTTATCATAATTTGAATGTCTGCTTGTAAATCTCATACTTCTTAAAGTGTAAATTGATGTGAGGTCTTTTTTTTTCCAATCTGCCTCTCAAAATCTATTGTGATCTGAGTTAGGGAAGAAAATCAAACCCTTTCAACATTATGGACATCTAAAAAGTCTAATCCATGTCCTAGTAGTAAATCTATATCTCCCTCTATTTCAGGCTTCTGTTCTTGGGACTGTTGTTCGAAGATGTTTGGTACAAAAGAGATTCAAGTAAGTTTTGCTAAGCTTCTTTGCTGGATAGTTTTTGATTATCATTAATATGCTGGTACCCTTTTTATTCTGCTGTTTTAGAGACTTTGGAAGTAACTGTAACCCCTATAAACACAGTATCTCTTTAATATCTTTTTACTACAGGATTTATCTGTATATTGTGTTAAAAAAAACAATACCTCTTAAACTTCAACAATAACTGAAGTGGTCTCTGAGGCTGTATCTGATAGTCATTATTTTATCGATGACCATTTCAGACAATTGCCAACAACATTAAATTACTTTGTTACGTTTGTACAAATTTTATTTCTTTTTAAGTACATGGTTTTTTTTATGATGAAAATTAAGCCTAAAGTTAGTTTACTGTGGTTTAGTAAATGGCGTGCTTAAAAACAAAGAAAAATGAAGAAAACTTTGATTTGATAAAGTCAGATTGTGTAACATAAGATTATTGATGGTGTAAATATAATATATATGTGGGGTGGTCAAAGTGATTGTTCCAAACGCTGTGAAAGGTAAATGTGCAGTGGCTGAAACTATCAAATTGGGCCAGTTTTGAAGAAATTGTAAAAGAAAAAGGCTTATAGGAAAAAGAAAATTGAATTGTTATTCTTAGAATTTTATTTTAAATTGTTATTACTTATTCTTTTTTAGGTCAGACAAGGTGAAGGGTCATGTGATAGGGATTGACCTTGGCACAACAAACAGCTGTGTGGCTGTTATGGAAGGAAAACAGGCCAAAGTTCTAGAAAACTCTGAGGGATCACGAACTACACCATCAGTTGTTGCTTTTACAAAAGATGGAGAGAGACTCGTGGGGATGCCAGCAAAACGTCAAGCAGTGACAAATGCTGAAAACACACTCCATGCAACAAAGCGTTTAATAGGACGCCGATTTGATGATCCTGAAGTTCAAAAAGACATGTAAGAATGCTTTGTTGTAAATTCTTGGTTCATGCATTTATTCAATAATTTTACCTCTCTTTTATTGTTTTAAAATACATAATTAAAAAGGAACTTTTTTTTTACATTTAAATCTTTCTATCTATTGGCCTCCATAATGCAGAAAAACAGTACCGTACAAAATCACGAAGTCTTCTAATGGAGATGCATGGGTTGAAGCCCAAGGCAAGATGTATTCTCCCAGTCAAGTGGGTGCTTTTGTCCTTACTAAGATGAAAGAGACAGCAGGTATGCAGATATTCAAAGTAGTGTATACATTTTTTTTGGAAGTCATAGTTTTTGGGAGAATTTTAAACTTTACCGCGCACACACAACCCTCTGTCTTATGACTTGAGCTCCTTTTCTTTTAAAGTAGCTGCCCCAGTATATTTAAGAATACAAGAAGAACAAAGAACTATGGGGTCTATGTTTCCAATATTTAAAAAATTGGCTTTAAGAATGAAACGGATGACATACAAAGTCTTCCTACTTCCTTTCTTGGCAAGTGATCTCCAAAACTTTATTTGGAAGTTCTTTTTATATGTAAAGCATGTCAACCTATCAGTTAAGTACTTGTACTTTACAATGCAAAGCTGTTAAAAGTTAATAGAAAATGAAAATTATGACTTACAAATTCTAAGCACTCCCTTTTCTGGAAAGTGATCTCCAAAACTTTATTTGGAAGGTCCATTTTTATGATGTACCCTTTATCAATTTATGTCAACTTGTCATGGAAAGGCTTAATTTTACTTTACAATGCAAAGCAGTTGGAAATTCATCAAATATGAAAGAAAAACATAGATAAACTTTTTACGGACAAAATATTGTCATATCTACAATGTAAACTTTAAGGAAAATTTTTCTTCCAAACAAAATTTAAAGGAAAAGGAAAAGATTTTCAGCATAGCCCTTTAAAATTTTGATTTAAAAACCTCTTTATTTTAGTGGCTTAATTCAGAATCAAAATTGTAACTATTGACTGATTTATTTTTTTTTAATTTTGAACTTTAAGACTAAAAGTTTCTAATTATCTAATTTAAAGTCTTGATACTTTGGAATGGACCTGAGTATATCATGAAGGATTAACTTTTTATTTTGTTTCTACAGATAGCTATCTTGGAACAAAATCGAAAAATGCAGTGATCACTGTCCCAGCATACTTTAATGATTCACAAAGACAGGTGAACTTGATATGAACATTATTTAAGAACTTTAAATTCACATCAAAAGCAGAGATGCCTATGGTCCTGGAAAATCTGGGAAACTCCTGGCTTTGTTGTATCCCAGAAATCTGGATTTACCTGCAAAATCCTGGATTTTTTTTCGTTTTGTTTCAGCATTTAGACTGACCCAAAATAAACCATTATAATAGATTATTTTAGTTTTTGTTTAGGTATAAGTATGACCCAACAATCCTATGAAAAAACAAAAAGTGAGAATACAATTCTATGAGGAGAACGATATTTTTCCATCAACGAGTATCAACCTGTGTGAAGGTATAAAACTGGGCGATATAAATTATATCGATATTGTGTATTTTTGTTTACTATTTATATTTTCAATTCCAATATCGAGATTTTTATTATAGTTGAAACTATCCAAGATATAGGTCCCATCGAGTTGTTCTATTTGTGAACATTTGCCTGAAAAATATCGTTCTCTCCGTCGTCACACCTAGATCTCGCCGTTATGTCCAACAAAGAATTATTCTGATTTCTTCATCTCACAACACTTAATGCGACTTGACAGTTTCTTTTTGTCAAGATACATTCTAAATCTTGTCGAGTATTAAGATCGATTCTGAAATCCTTAATACCGGTAGAGGTAGATCTAGATCTAGATCTCTACAGATAATCAAAACCGGGCATGACATGAGACTATTATTTTAGTGCGTGATTTTCGTGTTTTATTTTTTAATTTTTTTTTTTGATCAGAAAAAAAAAGAGGTGATTTTCATTCCAAGGTAATAATATGTCTAGATCTAAATGTTCGATCATTTTCTTTTTTACACAGCCAGGCGGGGCCTAGTGAGACGTTCTAGACTCAATCGATATTTATCATATATTTGCTGAAATATTTTTTTAAAAGAAAAGATAAAGATAAGGAGAATGGCACTCAATATGTAAGCCGAAATATAGGCCTTTATATATATTCTGATAAGTAAGCTTTTATGGCGCCTCAGATGAGCCAATAAAATTCATGTGCAGAAAGCAGTAAAAACTAACATTTGGGGGTTCACAGCTGTAGATGAGCTATATCAGGTCACACAACCTCTTAGTCTGAGCAAAAGAAAAAAGAAGAAAAAATGAGCTAAATCAGAAAGAAAAAAAAAATGCTCCACAATCATAGCTCTTTGGACAATTCAATTTTGTTTAAATTTAGGGGGTGGGGGGTGTAGAGAGAAAGTGAGAGAATGCTCCTGCTTAGGCGGCTAGCAGTGACCGATTTTAAAAAGTTAAGCAAAAAATTGTGTGTAGAGTTTTCATCTCTTGTATTATTGTTCCATTTATACTTTAGTGTCCTAGCTTATTTGTTTTCAACAGTTGTATAGTTGATTTTACCATTGGTTTTTTAAAGTGAAATTAGCAAAAACTGATGCCGTTTTTTTTTTTAAATTTGCTTTGTCGCGCTTTTTTCTGATTTTGGTGGGTGGTTTCCCTGAAAGGCATAGGTTGGGGTAGGCACCTCTGCAGAAGTGACATATTTGTGTTCCTAATATTTCATTCTACATTCACTCAGAATTTAAGCATCTTTCCAGATCTTATGTGGGGTACAAAATATATCTTTGTTCTTACACCTACATAGCCCTTTGATTTCATTATGCCTCCATTATGTCCAGAAAGACAGTATAACCCACTATCGACAGTCCAGTCAATTTTTCATCATTTTTGTTTGTTGACATTTATTCTCAAACACAGAATTTTTATATCAATGGTCTTAGTGAGAAACTTCCATAATAAAAACTAATTTTCAACCCTCCCTCTTCCGATTGAAAGTGCTAAGCAATGTGAAGGTCGATTAAAGAGGGCTTTACTGAGGGCTTTATGCCTCCTAAGTCCCTCTTTATAGAGCCTTGGCCTAAACAGAGCAAGATTTCTCCCATGTCAGTAGTCTATCAATCATTCTATCGACACTGTCTCGGTTGCATTGGCTTTCTATCAGGTCTAGATCTAAATCTAGATAAACTCTTAGTATATGGAGGCAAAATCACTTTCAAGGAGCTATTTTTGGATCCAAATTTGGGCTTGAATAGGTGATGTGTTTTGCACTGAACCTTTGTTGAAAAGGTTTCTCATAAATCGCATGTCAAAATAAAGGTCTTTAAAAGGGCTTTACAGTCATGATAAAATAAGTTTATTTTAATTTTGCATACATGCAGATTTATTTTTGTTGTTGGATCCTGCTTCTTTTATAAGTTTAGGTCTAGATTCAGACCTTTCATAATCAATTTTCATTACCATTGGTGCCTGAATCAGAACTTATTCAGACACTAGAGCTAATTTCATCATAATCTATCAACTTTCGGATTGTTTTTTGGTGCTTCAGAGCTTTAATAGCGCTGCAGCCTATTCTCCATACATACTAAGATCAGCTGCTCTCAACAGCAGGCTAGCAACAACATAAACAATGCAAAACAGAAACGACAAAAAAAACAACTAATTCTTCCATCATAACTGAAAATTAATTGCCCACCGGTCCTTCCACACTGTCCTGTCTCTTTCATAAACACATTTCCTTTTTCTCCTAAGAGAACTAGTGAGAGGGAGGGAGGAAAATTTAGGGGCCTAATAGTTACCAGTGGCTCAGCAATTGTCATACCTTTTTTACCCAACCCCTACATTGTCTTGACTGTGTATATTGGTGAGGCCAAAAGGAGATCTGGCCTGCTAGAAAGCCAGTGCAAATTGATTTTGTGAACATAGTGTTGAGCCAGTGCAAATTGATTTTGTGAACATAGTGTTGCAATATGGAATGCTTTTCGTGGCTCAGTAAAGGCACTGGGTTAGGCTGGCCTTGCCTTGGTTATTTAGACCATCCATTTTGAACTAAAAGGAATTGAAACACACTTTTGACTACTCAAAGCTACTCTGATGAACCTAAACCTACCATGGTCAAATTTCAACTTGGTCATGCAAAGAACTTTGAGATGGAGATGATCAAACTGCTAGCAGATGTTGACAAGAAAGTCGCTGTTCACCAAAAGGGGAAATAGCGAAGACAATACACAAAATCCCACTTCAGAGGGGAAATTAACAAGGGAGACAATTAAATCAATTACAACACATATTGACCTCCCTTTTTTCCCTCTTTCACATAGAATTTTCCTATTTTTCATTTTCATTGGTTTTTTTCTCTTTGTCCTTGTATTTTTCTTTAATGACATTTAAGTATAATAACATTTTTTCATCCAAGTATGTTAATATAAGTAGATCCACTTAAGGTACCTCAATTTTTATCACTGGCTTTTTCAAAACAATTCGAGCAAGAAAGTGTTTAAAAAGAAAGCTTGGATTATAAACTGATGTATGCTACATTTCAATACATTATTCTGGAATAGCAAGTTGAATGAATGACGCAAAATGGAGAAAAGACATAATGCAAATTTACAGATAATTTGTTATCTGTTCTTGTGAATTATTGAACTCTTGGTCATGAAAAAGAAACTGGTTTTCTTAGCTGGACAGAATCTTTAAAAAAAAAAATATTTTTTTTGTTAAACATTCAACATTCAGAAGATTGTTTCATAATCTGGAATCTGCTACTTTAGGTCTAGAGAATGGTACAAATTAATTTAGTATCGACACAAGTGACAGATCTAGAGACTAGATCAAGGACCTCCGCAATTACTGTTAGATGTTTCATAACTACTATTCTCAATGCTATGTGGAAAGCAATTAACCAATTGCTTTTTTTTTTTTAAATCCAACAGGCCACTAAAGATGCAGGTCAGATTTCAGGTTTAAACGTTCTCCGTGTCATCAATGAACCAACTGCTGCTGCACTTGCATATGGCATGGATAAAACAGAGGATAAAGTGTAAGATTTTAAAATTTTCATAAAATAAAAATAATGCAATTTAAGCAAAGAGAAATTGTTGAAGTCCTTTTACCATTGATCATTTATTCTTTTTATTTTTTTAACTAGATGTCTTATTCGGTCATTGAGAATTACTACTCTCAACATAAGTTCAAGTCGATGTAAAAAAAAATATTTTGCCTTGAGAACTTAAACTGTCTATCAGATTTTACAAATTTATTTTTACAGCTGGGTGTTACTCTAAGAAATTTGTCTTTCCTGCAGAATAGCTGTATATGACTTGGGAGGTGGAACTTTTGATATTTCAATTTTGGAAATTCAAAAAGGAGTTTTTGAAGTAAAATCAACAAATGGTGATACATTCCTCGGAGGGGAAGACTTTGATAATGCTTTGGTCAATTTTTTGGCGGCAGAGTTCAAGAAAGAGGTAAGTTTTCTAATAGCCTTTGACTAAAAAGCTTTAAAGTAAACAGTGAAAAGTTCTTCCATTTAAATTTTATGCTGCTAGTTTTTTTTTGTTTTTTTTGTTTGGGGGTGAGGCTTTGAAAAAGTGTTGAGAAAAAGAGAGCAAATTGTTAGTTTTCTCTCTCTTTGTTAAGTTATTGAAATTACAATTTATTTCCTAAAATGACACTCTTAAAGCTTTTCAATTCAGTCTGATCACAAGGTATTGAATAAAAAGATTTATTTGTAATTTATTTTCTTTTTCTTTGTTTTTTTTTTTTTTTTTTTTTTTAATATATTTTTTTTCAGCAAGGAATTGATATCACAAAAGATTCAATGGCAATGCAAAGATTGAGGGAAGCAGCTGAAAAGGCCAAGTGTGAACTGTCCTCTTCCATGCAGGTATGATGCGTTTTTCAAGAGTAAAAATATTTAGTAGGTATATTTTAAGCTCAAGCAATGATGTGTAATTTTTCGTCATCAGTATTGCTTCTCGGTAAACAAAATGGTGACTGTCTTGATCTGAGCTTGGGCAGCATTAATGCATTTTATTATTAGGGGTTTTTTTTTGAGGGGAAGTGGGTGGGGAGGGGGTGGGGAAGATGATTGAATTTAAGCTTTGTTAATTTTGCACACAGGAAATTAGAACAACACTCATTAAGAATGCAGTATGAATCTTTTTTTTTTTTTTTTTTAGATAAAATTGAGCAAATGCTTCATTTTGAGACTGTTTAATTTACATGTTAGTTGAAATCTCTAGTTTTGATACCTGGGAACTTGTTTTCTGAGCAGTTATGAATTTTGACAGCCTATTTTACCTTGTCATCTTCACTTTTGTCTTGTTTCGCAATGAAATTTGAAGAAGGCTTTTACAGACAAAAATAATCTTTGTGTAATTTTTTTTGTCTGATTTCATATAAATTCTTATACATTATCTCATCTGCAGACTGATATTAATTTGCCTTACATCACAATGGATGCTTCTGGGCCCAAACATATGAACCTCAAATTGTCACGGTCTAAGTTTGAGTCTATTGTTGATGGACTGGTTAAACGCACAGTTGGTCCTTGTCAGAAAGCTCTTCAAGATGCGGAAGTTAAAAAGTCTGACATTGGAGAAGTCATTTTAGTCGGAGGAATGTCAAGAATGCCAAAAGTATATATTCAATGAGTTTCGTTTTTTTTATTGGTGAATTTTTCGGTTAAATAGCTCAATTTCTTTTATCTGTCACAATTTTATCTCCAAACCATTGCTGTAATCCAATTTTTGTCTCAAAAGTTGTACTAATTAATTTTGTTTATTTTAAATCTTTAAATTCAAATGCTGATCAATGAAAATTAATGGCATGGATGATAAGATTAACATCCTGTCTTCCCCTCTTCCCTTTTTTTTTTTTTCACTTAACTTATGTAAAATCTAGAGCCAGCCTTTCAAAAGTACTCTTACACTTTTGCAATATGTTTAGGTTCAAAGCACAGTACAAGAGCTGTTTGGTCGTTCCCCAAGCAAGTCTGTAAATCCAGATGAAGCTGTTGCTATTGGAGCAGCAATTCAGGTTTGTGAAAGAGTGAAAAATGTTTTAATGCATAGTTTTTTGGGGGGAAGTGGTGTGTTCTTTTTACTTCAATTTGTTTCATGTTATTTTTATTAAGTGTATCTTTTGCCAACTTGTTAAATCAAAGACTGCTTGTCGACTTTTTATATTGTGAATAAAAGGAAGGAAGGAATAGTCTTCAACCTGTTCTCTTTCAGATTTTCCTGATTAATCCCCTCATAGGGGTTGCATATACCATGTGAATTTGTATGTCTTTGTTTATTCTTTTGAAGAAATGAAAGCCCACCTTTTAATCTCTTCTGGCTTTTAAAAGCTGATTTGGAATTCATTGTTGATATGAGTTTGTCAATGGCTTCTTATTGAAAGTTCATTAATAACGAGGCTCAATCTTTGATCCAATTCTATAGGGAATCGGAAACTGTAAAAAGTACGAAAAACTTTGCAAAATTTAGGTAACCCGTAAGTGACTTAGGGAACATTTAATCTTAAGGCTTTTACTGCTGAGGCATGCTGCCTTGATCCTTGATGTAGATCTAGATCAGATCTATCTATAATCTTGGTTAGAGGTCTAGATCTTTCTTTCGAATTGTGTTATTTTGTAAAAAAAGATTGATTAAAGGTAAACTCTATTTAGAATCTAGATCTATGCCAATGGAAGGGCTTAATGTCATTTTCAAAGTTTAGGTCTAGATGAGATGTGCCCGGTGTGGTTTTCAACAAATGATTAAAGTGGAAAATTCTGATGGGCGTAGTGGCTGCTCTGACGGGTGCAACTCTAGAATCTAAGTTAGATCTAGGTCGATGTTAAGAGGTTAGATCTAGAGTTAAGATTTGATTTAGATCTGGTCTAGATCTACATAAATTTATAGACATTAGATCGATATGGAGACTAGTACTGTCCCTGACCCACCCATCACTTTAGCTTGAGAGAAAAAGAGCCATGGTGAATGTGCTTTTGCTCCAGATTCTGTCTTTAACAGTAAGCCTAAGTAATAGACTTATATTATGGGTTAGGAAGTGCAATTATTTTATTGAGTCTTTTATTTGCTACTGGTAAGATTCTAGGGCTGTGTTTAGATGCCCGTATACAATATGCTCTGCGCAAAAAGGTTCAGTAAAAAAATTCGATCCAGATGGCATCACTGATGAATTTATACAATGTTTTTGTTAAACTTGTCATAAAACGATAAGTTATGCTTACCTACCTCAATAAGTTGAGTAAGTGAAATTATGAAGACCTTTAAGAATTAAAGGGTTAAAAATAAGCCCATACAGTTGCCTGGCTTTTACAGCTTTAGTTTAGAGTGTCTTTCTTTCTTTTTGTTTTTACTCACCTTTCTAAATCCTCTTCAAATCAATCAAACATGCCTGAGTGATCATCTCGTACATCTAAATCAAGAAGAAAAAGAAAGAGGGACCCGTGGCATTACAACCGCTCCCTAAATGAAAATCTGATGTTTGCTTTGAATAAATCATGCTGTGATGCTTAAATTTTTCGTCATCAGCACTGAGACATGGTGATGTTCTGTTGACTGAGCATGATTAATATATTTTTTTAAAATGTTTTTTCAGTCTTTAATATTTTGATCCAGAAGTTTTATTCACTTTGATTTTAGGGTGGTGTGCTTGCAGGTGATGTGACAGATGTTCTTCTGCTTGATGTGACACCACTGTCTTTGGGTATAGAAACACTGGGTGGAGTTTTCACAAAACTCATCAACAGAAACACCACCATCCCTACCAAGAAAAGCCAGGCATGCCACACAGTCTACTCTTTTTTTTTTTTTTTTTACATTTTTCCCCTAAGCTTGGCTGTTTATATCTGTACAAAAATCATATTATTTTTTTTTTATTTGCTCAGTTTGTTATGGTCTGCTTCACCTTTTAGTTTGTTATTCATGCTGGAAAGATTCAAATGCTTAAGAATGGACTAAATTTTGCTTAGTTGCTCTAGTCTCTAGCCTTACTTTTAAAATTAACAAAATCACTCGTCTGTGGATTTTGAAACCTCAGCTCTGCTGAATTAGTTTTTATAACGAAATAACACATGAGAAATGCTAATATACAGCTCTTATATTTATTAAAAATTACACTATCACTAATAAGATTCAAGATTTTCATAGCATATCGGTTTGATAAGATAAGAAAAAAGGAGGCAGAAAGCAACATTGATTACATGTGATTCAATACATAATGCAAATTTTGGAGGCATCTGAAGTAGCCTATTTTTTGTTGATCTGTAGTAGAAATGATACAATTTTAGGGTTAAAATCAATGTCAAACTCTTTAATCTGACAGGTATTTTCCACTGCAGCTGATGGTCAGACACAGGTGGAGATTAAAGTGCACCAGGGTGAGCGAGAAATGGCGTCAGACAATAAGTTGCTAGGACAGTTCACACTTGTAAGTCTGAGGCTGATATTAGACAAAAAATAGACAGACTGAAATAGGACCCTAATTTGTTGTGACAACATTTAAACTGAAATTATTACCAAAAAACTTATTTCACGTGCTAAAAAAAAATATTTATTACTTTTTATGGGTTAAGTAAATAAAATGCTTATCTTTGTTTTATTCAAACTTACATAACAGATGTTCAAAAGCTCCTTGAGAATTCAATAACTTTTGGAAATTTATTGACACAAGTGAATCAAATTTGGTGATTCATAAAGTTTTTGAGCAGTGAACTTTTTTATGAAATCTCTTTTATCTGTGTTATCTGTGGGGTTTTTTTTAAGTAAAGGAGTTAACCCTGACCTTAAAAATTTATTGAATTATTAAATCATATGGCTGGCAAAGTAATATAAATGGACACAAATAGGTAAATAAAATAATGGTTAATCATATTGAATTTTATGCCACAAGTAACATAGCAAAATTATTTTCTGCTAAGACTATCACCAGTTATATCAATTATCAATGGAAACTAAGGCCCAAGAAGAAATTTTATGACCTTTGATATGTTCCATTGCTAAATCCTTATGGCTTATATTTGTATTGAATATTTTGTTTTACAATAACTAAATTGAACTATTTATCAGGTTGGCATACCTCCAGCCCCTCGTGGCGTGCCCCAGGTGGAGGTAACTTTTGATATTGATGCTAATGGCATTGTGAATGTGTCTGCAAGGGACAAGGGAACTGGCAAGGAACAACAAAGTAAGTTGATATTTTCTTTAGTGTTTTGTCTAATGACCACATAGCTTGATCAATTCGGCAAATTGGTCAAAGTCATGATTTTTTTTGAGTTGACACTCCTAGATTGAAAAGGATTATTTGATGGTCCTATTTTTTTTTTTAATATTGCTGATCATAGAAATGTTAGAGCTACAAATTTTTTCAATTATCTCTTGCATTGTACCAAAGACCTAATAATACATACACCCTGGTTACCTTGCATTTACTTAAATGTTATCCTTAACAAGGTTTTACAGTTGCTCCAAATTTTTACGGTCTGACCTGTTATCTGCAAAAATAAACATGACAATACTATACACCAATTTGAAATAAATCATATTGCTATTCTGTGAGTGGCAAAGGCTACAGCTTCTCTTCAATTTCACTTAATCATCTTAGGTTGCTGCTAATGTATTATCTTCTATGAATTTTCTTTCCCCAGTTGTTATTCAGTCATCAGGTGGTTTGTCTAAAGATGAAATTGAGAACATGGTGAGAAATGCGGAACTTCATGCAGAAGAGGACAAGAAGAAGAAGGTATGATTCTTCTCATCAGAAATGGAAAGATTAGTCTACCCCAAGCAAAAAGTTATTCATTTTGATCAGTTTGAGAGCAAAAAATTGGAGGCAAATGAGAGCCCAATATCCCTGTGTCATGGAAGGTCACTCTGTATGAAACTTTATAATGGTCATTATTATATTTCACTATTTACTTGAAAACCTTATGATCAAATCATCCTTTTCTGTCCTCTATAAGTTTATTCAAATTTTGTTTATTGTTATATTACTGGCAATAATGGAAACAGTGGTAATGAAATGGTAATATGATTAATGATATATTTTATATATGTGAGTCTTATATAGTAAAAACAATATTAAGTATACTGTGTTATTTTAAAACAAATTAAAGAGATCCAAGTAAAGACACCCAATGTGTAGGCTCAATAAGTGAAGTTATGCAATTTTTTAAATGTTTTTTTTTTTTTTTTTTTGTTGCTTAATTCAATAAGTCAGACGACAAAGTTCTTGTTTTAAGTCATGCAAATTGAAGTTGATAATCATTGGTGTTTTTTTTTTTTTTTTTTTTTTTTGACTTATAAATTTTTGCAGAGTGAAGATATTTCTTTTTTATTATGGAACACACAACTGAGTTTAAATTTGAGTTTCATCTGAATCATGCAGATAAAGCTGATTAAAATATTTGAGATTAGAGAACAACTATGAACTAAAACTATTAAAAAGTAGCCTTTGTAAAAGGAATTGGAGGATGGCACTCAAAAACAAGATTCGCTTAGGTGATCGAAAGAAACAATTTTGGTTTAGTGGAATCCAGTATAACACTGCTTACACTGTTTCTCTACAAAATAAAGCCAGATAAAACTTAAAACCTCATTTTTGCAAGCTGATTTTGCTAAAAGTATTAGTAACACATGAAACACCATTTGCATCACTGGTGATAACATACAAGGCCATTCATTCTGTCTTTTTCACACTGCAGAAGGACTAAGAATACATTAAACCCACACTTACTTTTCTTTCGAAGTTGTGCTCATAGTTTTATTCATATCATATTTGTCCTGTGATATCTGAGACAAAGATTTCACCAGCCTTAGTAAATGAATTCGATTTTAGAAATCTACGACCACAGAAAGGCTATTCAAGAGTCCTAAAGGAGAGAAAATTAATTTTTACAGAGTACTAAAAATTCATTGTCACGATACATAGAACATATGAAAAAATTTCAACACCATTGTGGGAGGAATTCCAGCTCTTAGTCATGTAAACAAAAAAATTTGTTTGACAGCCATTTTATATTTCCTTTCAATTTGTTCCATAGGTTTTTTTTTTTGGTTTCAAGATTTTTAATATGAAGAAAGAGAATATTTATCTTTTTCGTTCATCCTTTAGATAATCACAATTTTTCGAAATATGGATATATGTCAGTTTCTTAACTTTTGTTCGTTGTCCTGAAAAAAAAAATAATGATTTATTCAGATTTGTAGAATAAGCATCTCTGTAAAGAAGTGACATGGCACAATTTTTCTTGTAAGAATCCTGTAGAAGTGTGAGTTTTGAGTGATGCTTAAGGACAAGATCTTGAGTTCAATAGATACTATATCACTTTCAGCGTTGATCATATCTTCTTGCAAATGGTCACATACGCTTATAACAGGAGAATTTGTTTTTCATTGATTCAGGAACTGATTGAAGTTCTAAACCAGGCTGACAGCATTATTCATGATACAGAGACCAAAATGGAGGAGTACAAGGACCAACTGCCTGTTGAGGAGGTAAAAAATGATGTTGGAATGTTTATGTAGCTATACTAATTGATTCAGAAATTAAGGGCCAAAAAGATTTTGATTGGCAATTCTTCATCAACGAGCCCTTTTAAAGAAATAAGCTCAATGTTTACAAACATTTTTTTTTGTTTATGAACTTCCAAAGAAGAAACACATCATGTCCATTTTTATTCATACTTGTGTTTCTCTCTGTGCTCTCTCACCTGTCAACATTATACTTATGGTGTATTTATTTAGCTGCATGGGTGTCTAAAGAAATCACCACTTTTCTCATGCACAGGTTATTTTGCACTTGCAAATTTTTCATGTTTTACTTACAAGGCTCAAGAGTAAAATTACATTGCATAACTTGACCAAAATGTGAATATTTTATGACATTAGTTTAGTCAGCATCATTTACAAATCGTATTAATCAAAAAGAAGTGTTAAATACAACTTATTCTGTTTATTAACAGTGTGAAAAAATTAAAGAAAAGATAGAGTCGGTGAAAAAGATGCTAGCAGAAAAAGATAGCAAAACACCTGAGGAGATCAAGCAAGAGATATCAGACCTCCAGCAAGCTTCACTCAAGCTGTTTGAGATGGCTTACAAGAAGGTATTTTTGTGTGCAATAAAATAAGAAGCATTCTATGGTTTCTTTTAGAAAGGTGCAGATGTCTCTGGCATTAGTGCTTTCACAAGAAAGTAACGGTTCCTCTCATAGTAACCAGTAATTTTTTTTAAGTCATTTTTTTTAATTTGACATATTACCACCCCAGATTTTAAGAAAACACTTCCGAAACAAAAATGTGTTGTCTTCTTATGCATCATTCTTTACCTATTGTGATAAAATGTGAGACGAGCTAGGTTGGCAACTCTGTTCAAAGGTCTTCTAGAGTAATATGATTGACAGAAATTTCAGAAAATATAGGTGCAAAAAACAATTGTCAGAATTTAAGCATTTGGGAGCTTGGCTCAAAACATCTAATTTTAATCAATCCCATAATATTAATTGGGACTCGAGAGGTTTAAGTTATCCAGAGATTTCAAATATAAGGATTCAAATTTAAATGGATTGCTCTTTAGTTACAGTTTCCTCTCTTAAAATTAATATAAAGACAAAGTATGGGGGAAAATATCTTTTCATTTCAAAGAAGTTTGATTTGTTAATTTTCATGCAGTTTCAAATCTTTATAACTTAGTGTCTGTTTGTCCCTACTTCACTCTCTTACTTACCCTCTTTGAAAACTGAAGTAAAACTTTTTAAGGCAGAAAAAAGCAAAACTATTTGATAACTTACATAAAAAGAAAAGAACAAAAGTTATGACTAAACAAAAGGAAATGAAAATAACAAAGAAAAATTTGCAAATTGTTTCATATTTTCATATGCTGTCAGTGTAACTGTTTAGTAATCACATGAAATTTACATGGCTTAGAATTACTGTTACTGCCTCAAAAACCTAGAATTTTTCTTCCATATTTTTTGTAGGCAGAATCACTTTCAAAATACCTTTACTACAGGGTCAAAGGGTTAAATTTCTTAAGATATAATTAAAAAAATGTTCCTCATTTTTTAAGTGAAATGTGCTAGGGGTATATTATTGATTTGGCTTTGATATTTAGTTGGAAGCAAGGCACTGTCTTTATTCTTAAATTTTTTTGTATGTGATGCAGAGGTTCATGTATATATGTATATAAAAAGATTTTTTTTATAAAAACTAGTGCTTTTTATTGGTGAAAAATAGGACTAAAAATTATCTGAATAATAGCACATTGTTAATAGGATTATAGATATTGAGTTGCCAAATCAGCTGAAATTTGTAAATCTTGAGATTCTCTATCCACCAGCAGTATGGCCAGCATCATGCTAGCTATTGATAGTTTTTTGTCACATAAGTTGTCTGTGGCTTGACTAAATAGGCAATCTCTAGCAGATACCTAAAATATGCCTGGTGAGGAATAAAAGTGCTGCTTTTCATAGTTATAGACTAACTGAATAGCTGTGTTGAGCACAACCTATATTAATTATATGGAAGAAAACGTTGAAAAAAATTGTATTCTATGTTTGCAAATCTCAGATTTTTTATAATATTTATTTGGTCTCACCATATTATTCTTCAACAGATGGCAGCTGATCGTGAGGGTTCTAGTAGTAGCAGTGAAAGTAGCTCAGAGTCTCAAGGAGAGACAGGGGAAGGCAAGAAGGAGGAGAAGAACTGAAATTTTAGAATCAGTCAGTTACGCAGTATTGCTATTGAAAAGGAATTCATGTTTATAACGTTACGTGTTCCTACAAGAAAAAAGAGATGTAGATGTAGTTTTACTGTATACTTTGAGCAGTATCATACTTTACTTCATTGCTGATTTTTTTTTTTTAAATTGGATTAATTTGACATTTGTTTTGTTCTGGTTTTTTTTTTATCTTGTGATACTTACCTTTTATTCAGAAAGATTGATGTTTATTAAGTTTAGCGGTCAAATCCCTTAGTTATTCTTTTCATGGCTTAGTTCTTGTTTAAGCTGCGGGATGTTTTAGAGAAGTGACTGTCTTTTTGGTTGTATGATTACTTGAACAATGTATACAATAAAAGTAAAAGGTCTTCTTCACATCTTGCCATAATGAATTTAATCATGTTTTCATTATCTTACTTTGCAAGTTTTTGCTAACCATGAGGGAAATGAAAGTTAAAAACTTCTATTTTTTAACAGGATTATAATAGAATACATAATAAACATCACTTTCCTGTTTTGTTCATATAAAACTGATTTATATACAGATAATATGCCTTTACATAACTTTTTTTTATTTTAATTTTTTTTTTAAATAATAATTATGCTATCAGAGATTTTTTTTCTTAGTGTGAGCAGAATTTCTCAACCATAAATTTTCAAGACCATGTTTGAATGGAGCAAGCTAGAATGTGTGTAGCTGAGGCCTGATAGATTTTAAGAAAATGATGTTTGATACTGCCGTGTGCGGTAGAAACTATTTTATAGCATGTTTGTTGTAACAGATTTAAAAAAAAAAATCATTTGAAATAACTTAATCCAATCATCTAAAGCCATGGGTTTGGAAGGCAAAATTAAATTGCCGTGAAATTGAAATGACATATCTTCTAGCTTTGAGGATTATTGATGGAAAGGCTGTAATCATTTTTGTACTTGTTCTGTGACAAACCCGAGCTTAGACTAATAAAGAGGGGTATCTGCAATTAAAGCCATATTTCTGTGCTCAGTAGTTCAGAGTGTTCAAACTTCTCCTTTGAGATAATGAGAGTCTGCAGAACAGAATGCTGAGGAATTAAAAATTGCAGATTGCATACTGTTGCATTATAGATCATTGTGCCACAACCATAGCATAGGACTAGGATAAAATACAAACTGCATTTATATATACTTTTCTACCAGAATGAATGGTTGCATTGTAAATGACTTCATTCAAGGGATGTGAATAAACTATTGAAGAAAATTAATTGATTTGGTTTCCTTTTGATGTTTGAAATTTCACTAAATTTTATTCTGAATTGGTTTTACAATGGAGCACCTATTCTTCGAATTCATTGGCGAATTTTTATATGTGTGAGGAAGCCATGTTCGAAAATTCAAATTAGCACTTGGGCTCTTGGTTTACATGTGAGACAGCTTTGGTGAATGTTTTATAGTATATTAATGAAGTATAAAGGCTTCGTGTGTTCTTTGGGCTACTTTTGTACAATTCCAAGCATTACGGGATACCTGATAAGCCACATTTTCCCTACTTCTAGTATTTCAAATAGCATATTGAAGACATATCTCCGAATAACTAGATCTGTCATCCTCAACTCGTTTAAGGTGAAAACTTGTTTCCAAAACCCCAGCGCTTATGGAATCTTGGACTGGCTTGTTCCTGAATAATCACTACGCAGGGTTGTCTGTCAAGGCAAAGCTAGACCCAATCCCAGCAGAAGATCCAACAAAGGATTGAACCAAAACCTCTCAGTCCAACACTTGCCTATTGAGTTATCTGGTGTCTTACCCGCCAGCTTTTTTTCACACCCATGTACGGATTGATAGATTGAGCAAGGGTTGGGCACAGACACTGAAACAGATTTACCTGTCGTTATTACCCTTGTCAGGTACCGTACACGTACAAGCATATTTTGTTTGCAATCAGCCTTTTTGAAGTCTAAGTGACAAGTAGACCTAGCAGGTGGTGCAGACAACTGGCAGCGGTGTTTTGGACTAGGCTATAGTAAGATGGGATGGTTGAGGGTGTTTCTCCCTCACGACTAGGGATCAAAGGCTAGGCCGCCTGAAGACAATTTTTTACTACAAAGTGAAAGGGAGAGGTAAGGGGTGCTTGTTTGAAGAATTACAACAGCTGTGAACAGCACTTAATTGAAATTTAATATTTGCGAATGAGATGAAAAAAATGTTTAATTTTTCTTTAAAGTCACGGTCTGTGAAATTAAGAGATGAACATTTTCTTTCTCTTACTGAGGATGATTGCTTGAAGAATATGTGTTATAACTTCGAATTAGTTCAACGAAAATGTAAAATCATAAGGAAAAGACGAATAAGTTTGAGAAATTTGTGATTTCAAGGCATCTGTATACTGTGTTAGATATAATTGTATTTTATTGTAGTGTATTTCGAATTGTGTAGGTACTAACAAAGTCATTTTTCACAAAATCATGTTAAAGAAAACCCATTTCGTGCTAGTTGTAGCTTATTTTTATATGCATGCGTAAAACAACAAATATCACCCGATTCACCGTCATGATCAACTTCATCATAATTTTTTCCTTGTAGTTTTACCTTAACTGTTCACCAACTTCTACAAACGATGCTCTCAATGTTTTTCACCATCTCTAATTCCTTTATCCAGCTAAAAACCAAATTTGCCTCTTAGTCGTACAATAAAGAGTTTTTTTGTTTTTTTTTAATTAAAAATCTCCATAATTGGATTAAAGATTTGGAAACAATCTTAATGGGGCTTTTTTCCAAAAAAAAAAGGAGGCAAATACAAAATTATAATGAAAAATACAAAACATAGCATAAGGCAATAAAAAAAAAATGTGTTGGAGTCAAAGAGAAGTGAATCAAGGACAAATGCAGAAACATCAATCTACACCACAGAAGTGCTGAGGAGACAATGTACAGAAACATTAAGGAAATCTCTGGGAAAAAACGCTATTATAAAAACAATATATCGAAATAAGTCATTGTCACGTGTTAAAACAGAACTTGTCATAACAGAGTGGAGCGACTTTGTACTGACATGCTTATTGGTAGATTGATTTCAATTCCTTTCAAAGTCTAACAGATGCATGAGTCATCTACAATTTGGCAAAGAGATGCATCATTAAAAATTACTATCTCTTAATTCTAGGTAAGACTTCTTTTCTTTTCAATGCCAACTGTTCAATGATAAATAGACTGCCAAATTATATGCACTTTGCATTAATTGCTGCAGTAAAAAGAAGGATCATAGATGTCCTTTTTTCGCACATATTCTTTAACCGTTCATGCTATTTCTCTACCACATGCTCCTTCCACCCTCTAAATGCCGTAATATCAGCATCTATCCCGGTTAGTTTCAATAAAAATCAGTTAAGTCAAGCTCTCATTTATTTCATGCGGAATTCGTATGGAAATTTAAAGATTTTTTTTCCATTAAATAATACCTACCCAAGGCTGGACTTAAGAGAGTTTTTTTAATATATGTATAAAAATATTAACTTTCATCCCCTTTTAACAAAACAAAACAGAACTTGGTTTCAGGCTCTTTTTGTGTATTTGGTTAAGTTTCTCTAGGATAAAAATTTTGTAAATATCAAGTTCCTTTAAAGTAACAGAAAGGCAACTTTCTAGACTGCAGGACGGGGCAAAGAATATTTATGGATTTCCTTAATTTCTAGAAGTTTAGGATAAAAATTTTGTAAATATCAAGTTCCTTTAAAGTAACAGAAAGGCAACTTTCTAGACTGCAGGACAGGGCAAAGAATATTTATAGGTTTCCTTAATTTCTAGAAGTTTAACTTGTGTCATCTATCAGGAATCAGAATGCTTGTGGGACTAGGATTATGCAGTGAAGAACTATTTCAGAGCAGTATGCTGAGACTCTTCAACAACTGAAAAAGACGCTTCATGATTGGAATTTTAGTTGAGCTAGGCTGGGGACTAGTGTGACCATGAGCACTTTAACTTAGTAAAATGTAATTTTACTCGCCCGCTACCTGATAATCTGCTGTGGTCTGCGCCTTGATTTAGGTACCACGTAATTTTAATCATTTGAAAATAAGTAAATGAACAATACTCTTTAGGTTTAATCAATGGTTCAAAAGATATACATTGTACAATGTTCAAGTGGGCCTAAAAAGGAGCTAAGTGTGTATTTAAAACATAAAACTGAAAGACAAACAATATTTAAAACGAATTTGCTTTAAAATATTCTTTAGAATTCCTTCTCCACTCTTAACCAAATATCTAGTCCATTCAAAAATTATGTTATGGGAGGTAGAACTTTATTCGTAAGCATTTGACAGCTACATTCGCATTGTCACTATGTTTTAAAACATAATTGAAATACTTGCAACATTTCATTATTGAGGAAATTTTAACCAGATAACATTGATTTTAAAGGTGATTAATAGGTACGGAATACAGTTACGTGTTCTAATCCAGTAGTCTTGGCTTCTCTTACTAGTGTGAAAGCAAGGAGTGATCTGAAGATGAGACTTTTTAAAATGATTAAAATCAGCCTTTCCGTTATCTCTAATCTTTCCTGCACCTTTTAATAGCTTGATGTTATAAGAATGAGAAATGGAGTAGTGACCAGTAAAGCATGTCTGATACATGTATTAATTGCATTTGTATGTTTGTGTGAAAAATCAGCTGAAGGACTCTGCTATGCACTGCAAACTATTCTGAAGAACGTCCAGTTTTTTCAATTTCCATCCTCTTCTCTTCTCACAATGTCTCAGCCAGTTTTGATTTGTAGTTCATTATGACTTGAGATTTCCAATCAGTCTGACGCAATCTTTATGCTGTCCTACATTTCCGTCGGTGATGACGAGCTTTTTCCAGTTGTCCCAAAATTTCTTTAGCAATTTCCCTAACTCTATGATGTTGACAACTGGTTCTCAGTTAAGTCTGAGGTCATAGGTGTGGGCCTCTTTTCAAGTTCCTTGTGCTATCTCAAGATGATGCCTAGGAAAGTATGCAGGTAGAGAGGAGCTATGTGAAGCAACAGCCTGTTTCATGTCCCAACCTCCTCCTGAATACCTAGTACTTACTCATATCTTTTAAGCCTTTATCTTCTAAGCGACCAATATATTTTTCAATTTCATGCACTTAACATCATGGGATCAAATACCAAAGGGGAAAAAAAGTCCCTATTGTGTTGAACAAGTCAAGCAAATTGGCAGAAGAAAGTATATTTTCAATACAAAAATACTTTGATCTTTTTAGCCAGGCCTCATTTCAGGAGATAGGGATTTTGTCTGTCCCATGCACCACATTACTTTTCTTAAGGCTTGGTTGAGTAGTATTCACAAAATCAACGATGATAACAGCTCTTTTATTTTTAATTCTCGGCTTAGAAAACTTAGCTATTACAGTGAAGTGAAAACCCACAGAATCCTAAGCTAAAAAATAAAACAAATGTTGTTGGTTGGTTTTTGTTGTCTTCTTTACCATAATTATTCAGTTTTGCTTTTCTCTATTTTGGGTTTGTCAAAAAAAAAAGTTGACCATTTATATATATATATATATATATATATTTACAATAAGTTTATACAGAAATGATCTTTACCGAGTTTTCCATGCCTTTTTCTCACCAATTCGGACCACAATTGTATCAGCAAACCTGAGTACCAGTCTCCTGCAACGGTTTGTCCATTTTCCAGGCAAAAATACATAACCTTTCCACTTGATGGTGTCACCTATGCCTTCTTTGGTGAAGTAGAAGAACGGATATTCCATTCCATGGAGGAATTTTCTCAGAATCAAAATGATAAATCCATGTTTCATCTATGGTCACCTTGGTTTAAAAAGATATGTGTCATTGGACTCCATTTGGAGGAGAGTTTTGTGGAACTCTTACCTCTGTTTTGCTCATTGGTCAAAAGGCGCAGAAATCTTATTTATCTTTAGAATGAGATGATCATGGAAAATCAGTCTGACCCTACACTGATTTCAGTTTCACTTGATAGTTGTTTGACAGTTTTCCGTCTTTCTCGCTGAATCAGTTTTTTCAGTTATCACAGAAGGTCTGGGACCTTCATGATCTTCATCCATCACCAAAATGAATCCAGGTTTGAATTTTCTTATCCAGTATGTCACAGAATTATGTCGAGGATATTTTTCACCATAAACTGAAGGAACCAAAATCTCTAGAATTCTGTATCTTTAGGTTTTTCTTTGGTCTGTCTGAGCTGAGCACGGGCATCCCAGTGGGACTATAATAACCAGCAATAAAACTCTCCGCGGGGGCAATTAATGACCTCTCCCATCATCAGAGCAGGGACAGATAACTGAGAGCAGTACAAAAATTGAAATTTGGCTGTACCAAAAACCCATTTTAGTGTTAATCTTAATGGTTTTTGTTGGATATTTGCGTTTCACACTATTCATCAAGTTTTCACCTTTATTCAGATTGTTTTTTAGGTGAAATGCGTAAAAAATTAAGGTCTCTAGAGCTATTTTTAAATGGGTATGTAAACATTTGAACTTGTGGTAGATTACAATTTTTAATAAGTCATAACTAGTTAATCGCACCTACAATTTTAATACTTGTTTTTTTAAAAGTCGAAGTAAACCTTTGAGTAAGAATTGAAACAAAAAAAGTTGTGATATTTCAAGTTGGCCCTTGCAAATCATTGGCAGAAATCATGACCATACCGTATTAATTTTTACCAATATCATGAGTCTATGAATCATTGAATATTAATAGTTACATCATGTTAAGTTAAGAGATCTTTAGTTTGTGTCTTTGCGAAAAAGCTTTCAATATTGTTTTAAAAGAATGTATTCTAAAACCTTCAAAACAGAACAATTTTTTTTTCCTCGATACAAAGAACAAACAAAAGAAATAATCTACATTGTTGGGGAAAAAACACAATAGTTTATATGTTTTAAGTAGAAGGTAAAGACTATAAATTGAAAGAACTCATCAGAAATGTCCTTATATATCTCTGCCAGACAAGATCAAATAGATATGGCAAAACTGGAAATGAAGCGGTACATGACAACTTACTGACAGACATTTCTACACAGCATGACTCCTAAGCATCACATTTTTGAGATAAACTGCCAAGATTTCAGGAAAAAAATCAACTTTGTATTGGCATTTCATGGAGAACAACGTGAGGAATGTTGCATTCAACTATAGCAAAGATAGGGAGAAGGACTTAGGGTATTCGGTAAGAAAGTAACGCCAAAACTTAAAAGAGGGGGGGGGGTGATTGCATTATAATTCACGACTCTACGTTGTAAATATGTGAATACAGTAAAAAAAAATCCTGTCCAAAATTTTTGAAAAAGTATAGAAGAATGATAGCATGAAGACAAACTATTCATCTTGTTTAGTCCTGATTGTCTAACTTGGTACTGTTGGAAAGCAATCCCTGTAATTCATGGGTGGTATAGATTGCCAATATCAAACATTCCTGTACCATTAACATGCCTGTTATCAAGAAACAGGAAACACTCCAGTCCAGTTACCCCTCTGTGTCTCAGTATCTGTCAGCTCTCTAGATGACCAGATGGATCATAAGTCTCACAGCTAACAGCCCCTGCTTAGGCGTGAGTAATTTTTATGGCATCTTTTTTTTCCATATGCTGCTCTCTCTATACAAGGAGTTTGCTGCGACCTTTACCGTGCGAGAGAGAAATTATACTCATTTAAAAACAGCTTAAAATATTCAGAAAATTTTAAACAAATAGCCTTTAAAGGTAAGACTATTGCTATTAAGTGTAGAGACTTATTTGAACACAATTGGTATCATTGCAAACTTTAAAATCTCTACCTTTCAATATATAGCTTTTTCTTTTGAACATTTTCTCAAATGAATATTTTGAGGTTTTTAATTATGGTTAAATGGAAAAGAAATTCACTAAAAATCATCTGCCAGCGCTTGTAAATTTTTGGACCAGCAGCACCCGGCATGACTGAAATTTGACCTCATGAGCTTCATTAATTGGTTTTTGCCGGTTTTCGTCGCCGTGAGAAAAATATTTAAGTCACCTCCCATGTTATGAAAACAGACAGTAATGTAGAACACCAGATAGCTCAAAAGGCCTTGAATAAATTGAAAGACAAATGATGTAACAACAAAGACATTGCCCATTTGAAACCTAGATTATGTGTTTGAAATCTAGACTGGACCATTTGGTGATCAGGCCGCATCTCTGCTCTAAACAGACTTTACCTATGGATTTTTAGGAGCCTAAAATTGTTAATGAGTATTTTTGCTTACAACAACATCCAAGCAAACAGATACAGCTGTAAATATTGTCTGTACTGACTGCAGAGAGAGGAAGAGAGAGCTTGCTCTTTGTCTTAATCAATTCATTTCTCTTTCTCATCTATCCGTCTCTATTTTTATTTTGTTCAATTTTTTAGTTAAAATAGTAAAAGAAACAAACAAAAAACAAGAGTTGAAAGACTTGATTTCTGTGTGTTTCAAAATTGATAATAAAAATTGAGGCCTGGTTCTTAAGATAGTGCAAATGAAACAAAAATATTCTCATTATTATACTATCTCACAAAAAAAATTTAATGAGTAAAATCTAGTGAATAATTGTCTATAATTTTTCTTTTTTTGTTTTTTTTATTTTTTGGCAATGACAGTCGATAAAATTCAGAACCATGGTGCCCCATTTTCAGGTTTGGGACAAGGTGGAGATTTTAAAAAATTGGCTTTTCCAGCCAACCAGATAAGGCCTATTGACATTGTTGGCCTATACAAACATTCATAATCATTGAATAAAGTAATCAAAAAATTTCCCACACAATGGGTGAAAAACCACTGAAATATTGCTTGTCTTTACTTCTGTTTGCTACTGGCTTAGTCCTTATCAAGCAAATGAAAAAAGAAACATTAAAATCAAATTCAAGTCAATTCTTCAGGAGGAAAAAACAGTGTACAATAGAGTTTAATAACCAATAATTTAATAAGTGAACTAATATTGCATTATCTTTAGCACAATCTAACATGTAAAATTGTATTTGCTACAACTCCTCAAGACATTTCAAGATAGGACTAATACAAAATAAGCCCTCCCAAAATCGGTGATAAAACATACCTGAAATGCTTATAACATGAGAGCACAATTCCATACATGGGTATGGATATTCATTAAGATACCAAAGGTGAATATGTTTCACAGTGAGATCATTTATTAAACCATTAAATCTAGTTATGTTCATTTTATTTCCATAGAATTTCTACAACTTCAATGATTTCTTGCCACTGCTGGAAATGCATTCAATTTGTAACACACAATCTAATCATGTAAAAAATTCATTTGACATTGTGAAACAGAAATTGAATTAAGTAACAAAAGCTAAATGCGTAGCAGTTGATAAAGAACTTTGATTAACAATGCATTTCAAGACATAATGAAGAAAAATGCAATAATTCTTTTCCTGAGGGGTGGCAAGACATTTTAAGACAAAAACAAAAAATCCCCAGCAAAGTATAATTTACAAGTCACACGAACAGACATATAAAATCTTTATTATTCTGCAAATACACCAAATCAATTCGCAAGAAAAAAGTTGCACTAAAATTATTATTTTTTATAGTACTCTTTGTGGGGTTGGAAAGTGTTTATCATGATGGCGCCTCAGCCAAATAGCCTCAGGATAAATTATCAGATATGGCATCAAAGAAATAGAGAGCATTCATAAAGTAAAATCACTCCTGCTTAAATTTCTTCCATTTATCAATTGCACATTGCTTACATTCTTCAAATGAAATTAAAACTGTTAGCTCTCATTGCAAGGATAAAATGCTTTAGACTCTTGAAAAGAGTTTGGATGAACAGGAAGAGGCCACTAAAAATGCATACTACGACAAAATATATAGGGCAAGGAGATATCAATATCATCATGGAATATGAATGCATGTATCTCAGGGGGGAAAAAACACATAAAAAGCACTCACACAGTGGAAAATGAAGCGTGAGATCTGCCATTTTGTACGTACTTATAAATCAAACAAACATGCATATTATTGATTTTAGCGAGACTATTGTGTTAACATAAAAAAAAAACTATATTGATATCATAAGCTAAGATATCTAAAGCTATGAGGACAAAAAAATTTAAATAATTTGCTACATAGATTGTCAAACTTAAGGAATAGGTAAAAATTGATGTTCAAAAATATATATATATCAAATAACTGCACAAATTATCCTTCTTACAATCACACCTTTGAGAAACAAAAAAAAAATTCTTGCAGTAGCATACAAAAAACAGACTGACGTAATCAATAATTAAGATTTTTTTAAGCCACAATTTCTTGTTTTAAAGTGAGACTTCAGTGTGATATGCATAATTATTAATATCTTTAATTGTACAAAATCTCAATGTAACACAAAACTATAGTCAATTTTGAAGATTGCAACATATCAAACACAAAAAGGAAAACAATGGCAAGATTTTTGGGCCTCTTGATAAAGAAATTATCTCTTTATTACAAATATGGATAGATGAAATGCTTATACAGTTTATATTTTTAGTCTCATGGTCATGGGCAATCAAAATCTTGTTTAGGCAATAGAAAGGGGCTAGAAGTATAAAACTTGTTTGGTGTAACATGTCCACCATTATACAGGTGCTTTTTTTTTTTTATAATAGCCAGTGAATATCTAATTATGAAAATAAACATTTTTCTAACTTAGAGTAAGTAAGCTTCCTGAAGATTGTGTATAAAGTTATTGTAATCATCTGCAACATAGGTTTTTGCCTTTTACAAAAGAGGCATCAATGTCAAATTACCATAAACCATGCCTCCTTCTTGGATTTCACAGTTATTCAGTACCACAATCTCTAAAACTTAACAAATAATATTTTACCATCTGAAGCACTTCAATACAGTGACAGAGTACAATGCCATTAGGCCAATTCTAAAATAAATGCCATACACGTACTAGCAAGTTAGAGATATGAAAACAGGCAGGCTAGAATATGATTAAATCTATCAAGAATTTTATATACGTATTCCATGTGTAAAAAGTTTTGAAAAAAAAATGCATTGTCTTGTTTGAAAATCACTCTATTGTGCAATATACAGAAAAAGGCCCTTTGACAATGCCAAAGATTTTTATGAGACACAAAAGTCTCAGTTTTGGCAGAATTTATAACATTTTCACAATGAAATAAAATAAGTAGTACTACTTATACTTTTAGGGACTGCCATTTAGAAAACTGGCAAAATTCAATTTTATCTCACATGTTGAACAGCTTCCATTTCCACTTCCAACTCGCTTCCAACTTTTTCAACCTTTTCCTAGCATGGTTTCAATAATTTTCTTTGTTCTCAATTTTACACAAAAAGTACAAAGAGAATAAAGCAATGGTGGGGTAATTACACAATGATATACTGCTCCATGTCAGCTGTTTTAATTCACATTTATATAACCCTGGAAGTTTCAAAATTAAAAAAAATTATATATATAAAAAAATTCTTCAACAACCCCTACTGCCATTTCTATTCCTAATAAGGTTAACTCTTAAATTACCAACACACCACTCAAGTTACCAAATAAAGGGCATGACTAATTTTTCTCAAAAAAAATGTTGAAATTCAACTAATGGTCTTAAAAATTCATACACACAAAAAATTTTTGCATAAATTAACAGGGTTAGTTCTCATATACAACATTTCTAGATATAGAGCTAGATCTAGAGTCCGATTATTTTGATCTTCATAATCTCATCACATTCAATTTCGTTTTCATAGTCTTTATCTGCTTTTTCTTAAAATGCAGTACTATCTAATTCTAATTTGGGGGAGCACGGATTCCTAAAATTCAATGGGGGATTTTTATAGGTTCAAGGAAGTTGTGTCTGAGCAATTCTATTTTAAGCTCAGAGCACTGGATTTGCATTTGGGACAATTTTGTAAATATTTTGAAGTACATTTTCAACGTATAGAGGCTTTGGGTTTTCTTGGCTACTTCCATACAATTTCGAGCATTACTTGGATCTCTGATTTGCCATTTATTTCCTACTTTAAGTATTTCAAATAGCTTATTGAAGACAGATGCCTCTGAACAACTGGACTGTCATTCCCAACTTGTTTTATGTGAAAACTTGCCTTTTAACTCTGCTTCTTGATGCTAGATCTAGATCAAGAATCTAGGTCAACATTAAGATGTCAGTCACAAATTTCCTACTAGCTAGGTGTAAATTCAGTCTAAAGTTGACATTTAAATGCAATAAACCTTGTTTGTTGCTGAATAATTTTCAACCCAAACAAGGACTTTCTGTCAAGGCAAAGCTAGATCTAACCTCATCAGAGGACCTGATAAAGGATTAAACCGAAAGTTCACTATCGTCAGTCTAATATTCTATCTTTTGAGCTATCTGGCGTCCAACTCCTAATCACCAATAAAAAGATCTTACCCACCAGCTTTTTTTCCACACCCATGTACTGATTAATTAAGCAAGAGGTGGGCCCAGACAGATTTATCTGTCATCATTATCCATGTCTTGTATATATGGGGCAAGCAAGTCTAATTCACAAAGGCCCCTTTGAAGTCTTAGCGACAGGTAAACCTAGCAGTTGCATGCAAACACATAACTGGCACCGTTTGCATCGCACTAGGTGGGACGGGAGAGGGATGTCTCTCTCACTGGCAACTAGGGATTAAAGTCTAGGCTGCCTGTTGACAAATTGTTTCTACACAGAGACAGGGAGAGGTAAAAGGTGTTGGTTTAAACAACGACTGTGTAGAATACTTGATCAAAATTTATGAACTTCAAATGAGATAAAAGAGATTTATTTTAAGTCATAGTCTGTCAAATTTCTTGAGAGGCAAACATTTTCTTTCTCTAATTGAGGACTGATTGTTTGAAGAATAGGTGTTATAACTTCAAACTAGTTTGACAAAAAAATAGGAATAAGAAGGGAATAAAGAGAGAATCAGAAGGGGAAAACGGATGAGTTTGAAGAATTTGTGATTTTGAGGGGTCCGTGTTCGATCTAATCGTTTCTATTGTACTTCATTTGGCTCAGGACTGACAAATTGATTGAAACATAAAAAGACATAAAAAAACATTGCTTCTCTTCTATTCAACCGATTTTCATGTTGAAAGAAAGAAACCGAAATAAAATTCTTTATGTTCTGATAGAGCTCTTCTATCAGAGAAAGCTTAAAAATAAAATTAGACAGTTTCATTTACGGCTAGCGCATACAAAATGCAAAAGTAGATGAGCAATTCGGTGCAGAATTTATTTATTTTGGTAGCAAAATATTTATTACTTAGGAACTGTTAAACATATTATTTGTTGATTGAGGAGAAATATTGACTATCTGAAGCACAACTTAAAATTTGTGAGTTGACATGAACTTGCTAGCATGTAATCTTATTTTACCTTCTATAAAGTGCTTTACAGCATCATAAAAAGTAAACTTAAACATCATTTTTGAAACAAGCAAAGAACACAAAAACAGAAGAAAATCAGTAAAAAAATTGAAGTAAATTATTGATAATGCAATTACACAATATTACATACTTATTCACAAATAAAGAATGAAATTGTAAAATAAAGATTTAAAATTCAAGTATATTGAGCCAATCAATAACTAAAAATACTTCCCTCTGTTAAACTTATGAGTGATCAAACACGACCATTTTCTCTAATTATAAATATATTTTGTACGAGGGTTATTAAAGCTCTCTGTATTCAAGACATTAAAAAAAATATAAAACCCACAGTCATAGTAAATTGCAGCCTTTTGATAAGTAACACTGCCATTCAGTCAACCTTAAGGATATTACTGTACTGCTCTTGTGGCACACCTTTCATGGACTCCTTTACAGTTGCTCGTTTCAAACCTCCATCCCTAAATATTGGATTAGAAAGTAATTATCAAATGAATTCTTAAAAGAAACGATCTAAAATTTTTAGCTATTATTTCATGATCTTAGCCTTACTGTCCTCTTAAACTTAACTGTTTAAATATAAAAGATAACTCCTTATATTTTCTACTCTTAGAGCAGAATATTCAACCCTTGATTTTTTATATGAAATATTGTGAACTCTGTTTTTAGCGCGAGTTCACAGACAGTTTCGCTACCTAGTTGAAAGTTATAAGCTTTAAGTTGTTGTTAGCATATCAAGCAATAGTGGGTGCTAAATGCACTCTGATGTGAAATTTGAAGTAAAAAAACAGAAACATATAAACAAGTACATGAAAAAATATTTTACAATAAAATAATCTAGTTCTGCTAAGACCTTTGAAATTCTTATGATTGTTGAACAGAACTCATGACTTCCAACTTAGTTGTTCTTTATGCTTTGTTTATTTCCTTGACTTGTATGATTTAAAAACAGAGTTCCAGTTAACTTCTTTGATGCACATATTTTTACACAGCTTTATAGGTGTACAGAACAAATCTATTTATAACACTGCCAAAGAAACCAGGGACAACAGAGACTGAATTGCAGAGAACGATGTCTTATGAGTCATATCACCAAAATATTTTAAAGAATCATCATGATGTGAGTCAAAAACAAAATCAAATCAGAAATAACAGATGAACAGTGTGGCTTTGCCGAGGGAAAAGGTACAACAAATGCAATCTACATCTTTCAAACTATAATTAAACAAGCTAAGGAAGTACAATAAGCGGTATATCTGTACTTCATTGACTACATCAAGGCATTTGACAAAGTATGACACAATGAGATAGTCACACAACTAAGTTGAAGATAGATGGAAAAGATCTGCAAATGATCAAAAACATGTAATGGGAACAGGCAGCAGCAATGCGAGTTGATGGGGAAATCGGCCAATTAAAAAAAATAAAGTGTGCTGTCAGACAAAGACGTGTGCTTTCCCCATACACTTTCTCTCTCTATACACTTTCTCTCTCTACAGTGAAACGATTATGCGAAACCTAGAAGGATACCCAAGAATTAAAGTAGGAGAGCATAACCTAAACAACTTGAGACTCGCTGATGACACTGTATGAATTGCAGAAAATAAAGAGGACTTGCAGCAATTATTAGACATTGTTAAAGAAGAAAGCAGAAAGAAAGGATTGGAATTGAATATCAAAAAGAAAAAAGCATTGGTCATCAGTTGAAACAATGAGTGTCTACAGATCAAAACCTTTATCAATGGGAATAAATTCAAGCAAAGGGATCAATTCAAGTACTTGGGTACTTTAGTATTAAGTGATGGACACAACAACAATGAAATTGTATCAAGAATAGTGCAAACAAAAAAGAGTTTTCAGGGAATGAAATCAATACTAAAAAATAACCACATCTCGATTCACACAAGGAGAAGAGCCCTTAAGTAAGTGATATATTGAACCCATTCTAATGTATGGATGTGAGGCCTGGACAATTTCAAAACAGGCACAAAAGAAACTGGAGGCAACAGAAATATGGTTCCTTGGGAGAATGGTACAAACGAGAAGCCAATATGACAAGAGCACTCATACATAGTATATGTAAACGCCAAGCAACCTTTTAAGATCAAGTGATAGAGGAGAGAAACTAGAACATCTTGTGACAACTGGAATGATCAAAGAAAAACGAAGCAGGGGAAATCAGTGTGAAAAGATGTGGGATGGACTAACAAAGCGATTCAAAGTAGAAAGAGTGACAGAGGCACTGAAAGCAACCGCAGATAGAGATGCATGGAAGGTCATGATCGCCTACAATAAAGAGCACAGCACCTGATTGATTGATAGGTGTACAAGTCTAGTTTTGGGAAATAGAAAAGTTTTTAAAATCAAAATTGAGTTGCACATAAAAGAATTATTACCCTCATAGTATGACAAAAAAAATGGAAATTGCTATCCTACCATTTACTTTCATCCATTCCCTAGACTTACTCTTACTCAGAATAAAATGTGGGAAATGCTTAAAGCTGGATAGTTACTTTATCTATTGTTATTTTTTTTACTTTGAAAGAAATTTTGAAGCATGAATGTACACTATAAAAATAGATACTTACCATTCCAAGTCAACAAGGCCACCTTGCCTGGCAATTTCTGATTTGACTCTGTTAGCAAAAGCTACAGCACTCTCATTTTCCTGCAATTAAATTTTTAAAAATGTCTCACCAAAAACAAGTAATGTTCATATCACCTTTTTATGGATTTTAGATATATTTTCTGATTTCAATAATCCTTAATTTAATAGCACAAACAAAATTAAGTTTCCAAATATGAAACCGGTATTAACAAATAAAAACATCTACATTCATACAAGAAGAAGAGCCCTGCAATGCTATATTGAATCCATCATGATGTATGGATGAGAGACCTGGACAATTTAAAAACTACGAAAGAAACTGGAGGCAAAAGAAATGTGGTTCCCATGGAGAATGCTATGAATCTCATGAACTGCCAAAAAATCAAGCGAAATAGTGCGGATTGGTGCTGTGAGCTGAGATAATGTTGCGATCTAGGATGCATTTCTTTGCTCATGGCTAACAACACCAAGTTAGGCTAACTTTGCCTTGACTTTATTTTCTTGCATAAATGCTTTTGACGACTCAGCCCTACACTGTTAAACCTATATTTGTAATTGTAAGATTTCATCATGGCAATTGGAAGAAAAAAAAACCTTAGCTCTGTAATGAAGACCACACTGGTATGCTGGAAGATGTTGACAAGAAAGTTACCGTATGCCATATAACTCCATTTTAGATGGGGGGAGGGGTGGATTAACAGGGGAGACAAATCAATTCCACACATTGACCTCCTTTTTCCACTCTTTCACTTAGCATTTTCCTATAAATTTGTCTTTGGTATTTTTCTCTTTATCTTTGTATTATTTATCAGCAAAATTTTCTCTTCCAAGACCTTGTCGATATAGTTAGTTTCCACTGTAAATGCCAATGTTGCTATTTGTCAAAAATGACTGTAAATTGGGCGAAAGAAATTATTCAAGTAAATGAAAGCACAACAAAAATGGTAATTCCATACCAGTAAGAAAATCATTACTTGGTCACAAGCCTAAGCATTTTAAACTGCCATCTGTTTCTGTTTATTACTCTCCATCAGTTTTCCAGCATCCTTTTTAGCAAGAGCAGAGTAAGCCACTCAATTTGAGTTTGAAGTCTTTGTATTAAATATTTATTTGGTTGCTCAATTGCACTTTCTATTTCTTTTTCAGGCTGTGAATAAAAGAGCATGGGAGGGTAGAAATAAAATGAAACAAAAATATATGAAACTGGTATCGTACATGATTTATACTAACCTTTCGAATCATAGGAGGCAAGTACCAGACATCACACACTAGAGCCCAGCTTGACATTATCTGAAGCAAATGCTGTGTCCAGGAGTGTTTACTACTGTTCCAAAATGCATCACCAAATTGGGGGTCATACTATTTTAAGAAAAATCAAGTAAAATCAAAATCATTATGGGAATTCAGTTTAATAATTAAGATAGGAGCTACACCTTTTCCCATATTCTTATGGTTTTTACTTGAAAAATTTCTTTAAAGGATAAACCTATTTAAATTCTGTACACAATATTACCTTTCAGCCCGAGAAAAAAAAATGGAGGGATTGACAGAGATGTGGATACAAAGTGACAATGAATGAGAGAGAAGAAAGAGAGACAGAAAAAAAAAAAGGGGGGGGGGGGGGGGAAAGGTAAATTGGACAAACTAGAGAGAGAAACCTGTTTAAAAAATGTTTTAAAAGGGAAAAAAATGAGTATTTATAATAATTATTTTTCAAAACAATTACCTTCTTCTTCAGACTGTAACCATGAATCATGAGTTTCCATCTGATACTATGGTCAGATGGTATTATTGACGTTTATTGAGTCGTGGCTACAGACTGAGGAACAAGGTACTTATTTTATCATTACAATTGGTGCTCCTTTTTTGTAACTTAGCTTTTCACATAATAAAATTCAAATATTATAAATATATATATATATTATGACTAACATAGAAATGTGCCAATTATTTAATTTAAGACCAACATCTTAAAATCGTTTGATTTATCTGATTACTTATATGGCCGATTCAATGTGATATGCATCAATCTTTAAAACTCTATATAAATATAATTACTGCATAGATTATATTTGTGTTAATTTCTCCGATTGTTTGAAACTGTGTTGACACAAATTTCTTGCCTTAATAGCTACAGGATAAATAATAGAGGACACTTCAAAACTTCCTTTCTTGAACATCATGACAGATGTGTTGTTGATGCATGTTCCTGAATTTGAAGATAGAATTGAAAAGTATAAGTCAGAAATCAACATGACTTACCTTATAAAGTCTTAACAAGTATATTAAATTAAATGTAAGGTGAACAGATATCCGTGTTGCTCGCAAGTTAAAAAGCACTGACAAAAAGCAAGAAATTTTAAGATTTTAACCATACAAACAATGTTGTCCAGATTATATCCTGGCTTTAAGTAATAATCAATATAAGTATAATGTTGCCTGGCTCTTCTTACAATATTCTCATTGTACACAAATTAGGCCTATAGAAGCTGTTATTGTATTTTGCAGTTCTCCTCCTCCCCTCACCCCCCACCCTCCCCCCTCCTTTTTTTCATTTCTTTTGAATGAATCACAGACAAGAGATTATGCTTTTTGGAGATGTCATGTTGTTGAGATTTGTTTCATGCTTTGCTGTCTAATTTAATGGTACAGGGACAGTGTCGGCCATTTTGTAATCTTGCAAGTTTGGCAAATTTATTTCTTTACTTAATGATATGGAGAAGAGAACATCTGATTCTAAGGCTAATACAGTTTGACAAAGTTCATTGTAGTCCAGTATTACAAAAATGTAGAGTTTGACATTGTTCTCAATTAGATTTTTAAAGGTTTTACTTCAATTTTTATAAATTATACAACATTGCCCAGTAATTCTTAATGCCTCGTAATAATTTTCTCACTCTTATCATCAAATATCATTGAGCTTGACAACATTACACAGTTGTAAAACATAGGTGCAGAGGGAGTAGCAAGAAAATGAAATGGTAGATCCTGGCAGCATATGTGTAGTTACAGGATTAAAGTATTTGATTCATGAAGTACTTGGACATTATGAAGTTTCCCTGTGATATTTATAAAAAAAGCTAAGTGAAATGATAATTTCTTAAGTATTCTTTCACTGTCTTGAAATTTGTTGCTTTCCAGGTCTTTCCTAATTTGGTTTATTACCTTGCTGTATTTTTGGCGAATCTGGTTGTATAATATATGGTAAATTCTTTACTTTAGTGATTAAGGCCGTTTTGACTGCCAAGGTAATTTGCATGCTTCAAAAATATGACTTCCTTATCCCCTTCGTGATGGAGGTATTTTCAATCACCATGACAGGGCTAGTTATGAAAATTGAAGAGAGGTATAATTCTACATTTTCAACATCACTGAATTCAATTATGAAATTGGATCTTAAATTGCTTTGCATTTAGTGCCTCTTTAATGCAGTTAAAAACACGACACATATTGTAAGTCTAGGCATCAAAGGGAATGGTAAAATCAGTGGATTTGAGGAAGTTAATGTACCCAGGTTAGGCATCTTGTCACAAAAAATTGGACATACAGCGTACGTTATATGTCACAAAGTGGTCAATAACAGCTGTCTGAGCTGGCAATGATTTGCTGCATTGCTAATAAAAATATATAATAGCTCGACTTAAAAATGCACTTAGCTTACCTTCTGGGAAAATAAGAATTGGGAGATTGTTTTCAGTTGTAATATGGGAACTCAGCCTGGGAGTAAGAAAAAGAAAAGATTCTGAAAGTAATGGAGATGAAAATATACCAAAAGAGTACTACTTCATAACTGAAATGAATTTGTTCATGCTATGACAATTAAACAATGTAGCTTTGAGTCAAAAAGTTTTGAATATAGAATACTCAACACATTATTACATTTATCATCAGGAAAAAAATCTTAATTGCATTCTGACTTTGAAAGATCCAAAGATCAGATCATTATGGTCCTATGAGAGTTATTAATTTGATTTACAACACTATATCTGTTGTTTCAAAACTCAAATGGATGCTTCTTTATATCAATGGTTTTGATTGAATCATAATTAAAGAAATTCGATACGTCCAGTTTTGCAATAATTGCAATATTTTATCACTTTCACAAATACACTTTATAAGCACTATCTTTCCCCTATAGCACAGAGCAGAATCAATTTGTTCTTACAAAAACTTAAGTCTATTGGTAGCTTTTTTCAAACTTATTAGAGATTTTTATACAAAGAATATATCCAGTCTGCAACCACATATTTGCAGATCACTTAGAAAAAAAAAAACATATTTATGTTTAAAAACCATTTACTATTAGTAAATGGTTTAAGTCTTAAGAGTTAATGAGATATCTGATCTCCCTTGAAAAAATTAACTTTTAACATGTAACGAGTTTAGATATCTACAAAAAATAAGAAGCACTGACCTTTTTGCCACTAATGTTCTGTCTTTCGTCTCTGATCTTTCAAACCAAATGTGAGCTGTTGCACGCGCCAGAGAACGCTGCAGTGTTCCCAGGAAACCACCATGGGCTTGTCCAATCTGAAGTCATAAAAACATGAAAATATTTTTTAGTCTCTGGGGAAAAGCCTTTGGATTTCACCGTATGTGCTCATATCTTTGAAGAATATTTGTTTCAATACAGTAGTCTCCGGATAAACGCACGGTCCTCGGGAGTCTTCAATAGCGTGCGTTTAGGAGATGCGTGTCTTTATAAAAAGTAATGAAAAAATTTTGGTTACTTCCCTTATTGTACTGCAAAATGCAGGATTATTTCCCTTGATTTACACACATTTGGCGTGAAAGGGAGGTTATTAAACCTTTGAGTTCAGCTAAGTTTTGGTTTCTTTTATTTTTATTTTTATTATTTTTTTTTTTTTTTGGTTTTATTAAACAACATTGAAATAACGAAATTCGTGAGAGGGAACAACATTGATCATTGAAGTTTCATGAACAAAATGTCTAGAATCTTAAGTTGTGTTTCCAACATTAATGTCTTGTGAGTAGACATTATGTATCGTATCGAGTATTTCGGTGAAAATAAGAGACTAGACTCTGAGAGTGAAGACTGCACAACTTTACTGACGGACGAAATCGCAATGAGTGAATGACCAATCTTGACTATGACTAGACTGTTACTTGTTTTACACACATGATGCCTGACAGTGATACACCACGCGCGAACCTCAGAGTCAGACAACCGTGCAATGCAAAAAGCGAGGGAGGAGGGGAGAGGATACTAGCCGTAATGGATAGATCTGACAAGGCAGACACAAAGCAGCGAAAATTGCATCACCTTGCCTGTGCTCCACTCCAACCCTCCCCTCCCTACCCTTCCAAGCTTGCGGCCGATCCCATAGCCCAGGTAGAGGGCATTGTGTGTTTAGATTTATACGACGATACTGATGTACAGCCTTTGTCCACCACCCCTTCCCTTTCGTGTACCGGTATGATGTGCTAGCACAGTTTCCTGGCTGCCATGTGCCGTAATAGCGTGGATATTTCGTCCACATTACTACCGGGTACAGTAAGCAATGCCGATTTAATAATTTCAAAGCGTGCATTTAGGCGATGTAGCGTGCGTTTAAAGTATACCGATTACATAGTAAAAAATCGGTCAGACCGCTTCAGCGTGTATTTAACCGAAGCGTGCTTTTAACTGGCGTGCTTTTATCCGGAGACTACTGTATTAAAAAAATTTGTTTCATGTAAAAGATATTCAAAGAAATTGATCTTGCTGAGATTTGTCAGGTGGCATACATGGTTTGCATTAAAAGGGTCCTGGACAACCACAATATAATCATATAAAGGACACCCAGGTAGTCAGATAGCTCAGTCTTTTAAGGTATTAGATTCAATTTCGCCTTATATATGGTAGTGGAATTTAATTCATCTAAACAGCCCTATCCTTTGCTGACGGAAAGGCGTTATTCCTAGAGAACTTAAGGGAGAAATCAACAAAGAATTCAAATAGAAAACTCCTTTCCTTCTAATCCTTAAATTCAGCAAAAGGCTACCTGCCTCCTCCGCCAAAACATGTACATGGTAACAGAAACATTGGCTATTCATATGCAAAAATCATTTGGGAAAATACATTAATGTAAACTGACATTGATACAAGGATAAAAATCATCATCTCATAGAATGTGCACCAACTGACAAAAATCCTTTCTGTTGACTAAACATCCTTGATCAATCAAATTTGGTTTAAAAACAATGTATAGAGGAAGAGCATATGCACAAATAGCTGTGAATGCAATATTACCTGTGGGCCATACAAGAATATGATTAATGCTGCTGATGTCCAAAATAAATGAAATACATGGTATTTTTCAATCTGCATTGATACCCACATAGTAGTGTGCCATGAGCAATTGATAGTTTGCTTTTAAAAACTAATTATTTCAGTACCGGACTATGAGTATGCATTTACTTATGAAGCAAAACTATAAAAAACTTAAGTCATTAGGCTTACATCTATGCAGGAAGATCATGTTTTAAAAAATTTCAATTCAATGTTTTTCAAATTATCTTATTTTCTTTTTTGACCTGATCTCCCTTGATTAGGGAAAGCTGGAAGAACATTCTAATGTAGGACCACTACTATAACCATAAAAAGTTGAGATAAATTCTTACCAAAGATTACTGTAATCAGCTTTATTTCATTTTATTTAAAAGCACTTGAAAAAGTAAACTAATGCTTTTAAAAAAATCAATCCAAGTTCATATTGATCTTTTAATTATAATACAACCTAGTGAAGTGTGTTCTAAAAGGTAATCTACTGATAAGGACTAACTGAAGTACTATGCAAAATTTTATACCATGGCATAGCAGTTGTCACAAGAGAGGATGATGACATCTATAGGTGAAGTGTGGTTTGCAACACAAATTCCACTCTTGGCCATATTTTCCCTGCAAAAGAGATAATATCAATATATATCAAGAGCAGCAATTAGGGAAACTAACTACTAATGAAACTTAACTGGCATTGTAAGCATTTTCATTACATCAAATTTGGCAGGTTAACCCTTCTCCTGCTTTCATGGTTACCTACCTCTGCCACAGCCAGTTAGCTTCTGCACAGAACACATGGCAGAGCAGAATTCCTGTGTTTGTACTGTGCTTATTATAGTTTACAACAAAGGCTTTTATTTCCACAACAAAACATTTTTTTTGTAACATTGAGCTCGTTTTTGAAAAGAACGTTTTTATGGTTGTTATGGGTATGAAAGGACGACTTATAGACAAAGGCTTTTGTAAATATATGTTTTCAAAGAGAAGTTGAATTGATTAGATATTTTCAGTTCATAACATTAACAATTTCTTTGATGAAAGTAAAACAGCTACATAATTAATTTAGTGTGTGTGAGGGGGAGGGGGAAGAACAAAGTAGGAAAACAATATTAACTCATCTAGAACAAGCAAATGTTTGAGTCTAGTTCAATCTTCCATCTAAACTAAAGGCCCTGGAGCAGTGTTTTTTCCTTTTATTCAAAAGAACTAAATTCCGGCAGTTTCATTAAAACTAAGCACAGAGAGTGAGGAGGCATGATACATTGTTTATTCATTGCCTCAAACAAATGAAAAAAAATAAGTAAAAAGCTCATCAACAATCTAAACCACAGACTATGCTTTTCTCCCATTGGACACATAGTAAAAGCACATAAAAAATCACCACCAACAAAGGCTGATACAAAACATACATCACACTCACAACTCATGCCTTTCTTTACATCTCAGTAAACTCTTCCTTCTTTAATTGGCTTCACAGTAACAAGAGGCTGTAAATGACCTGAAACAAGATTGGTTTGACCAATCATGTTACTCTATATGAAACACCACCACTAGCTGTAATCCAGGTGATTCGAGTAAGACTAAGGGCAATGGTCATTCTTAGCTTTGTCAGGAATCTATATTGAGGGTGAAGAGTGGGGTTAGGGTGGGGGCAAGTAAGGGGGAAGGAAAGGATCATGTGGTAGGATCACTGATGTCTATTTCTTTATTTGCTCTTAAGTTGTTTCCCATGAGTCAGTAACCTCAAGTACCCATCTCATAACATGGTGCCAACAGACGTGCTTAAATTGCCATTTCTTCACACCTATTGGGCTCTGCATCTTGTCCCAATAGTTCGAAGAGGGAGAAACTGTCATCTTTTCATTGGTTGATATTCTTGGAAAAGTCTGCAGAGTATCTGAGATGGGGCCTGTAAAAGATAATGACCTTTCAAATAGGCCCACTAGTGAAGCCCTAATTTTATGGGCACCACAGCACGTGGCTCAGAATCAGAGCCTCATCTCAGAAGTCAGATTACCCTCACAGCAAAGCCTACATGTAGGCGTTGCACAGGAGTAGGGTTAAGACAATGATAATGATGAAAAGGATGTAAATTCTATCAACTTTGTTTGCAAGTGTACTGACCTGTTATGGAATTTTATTACACCAGAGCAGGCTCTGACCAAAATACGAAAGCTCATCAAAGATGCCCATCGGTTCAATTTTCGTTTGAAACTGAAAAAAAAAGAACAAAGGTGTCTTGTAGGATAAATAGAACCAACACCTTAAATAGCAAAATAAAGGTGTCTTGTTCCAAAACCCCCCCCCCCCCCCCCTGAAAACCCTGAAAATTTAAGTAGCCTACCATCAAATCTGATTATATCAATTAAAAAATATGGCATCAATATGCTTAACGCTTTAAATTTTAATAAATTGAACATTATGCTAATGCCACTGCAATAAGTTTCCATCCCTTATAGGACTGCATAAGCAAAGCACCACCTTTTTTGGAGAAACACAATACTCTTCGTTTTAGATTAGAGAGGAGTGGGACATATTTATAGAATTTTAATATGTCATTGACATCAATCAGTCTACATATCCAAATTTTACACGTTCAGAACTATTAATCAAAACATATATAATAGGTATATTTTTTAATCCCTTGCAAATCTACATTCATCTCAAAACTTTCTCAGATATATTACTGATGTTTTAGTTTTCACTAAAGATGATTTCGTAACTTGTTAATAATCTCAGCTGCTGAAATAGAAATTTTTACTGATAAGTACACAGCATTAATTAACAACAGATTGAATTAAAACCATTACTGATATATCTTTTCATCACATAATGAAAAACAAATTGAGAGCTGTGTTCCTTGTCGTACGATAATGTCTTTCAGATAGAGCTCTTGCAATTTAGAAGTTAAAGAAATATTTTTGTCTATCAAATTCAAAAACTGATCTAAAGTTTGCATATATCACAACATTAAAATTTGTAGTACTGGAAAGTGAAAAATTTGATTAAGATGATGGTGAATGGTCAATGAAGTTCCAAAGATTAATGGTTTTGGATCATATATGTGAAGAAAAGAGAGGGAATTTTGTACAAGAGATTAAGGTTTCTTGATAAATCAAATAATCACCAAGTTCACTTCAGCTTGCAAAGTTCTATGAGCATTCTTATATAGAGAAAAATGTCTCCAAACTCAGAATATAATCAAGATATGGTATAATCACCTTCCTTTGGGTAGGTATCCAATAAAAGCTGTTGAAATCATCATCCACGTAATGCCAATGAAAGCAATAGTGATTCTGGATGGGATGACCAAATATTGAAATAAATTGATGTTTCAAGTCATAAGCTATAGTGTCCTGTATATTGTAATTAATAAATGATGTATAATCTCCTAAGAAAATTAACTAACGATCATTTTGTGCACAATCAAATTGAATAATTGAGAACAAGATAATTTAAGGCCTCTTCTTTCTGGAAATGAGGCTCCACCTTAATTTGAAGTTGAGGAAAACTTTGGCTTTTTAAAAGTAAAAAATCAAGCAAAGTTTATATATTTTAGAAAATGTTTAACAAAATTTTCTGTAAACCTCAATAGCATCACAGTAACCAATATTTAGCAAGATAATTATGTTATTTTTTTCTCTAAAATTGTTTTGAATTTTATTTCTTTGTATCTAGAGTAATCTTGATATATTGACAAAATTATGCCTTAAGGCAATGCAAATAAATAAACAAAATAGCTTATAAAATGTTCTCCTAAGCGAGAAAGACTTTTCTTATATCACCTTTCAGACATACCTAAAGGGCAGAAGCATCATATAACGGACAAAGCAACCTATGCACCAGAAAAGCGTCATGCGAATACTGGTGAAGAGATAAAGATAAAAAAAAAAATTTATGGTAAAAGGTTTTGTGAAAAAAATAAAGGCAAAACAGTTAGGTAGAAAATAATTTTTTTTATTATCAATAAATTCTTAAACTTATTTGCTGTTGCCATGTTAGTAAAGGAAGGGAAATCACTTACTGGTACAAAGGTTCCTAGTACAAACTACAGGTGTGTGTGTGAAAATATAGTTGAACAAGACGGAAAGGCCAATTTTTTATTAACAGGCTTTTATTTCTTATCAGAATAGCTGGTGGTATAACCCAGGAAATTTATATGAGACAGAATGTTCAAATTGATGCTATCCATCTGAACATGATACCCTAGGTTAGCCAAACGGGTGCTCCTAAAGCGTGCCCATTAGCTAGACTTTGCCAAAGGTAAGCATCAGGTATAATTAATCAGTGGACACAGCCATGATATACAAAATCACTTTCCCACAGTTGCACTGAGCAGCTTTAGCTAACAAAATGGAAAGAGGTATATTATTCAGCACTCAAAATAAATTATTGATTGATATGTAAGATATATTCAAAGAGGCATTATGAGATTTTTTTTCTGTGAACAATCAGCCGATTAAAAAAAAATTCTTGGTTTAACGTGCCCTTTTGGCACACAATGGAAAAGACAAATGAAAACAGAAGGCCTTATTGCAATAGGGTGTATTTTGAGCACAAATGACAAGGTCAGTAAATAATTCCACTCTAATGAATGTTTTTTTTACTTGAGAGTGATTTTGTTCTAAATTCTATAGAACCTTATAACATTAAACTTAGAATAAATTTCAAACTCTCTCTCAAATTAGAAAAACTTTATATATTTACACTCACAGTATGCACTCAATCATAGAATATAAAAAAAAAAATGATGTACTTTTTTTTCAACATTACTTTATTCAGTGCTTAGCTTAGGGTAAATAAAATTCTCCTTTATACTAATGACAGACTTTTTTTTTTAGCAACAATGGTTTTAATTTAATTGAAAAAGTCAAACTCTAGCATTTGTGGGCTAATCTAAAACCCGAGGTAAGTAAAAAAAAATTAGCATCTGAATTTCATACAATGTCAGAAAGTGCATAAATTAAAGAACAGAATACATTTATCTTTTGACAATGATATCAGGCTGAACTTCCACAAATTATTGCCTGTTGCTTGAAAAAAAAAATGTGACTTCGAGCATTTTTGGCATATGAATCACATGTTTGAGACTAAAACAAAGCAATATATGAGTCTAAGATTCACTAAAAACTCTTAAAATATCTGACATTTTCTTGTTCTGATTATTGCAATACATTACTTTATGATGTATTTTTTAACATAAAACAATGGAAAATTTTTAATTTGCACTGGCTCCACGTTGGAGCCAGAATCAAATCCAAAATAGTCATCAGTATTGACAATAATGAATTTCATTCTATATTCCAGGGTTATTAGAAGAAAATAAGCCATTAAAAAATCTAAGATCTTTTAGTAAAGCCAAAAGCAAAAAAATTCTAAATATTGGACAGAAAGCTTTCATGTTTTGTTGTCCAGAGGTATGGTATGGATTGCAAGATGACTGAAAGACAAGGACAGCAATTGAAACATTTCAACACCTGCTGAGGGAATTTAATATTATTTACTAAGAAATGAAAATAAAAATTCTCATAGCATCGCTTATTTAATATGAACAGCTACAGCTATTTAAAAAATGATGTTCTCTGAATCTTTAGAATACTTATATAACTTTTTAAATTCTTTCCATTAACCAAGTCAATTTTTAAATAATGGTCTACTGGAAATGGGGTATTTTGATTTGTTTCGAATGTGTTTCTACAATCAAATATCTAAATTATATTTATGCATAAGTATTTTAAAAAACAATCTTATGTGTTTTTTATTTTAAATTTTGAGATATTTTAATATACTTTCAATATAGCTTATACAAATTACTGATTTTAAACCAACCGCCCCTATCCCAAACACACACACACACCTCCCTGTCCTTAGTTTAAAGACTTTTTAAAATTTTTTTTTCCACACAGTATATGATCTCTCTAAAAAATGATAACGTTGATTGTTGAAAAATGCACACTAGTATTTCTGAACTTGTCCAATTTGGTCCCCTTTACAGCTGATGTTGGGTTAGCTTTTTTGGACTTTTTTTTTTCTTTAATAAAATCATGCATTCTGTTTATTTTGCATTCAATTCTAGACCGTTTTTCTCATTTTCTGGTTTTTTTGACTCTTCAATGAGAATTTTTTTGAGTCTGTGATGAGTTCAGAATCATCTGCATATCTAGAGTTGTTGATGTTAGGGCCACTTACTTTCTCTCTCTTTATTCACATATTGCGTAAAATCATATCCTTGCAAATTTTATTTAGATTAGGTGACAGCACACAATCTTTTCTTACTCTTCTCCATATAATTTAAATTAAGTACATTCATTGTAAATCTTTGGTGCTCCTCTTTTTTTCGTAATGGTTTATTAAAAATCTGAAGTTCTATTTGTGCCAAGACTTGGAAAGATCTTCATGTTTCACTCTGTTGAACAATCATTAAAACAGAAGTGCAGATGTTCTTGAGCTTCGATTGATCTTTGCAGGGTTAAAAAAGTGTTTCATGTTTCACTTTCCAAGACAAACCAAACTTCTGATTTTAAAATTTCTGACCTCAGCTTATTTCTAACCCTCTTCATGATGATTCAATGATGAACTTTTGTGAGGTGGCTCATGAGGCTATTGTTCTGCCTTATTCACAATCGATTGAGCTCGATTGAGCTTGTATTTTTTTGGGCAAACCAATGAATATTGATCTTAGGAGATTTCTCCAGAGTCATAGAAGCCTTGTTGAGTCCGAAACCTATGTCTTCATAGGCTTAACACTTCTATTGGTTAACCATTGAGTGCTGCGTATTTTCCCTGGTTTCATCTTAACTAAGGCATGTTCAAATTTTTTTTTAGGAATTGATAGTTCCTCCATGACACTCTCTTCTGTGAGTGGCGAATTCTGATGTCATATAATAAGGTTCCAATACTCCAACACATCTTTGGTTATGAGAATATTGCCTATTTTAGGACTTTAAACATTTGGTTGTTGACTTTTGCTCTGTTACTTCCCTAATCTTTTGGCAAATGCACAAAGAGTTAATACGCCTATGCTCCTCAATTTCTTGACAATATGACTTAATTCAATTCTCTTTAACTTTTTTGCATTTGCTCTTGGTTTTCTTGCTAAGTCTGGTACATTTATTATTATAATTTTTATTTTTAATTATTCTTTCATAAAGTTGATGATGTCTATAGACATCCATTTTTTTTTTCTTTCTTCTTTTCTTGTGGATTTTAGAACCAGTTTTGATGTTTCCTGAATATGTTCCTTCATTTTCTGTCATGTTTCTTCTGCTGTTGTTGAGACAGGTTTCATACACTGAACTCCAGGAGTCTTAGGTGGGAAAAAAACCTGAACTTTATCAACATATTGTACATCAATAAGAGGTTTTGAAAATATTTGTTTTTTCATTTTAATTATTAAAACAATTACTCGCTACAGTTTTATTCTTTGCACAATGTGAGTTCTAAATTTGCTAGATAAAATCATAAATTTTAGTTTTTCATTTATGCAGCTAGGTACAGTGATTTCACACATTAAGTACATGTGCGCACATATGGGTAGACAAAAGTAAAATTTCAAGATTACATGCTTTGTATCATTTGTAAGTATGTTCACAATAATACAACCTCACAAGATCATATAATTTACAACACAACTACCACTATTTGACAAAAATGCATTACCCCCAAGACATTTGATACATTATAAAGCCTGTGTTGGCTATTACAAAGTGTCAGTTCTTTTTTGCTTGTCTTAAAAGTTAAAACAGACACTTTCTAAAAAGTTTGTCATCTTCATTGGTATATGTTGCCTATTTCAAAGAATTCATGGGGAGGTGCGGGGGGGCGTCTTATTTCTTCCTTTTGGAACTAATGGTCCAAGAATCTAAAGCTAACTTGTGTGCATTCTGGGTTTGCGTTTTCTTGCAAAGAAAAACAAAACAAAACCATAATTAATTCAACATTTAATATTTAACCAAGCATTGAATATTTAATCGGCTTCAAGTTTTCTGTAACTTAAAGTTATATGAGAAAGCAATTTTCCCCCCCCAAATTGATAGGATTGGTAGATCTAGGTCAACACTCTGTCATTAAGAAATACAAAGTTTTATGACTAAATGGACTTTCTTTCAATAAAACCAGCATTAGAAAATAGAAATAGCAAAAGTCCCTTTCTGAGACTTGACGGCGATCTGGCAGTCTCTATGACTGTAGAGGTTATTTAGTCATTGCCTTTGGAGCTGAATATAAGCAATTGCATTCCCCTTATGCGTGCAGCAATAGCAGCACTAAAAGGATTATTGCCTAAAGAGGGTCTGAAATAATAACCTGATGATCTAATTGACTAATAATTGCCTTTGCATTAAACCATTGTTTCATATAAATATTACATACCTCATGAACTGGTGGGGCTTTTGAGTTCTTGTCAATAAATTCCAAGCTGGGAGCTCTGGCAAAAAGGAATAATATATAATTTTCATGGAAAAAAAAGAGCCTCTTGAATAAAGCTTTATGACAGAGTTCAGTAAGAGGGAAACAATGTTCAGTGTCAAAGTATCTACTTAAAATGCTTGGTTTCGAACCCTGTTGAATCTTTTAGAAATTTCTAGGGATCACATTGCTATGCTTTAAAAATGGCAGTAAATAACCATGAGATGCTGCCTATATAATTCATATTTTAAACTGCCAGTGTGATTGATCCTTGCTTTCTTAGGGGGGTAAATGTTATGTCTATGGCCAAACTGGAAGCTCAGAAATGTAAGGTTGCCTTTACTCTCAAGGATGAGATCTTTTGTTTTCAGCTTAGCGTTGTTCTCTTCAAGTAAAAAATTGAACACAGAGTCTGGTTTTATTTATTTTAAATCTGAAATCACATGCTTGCTTTAAAACATTGTCTAGCATTATTTCCTAGCAAAATTTGGATTTTAACACCTCCTTTTCTATATTGGTGACACTGGACCTTCTTCAGTCTTATCAGCAATATACATTGATCTAAAATTATACATGCATGTCTGAACTAGCTAGATTTTTCTTCAGTATATTGTGTATTTCTAGGCACCAATTTGATCTTGTAATTATTCGCTGTCAGTTTTCATATATGTAGCTAGTGAGACTGAAAGATCTCTAGCTCTCTTCAGTAATTATGGTGAGTCAATGCAGTTCTTACTCTGAAAACACAATTATGTAACCTTCAAGAATAAATATTGATATAAAAGCTTATAAACAGCTTAGTCATAATATAAAAAATGACTTTCATCTGATTTGAGCTTTGCTATTGTTGGTCTAGACTTGATAAAATCTATCATTTCATATGTGACTTTCATAAGTGGCGATGATCAAATAAAATGTTGAGCACAGTGCCAGTAAAAACAAAAATACATATGAGTATATATATATATAAAACTAAAATTATGCAGAAACAATTCAAGAAATCTACAATATATCTACCAAAACAGTACAGTCACAATGAAGGACAAATGCATTGCACAGAGACTTGAACTCTGACAAAATCAATATTACAGCGAAGGGAGAAACATTATTACTCTTAAGGGCATCTGCTCCTAAATACAGCCATTTTTTAAAAATAAGAATAAAATCTTAGTTTAACCCCTTAGATATGTTTGTTAGGTCACTATTAGATGAAAAAAAATGTAAAAAAATTTTTTTACAAAAAAAATTGAATAATCTGGCGGCCATCTTGGATTTTTCAACAATATTTAGTTTTTTCACTAAGGCTTTTTTGTTTATGAACCAAATTACCTGAAACTTGCTGTACGTAAACCTGACATTATTACACATGTTTGTATAGAAGGATTAGTACATTGGTCAAATATAGCAGATTTTGTGGTGTTGTATAAGTTAGCGATTGTAGAAATATTGGAAAATAACAAAATGATACCTCAATATTTCATGACAAAACAAACTTAGAGAAATATCCTTCTATACAAAGTTTTATTTAGTAATAAGCTTTCTACACCTCAAATTTGAGCTGAATCAAATGAAAAACAAAAAAGTTATAGGCATTTATGTATCCAAAATATACGTTTTGAGAAAACGGCCGATAAAGATTGACGAAGACTAAATCAAGGAGAAAATTTACTGAAGTTGGGGAAATTCACAAAAAAAAAATGTTTCTAACTCCAATTCCAACTTCAAAGAACAACAAATGCAAGAAATATATTTCACTTATGCTTTAGTGTTTTCATAACAACAACAAAACTGAGCTGGTACCTCTCAAAACATCCCTGCGCCATACGTTGGTGCTGCTGTTTCTGTTTCTGAACTCCACCAGGTCTTTTCTGTCTCATTGCACTCTATACATTCTACTGCTAACTGAACAGCAAGTCCCCTAGCTTCCTTTACAATCGTATTCAAAGTTCCATTTCCTAAACACTGGGGGCAAGGGAAGCTGCCTATAAGGCTAACCACTTGAGATAAATCTGCAAGCATTCTTCCATTGCTAAATTCTACGTGACCTTCTTCCATATACATAATCATTTTCTTCTCAGATCTAGTCAGAGATTCATTTGTGGCCAGATCAGGAACTTCTTGCAATCTTGGCAAAGTAATATCCACCTCAATTTCACCCCCTTCATCATCACCCGATTCATTGTCAGGGTCACTTACATTTTCATTGACACTATTATTGGAACTAGATCTAGCTCTGGATGTGGAGGGCTGAGCATGCTCTCCTAAGTCTATGGGTCTAGATCTAGATCTATTTCTTCTCGGCGTGGATGTAATTATAGTTGGTTGAGATCTACCATTGTCTTGACCTAAATCTAGATCTACAACTCTATCCTGATCGTCTGAATCATCTACCGGTAACTCTAGGTCTACATTTTGATCCAACTCATTCATCGATTCAGTAAGTTCCTCACCCTTTCTTTTTTTTTTGACTCTCTCGCTTTAGCGATATGTAAAACTCTCTTTGTAATCTTTTTGCGTGGCATTATGAAACAATTATCAAAGTATATCTTATCTAGAAATATGGATTTCAATCGCACAAAAAAAGAACGCGTGTATTATACTTTCAAGTTCTCAGCTGATAAGTTGTTTACACTGGTTACCACCGGAAATTCAATGATTCAGCCAATCATTTTGCGAGAACAAACTGACCCAAAGGTCAGAGCATCATATATGGCATATGAACCCAGCACAGTCATGACCCTAAACGTCATCACTCCATATATGATAGTGATCCAAAGAAAACAGGGTCTACAAATAGTATTATAGGGTTTACCGGTAAAAACCAATGAATTTCATTCATATTTAGATGAAGAGTTTCGATCTTGACGATTACAACGATATATAACTCGATATAGTTAGTAGAAGCGTAGGCCTAGTTACTAAGTTGTTTATTGTGGTCAAATGGAGTGTCAACCATAAAATGAACACATTTTGGGGTGCGAGGTAATGTCCAAAAATGTGAAATAAGATAAATTTATAACTGCTTTCAAGCCATTTTGATTATGTTTCTTTATTCTTGAATAATTAGAGAAGGCAAAGAGACCATTTATGTGAGAGGTGAAAATTATCGATATTTACCCGCAGATGCCCTTAAAGACCACAAGCCAAATTTGAAAAATAAACCAAACTGGAGATTCAAAAACCCTTGCAAGTCTGAGATTGGCAGAATCAGCAAGCAAATTGTAGAGAAAATTGTTCTCGACATCAAATCAAAGACAAACATCAACTAGTGGAAAAACACAAAAGATGAAACAGACTGGTTCAACAACATTGACAACAAGAACAGCCACACAATGGTCTGTGATTTTGATCCATCCATATCGAACAAGCTCCTCCAAAATGCACTAAAATTTAATTAAAAATATTTGGAGATCACAGATGAAGAAGCCCACATAATTGTACACACCAAGAAAACAATATTGGAAAAGAATGGAGAACCATGGTATAAAAACACTTCAAACTTCCATGTGACCATGGAAAGTTTTGACGGTGCCTACATATGCGAACTAGTAGGGTTATTCCTCCTTCTATAACTAGAACACCTTAACATTAACATAGGACTTCACCGAGACGACGGGCTTGTCCCAACAAAACAGACTCACAGGAATGTCGAAAAGATAAAAGAAAGAAATATGGATAAATAAAAAAAAGGGCTAACTATATCAGCTGAGGCAAATAAAAAGGTGGCAAACTTCCTTGATGTTACCTTTGACCTGAATAAGAGACTGTACCAACCATACAAAAAAACAAACAGCATTGGGGTAGGAACCACCCACCTCCCATCATTAAAAACCTGTCTAAAAGTATTGAAATACACCTGTCTAATAACTCAACCGATGTTGATATATTCAATAAAGCAGCAAAACCATATAATACCATACTTAAAGAAAACGGACACAGGTAGAAATCCATGTGCACAAAAACCAAAAATCTGTTAAACATGTGCTTTCCAACAGACAACAAGCTGCACAAAATAATAACCAAATACAGTGTAAAGCTAAGCTATAGCTGTATACAGATGATTAAGCAAATAATCAACAACCATAACAAGAGAGCTCTCAATTTAAAAAAATGCAAAAGAAAAATAAGAAAAAATGCTTTTTATAAGGACAAAAATTTATATCAACTAAAAGGCCAGTGCCTATAAAAAGGAGTTGTATATAAAGCAACCATCGCACAAAAACCTTTAAAAAAAAAAAAAACAAGACACACATAGGGATGGGAGAAAACGAATTTAAAACCAGATCTATTCAACATTTCAGCTTCAAATTATATCATAAAAAATCAACCATTATGATCAGTGAGCATATTTGGAATTGAAAAACTGCTAACATTGAGTATAATATCTGCTGGGGCATTGTTGAAAGGGCCCAGCCATATTAGATAATGATAAGAAGCTGCAACCTCTGCACAGCGAAAAAAAATTCCATCTCCTCAAAACAAAACCAACTTTGAACAAAAGGAAACAAATATTTTTGTCATTCTCCTTAGGAAAAAGCATTTTCTATGGGAATACAAAAGAGATGAAAAGAAAAACAAAAACATATAAGGTCAGGACCGAAACAAAGCATCCCTTAGTCAAGCTTGAAGAGAGCTGAGGACAAAGAACACATTCGCCCTCCACTTGAAACATGTGTAGCGAGACAGAAAAATATGTGGTAAGATCTTACACACACACACATACATACATAATATATATAAATAAATAAATATATATATATATCTATAAATACCCACACACACATTCACAATGAAAAAGACTAACCTTCTGCTGAGAAGCGCTTCGTGACATTATCATCAATGATGGCCTGGAAATAAAAATAGATCAACAAATTACATAAGGACATTTTAACAAATTTACCACTTCATTAGAACACAGGGAAAGTTCCATACAATAAGTAGCTTTTTGTGTAAAATGTATAAAATTGCACAAAATATTTTATATCTATCATATTGGAATTACAGATTTATGATATAATTGTATTAAATATTCAGTGTTGAGTTGGATAATTTAGCTTTTGAGGCAAAGTGTCCCTTGACTGCTCTGAATGGTAAAAAAAAAATAGGCAAAAAAAAAACAAACAAGGCTACACATTTGAAGACTGCTAACTTGTAATTCCTTATCAAACAAACCTCCATCCCACATTTGGAAAAGTACAACACATCAGATAGTTCAAACTCTTTTTTGAATGGAGCCCAAGAGGGTTTTTCAAGACCCTTGGTAGCTGATAATTCAAAGTCTTTTTCAATTATCTGTGTATCTGAAGTAAAGAGAAAAAGATTTTTAAAGATTTGTATGCAATATGTTTGGACAACACCTGTATCAATTATTAAAGTCAAAGATTGTAGCACATTGATCAGTCAAAAAAATATTATGGAAAAATTCAAGCAAAGCATCTGGAAAAATTAAAAAACAAGCCTTTCTAGAACTACAACCTAATGAAAATTGTATTAACAGGTTTAGGCTTCAATTAGGTTTTAATCATATATGAAATGCGCCAAAAAAAGACTATTATATAGTCTTTTATGGTGGTTCTAACCCTATAAGCATTACGAAGTACAAACAATTATGTCAAAGCTAAATGAAACTTCTTAAATAAGCCATACAAAATCGATATGTCAGGCATTTGTACAACAGAATGTTACCAAAGTTCCACATTTTCCTGATAGAAGTTAAATCCTTAACTTTGTTTTTCTTACTGCAACTTTGATTAAACAATATAAGCAACAAAATAAATTACCAAATCCTGTTCATTTAAAATTAATTTTGAAACCATTACATTAAACTGCAAAATTTCCTTAAATACGTTTTCTCCTCAAAACAGTGATATTACAAGATTAGAGTCAAGCATGGTTTCTTTGGGGAATTTTGATATGTTCGAAGGATGCTTATTTAAGATTTCAACGGCAAAAACCAGAATAAATAAATGTTAATTCCTTATTGTAGTGGCCTTCGTTATGATAGAAACCAGACACTCAAATAAAAATGCATAGAAAATTTATAAATCTTTGTGTTTCTTTGTCTTCATTTTTATGTTGAAGTGGAAGGCTCAGAGATGTTAAGTTGTCACCCAGCACTGTTATCTTCCTTAAAGTCCAATTTACAGATTGACTTTGCAGTCCCAAGACCCATTTGACTAAGAGAGGAGAGACTATGCAGGTTGAGTGAGCAAGTTCACAACCCACGTCTACAGCATCTGTTAATAAATTGGTCTAGAAGCTGGTGTTGAACATAGACTGAGAATGGGAGAAGAGCAACAAATTAAGGACTTCTTTATTGACATTGCTGATCATAAATTGGAATTTAAATGTTAGATCTGCCAACTAAAGACATAATTTTGGGATCAAATAGGACCTTTTTTTTTTTTGACTGCATACAAAAATTATGATTTCACTGTAAAGGATTTCAGCCTAATATACACCAAATTATGAAGTGCAGGGAGATAACTAATTTTTCCCAATTTTTTTCCTCACTTTAAAAAATCACAAAAAATACACCAAAAGCAACACAGAGACAAAAATAATCTTTAAAAAAATTTGGAAGGATTCAGGTTTAAGATAAAGCAAGTTATAATTTGTTTTTATACAGATCTTGCAATAAAGATGTATTAAATGGAAAAAAAAAAAGGCATTTTTCTTAATTTTGGATGTATGTTTTTGTCACTATTCTTTTCCTAAAATTTTAAAATCAATGGTATTTTGTGAAGTAATGTCCTTTATAGAGCCTCATTACAAGTGCTGCAACAAGCAATTGAAGACAGTTGTCTGTAGAAATAATTGTCACTAGCTTGATCTACTAATGTTTGATAACTCTTCAAAGTCAATGTTTAGTAGTTCTAGATCTATGTCACATGTATCAGGTAAAAGGTTTAGAAATGCAAAACTTCCAAAAAATCAAAGCACAGTATTCAACTCTTGTGGGTTTTTTTTTTAAACAAGTTCCATGCAACCTTTCTTCTAGAACTTTTCATCACCACTAAACTAAAACACAGTCTTAGCAGTTTTGTTATTACTAAGACTTGTTCATTAAGGAATTTGCAGTCGCAAGCGGTCATAAAAGGGTCTTAAGTATCACATTTTTATCAGTTGCAAGCAGTTGCATTGGGGCAAATAAGGTTAAGCCTGCAATCTTGTTCAGAAAAGGCCAAGAAATGAAATCCAAGTGGACATTTTTCTATCTGACAAGTTTTTATTTCATTGCTTTGTTCTTAAAAGTTTGTAAAGGAATATATGTGATGAACATATTATTGTTTCATTTTCTTTTTAAAAATTGCAATCGAGCTATACCTCCTGCATCCAGGACCACTTCATCTTTTTTATTGACTTCCTCATCTTCATCTTCACTGTCATCTGTAGCTTCAAGACCACCATAACCACTCTTGACTTGTACTTTGTATCTGCAAGCCTGTAGAGGAAATAAGCAAATTTTAAAAGAATCATAGAATGGAGCGTGGCTGATTTTACAACAATAAGGGTTTTTGTAAAGGGCACTTTTCTTATTTAAAAGCAAAAGAATAAACTGAATACACAAATGGTCTCCCAAAATGATAATGTTAAAATTGTAATTTTACTCACTGAGGTTTCATTGCATTAATTCCCAAATGGTTTATCTATCACCCCAAGAAATTTTTTTTTTTTTCAAGAAGACAAAGAACTTTTTATTCATAAAGTTAAAATTGCTTTAAAGTTATTAAACCTAGCTAGATCACATGCTGAAGCAACCTAAAAACATTATTTTTTAAACAAAAATCTTTAAAATACATTAGTTTTTTTTCTCAAAATTCCTCTGATATCTTTTAATTGATAAAAATATACGAATGAAGCAAATCATAAATTTATAAATTATAATTCTTGAATATGCAGCCACGCAATTTTTGCTTTTCCTTCTCATTTGCTTGCAAACATGATCTGAGCGCTAAAATTTTGGAAACACTAACATCAATTGAAGACTAGGGATTTATCTAATGTAAATTTAATTTATAAATTTTCTGCTAATTTTGTAATATAGAAGTATGAATATAAAAACAGCAAAAATGGTCGAGAACAGTTGAAATATATATATATATGTTATCTTTCACTGCAACGCTACATTTCTTAATTTAGAGAAGCTGCCTATCGAGAGACCATGTTCTTGCGAAAAATACATATTTCAATTTAAGTTCAGAAGAGTTACACTAGTAAAGACTAGAGACTCATGCTATAGTCACATTCTCATATCCAGAGATTCTGAGATCAATTTGTGGGCTATATAATTTCAAGCTGAAGTGAAACTGAGCTTGGAAAGTTGAAAAATGATCGCAGAGGCCTACAAAAAGAAAAGGAATTGAAAAGATTGCCTTAAACTTAAAGGCCAAATAGAGCCGACTTATAATATCACAACAATACTTGTGGTACTTTCACTTATAATTTTGCAATTCCCAAACCATGTGTTTCTATGATGAGGCCTTGCATAATTTTTAAACATGAACATAGTCTTGGGGTATCACAAAGAATTTGTAATGTTTTATTGTTCTTTACGACTAAAGAACAATGAGTTAATGATAAATCTTGTTTCCCAGCAAAATTAGAGCTCTATGTTTTTTAAGGTTGCCAAATTATTAGTAAATGAATAATTTTATACAAGCTGTTTTGTTGGTGAGCTGCAACAATAGGTGTTTTACACATAATAATGAAAAACATGAACCTTCACCAAGTCACTTTGTATTCAGTTCTTTCTACCCTTAAGCAAGAGATAAATTGCAATTTATTATGTGTGAGTATGAGAGCCATATTTTTTAGTAAGTAGATGTTGACAAATAACTTGTCAAGACAGGAGCATGGCAGTTTGGATAAGAACACTTGATCTCTAAATTTTTATGCTAAGACCTTGTTGAGATCCTGGCAGCAAAAAGAAAGATGAATAATCAGGGAAAGTAATAGGCCAACACAGTATATCAGTGGAACTTTAAGAAGCGCTTGGATACTATGGAATTGACAAGACTCAACATTACTCAGCGGAATTTGAGATACATGTCAGATTGACGCTGTACTAAGTGAAAAAAAAATAAAGAAGACTTTTAATGAATTATGATTATTATTGAAGAAGAAAGCAGAAAGAAAGGGTTGGAATTGAACAGCAAAAAGACAGGAGTATTGATTGTCCGTCAAAACAATGAGTCTACAGATCAAGATCTTATCAACGAAAATAAACTCAAGCAAACCGCAAAGGTCTCAATTCAAATACTTGGGTACTTTAATATCAAGCGCTGGATGCAACGATACTGAAATTCCATCAAAGAAGTTTCCAAAGAATGAAATCTGTACTAACAAATAAATTATCACTATCCACACAGGAAAAAGAGTCTTGGAATGATATACAGTACACCTCGCACTCAACCAACTGGGTTGGTCTTTTTTAAAAGTTCCTTGAATGCAAGATTCATTCAAGCCTTGACATAAGGCACCACAAGGTAAGTAACTAACCAAAGTGAAATTACCACATTTTATCTCCCTTGTTTTTATCAACTAACCATGTGTCTATAAAGCCATTCTTCACTCTTCCTACCATTGCCCAAGTTACTGCCACTTTGACTCTTTAATCCTGTATCATGATCTCCCCATGCATTAGCTGCCGCTCACAGGCCCTTTCCCCCTCTCTTTTTATTACCTTCTCCCAGCATTTCAATACTATGCTATCCCCTACCCCTAGTATTACTATGGCATAGTGTAGCATTTATCCTAGCTGCCCAACACCTATACACTTCAAGCATTTCTTAACAGCCTACTGGGAACTTTTTGATTGAATTTCAACAACAAAGTGTCTAAATTGAAAAGTTTTCTATAGTGGATTTGCCAATACTGTATAAATGAATACTTGCAGTTTGTTGAACCCGAGGACCTGTCTGAGATTAGTTTGTATGATGCAAGGTATTTTAAGATAGCCGAAGAAGGAAAAAAACAGGGATTTTTCTCTGTTCCTTGAAAGCAAGGTATTCTTTGAATCTGAATTCGTTGGATTCGAGGTGTACTGTATAGTGAACCCATCCTGATACATACATGGATGTGAGGACTGGAAAAATTTTTTTTTTCAAAACTGGAGGGAACAGAAATATCGTTCCTAGAATGAATGTTACAAATTTCATGGACTGGAAAGAAAATGAAATCAGTGTTGCAAGAAGCTGACACAACAAGATCATTCATAAACAGAATATATTTTAAATGCAAATGCGATATTTAAAGAAATAAAAGAAAATTAAAATCACCCTCTCCAGGGTGGGCAAAATAAAACAAAGTTTAACTATTGATTTTTCAAAGGAAAATAATGAGCTATTAAAAATGTATAGTTCTAGATCTAGATCTATATCTTTAGAAACAAGTAAAACTTATCTGGATCTAGAGTCTAGATCTGGATCTAAATCTAGTCTAGATTCTAGTCATATTCAAATTACCTCAAAAACTTTTAATAACAATCCGACATAAGCATGCCGGATTCCGAATGATTTTCCGAATGTGGCAAGAACAATGACGAGGGTAACAACAAGCACGAGAGGAAAAAACAACAATGAGAAAGCTGCAATCATCAGTTGTTCGCCCATGCTTTCATCTGATACACCAGGAGCGTGGTGTGTGCCTTCATTCATAGCCCTTGCCAGTGGTAAATCTAGAATCTAGATAGATCTAGGTTTATTGATTCGCAAGAAATCTTTATTTAAATTAGCATATATCTAAACACTTAGTTGTTCTAATCTAGATCTAGACCATAGGCCTATTTATTCCAGATTCTGAAATAGGTGAGACGACATTTTGGAAAAAAAAATCATTTGCTGCAAGCGATGTACACTGTGAAGAGAGTAGGTAAGAAGTTTCGCTGTCTCAAGCGATTTAACGGTCAAAGGTCAAGGCCTTGAGCGTTCATCCTCTCCGTAGATGATTATGTTCGCCAGGCACTGAAAACATTTCCACAATTTCACTTGTAAATAAAACAATTGGCTTATTTTGTAAAATCTAAATCTTTCCAAAATTCATTATTGTGTAGTCAACATGAATGGACAGCTATGAATCCTGCACGACAGTTTTTTTTTTCGGGAATTCATAGCATTCCAAAAGTCGTTTCAGATGATCATTAAAATTAATTAAATAGAACGGGAAAGGACACTATTATTCCCCGATTATCGATATTTATCAATATTATTTTCACACACCCTTTTTCCCCCCAAACTCACACACACACTCACCAATGTCTGTATATATATATAATATATATACATGTATATATATATATATATTGGCTTATTTTGTAAAATCTAAATCTTTCCAAAATTCATTATTATGTAGTCAACATGAATGGACAGCTATGAATCCTGCACGACAGTTCATATATATATATATATATATATATATATATATATATATATATATATATATATATATATATATATATATATATATATATATATATATATATATATATTGGCTTATTTTGTAAAATCTAAATCTTTCCAAAATTCATTATTGTGTAGTCAACATGAATGGACAGCTATGAATCCTGCACGACAGTTTTTTTTTTCGGGAATTCATAGCATTCCAAAAGTCGTTTCAGATGATCATTAAAATTAATTAAATAGAACGGGAAAGGACACTATTATTTCCCGATTATCGATATTAATTAATATTATTCTCACACACTTTCAAGGCACATATAAGATACCTATGTTTTTAACACTTTTAAATACCGGAACCGGTACCGGTATTTTATCCACCCCCCCCCCCCCCCTCCTCCCTTAATTCATTTATTTAATTTTGTTTGTTTTTTTTTTTTTTGCCTCGCTGTTATTAAGTTTGATGTACATCTCTTTCTTTCCGATACATTTAACAAAAATGTGAGTGTGATCTGGAAAGATGATAAAAGAACTACGAAATAAGTTATACACAAAGTAAAAGGCACTGTCCAAATAGATCACTCAGCAGTTACAGTGACTCATATGGTCGTTAGAGTAACCGTTTTCAAAGCTTTCGGCGTCGTGGCAGAATCGATCATCTCTTTATCACATTGTCTCTAACTAAGTTACCACATTCCATTGCAATGAAAAGGGCATGTTATGATGAAATGTCCCAAATTAAAAAAAAATCAAAACATAGACAATGAATATGGCAGAGCCTCTACACATAATGTTACGTTTTTTTTTTTTTTAATCTTTGCTGTTGCTGTGGTGTTGGTGTTGTTGGTAGTGGTGGTAATGTTTGTATATGCACGTGTTTGTCAAAACTGAACAATACCATTTCGTTTGTATGACGTGCCGTAAAGATTAACAAAAAAAAAAAAAAAAAAAATGAATGAACTCATATGCAAGTTTCTGATGTAGACAGCTATAGCAACACATTTATTTCTTCTTCTTTTTTTTTTTTTTTTTTTTTTTTTTGGGGGGGGGGTATGGCAGATGCTAGTGAAGTCATTTAAGGATCTGCGCCTGGTTTGAGCTATGGGCAGCGTGGGAATCTCTAGTTCCTTTACCTATTTATTCATTTATTGTTTTACTGATCACCCTACATAGCTGTACTTGGCATTCCAAGTACGCGGTGTCAATGTTGCAGGCGTAAGAGAAAATTCTCCCAAATAGCGGAAAACCTACGAGAGTGGTTGTGCTGACACGTAAAGACCAATGATAATGAAACCTCAGATTTACTCCACCCACCGACCGATCAGGCAGCGAGTCCCTTTTTGAGTTTCACGGGGCAGTAGGCCCTGCTGCAAAACGGTGGAGAGTGGCGAGATTCGATCGCGATGGCATGAAACTGTGCGAGCTGATGATTACATGTAAATATCTAAGATTACACCAGGAGCGATGCTGCTTGCGCTTGAACCACACTCTGATCCTGGCCAACATGGCTAATCGGGGATGGAATCCGAAAGCGCCGTGTCGCCTCTGTGAATACCAAACCAAAGGTGTTGCTCACTAAGCTTGCTCTTTGACTGCCCGGCGTTAGAGGAAGCCAGAGGGTTTAGCTGTGGCGATAGAGACAGAAGTGCGACCCATGCGGTGGTAAAGCGCTGACGGTTTTCCTGCTGTTGGCTTTGGAGTAGGGGGTGGAGAAAGTGGCGACCTACGGGAAAAGAGGATTAATTTGCTAATACATTGTACAAGCATTATGTTCCAAACCGCTATTTTTCTGAAATAGATTGAAATCAGATCAGTTTGCTGATATGAAACGAGAATATGGGCGGCTGGCACCAAAGTTTAAGTTTTCATCGAGTATCAAATGTTTTAAACAAGACGCATAATAACATGATCAAAGATGCTTGAAACAACAACAAAAAAACAAAAACAAAAACAAAAAACACGCACACACAAATCTGTGCATATGCCATCACATCCAATGTCATTTCCCACTCTTCACCTTCTCAAACTTTTTTTTTTATAACTTAAATTAATGTTATTCAACTTCGTGTTGTGTTGTGAGCAAAACACCATATTCTCCGGCTACACTTGTTGATTGAAAATCAAATTTGTTCTCTTTGCTAACCGAAGGTATGCGGATTTAGTAGATTTTAGTGTAACCATGAAAAAAATTAATAAATAGTCTCTTGCCAGAGTTCAATATTATTGATTCCTGTTAAGCTGGTTCCCCCCCCCCCTCTCCCAAATATTTTCCGCATTTTTTTCTTTCTATTTCTTCAAATTCTTAAACCCTTTGCACCAAGTATGTTTCCAAAATCAGTCGGGTTTTTTGTTTTGTGCGTATCATGCAAATTATAATATTTCATTTATTTGTAAGCGTTTGAAGAATTTCACCCATCATTCCACTATTTCTTCTGTGATTTGCTTGTTGCTCTTGTATATATGTTCCACTTCATTTTAACTCAACATAGCTCTATAAAAAAAATTAACTGGCTCAGTCAATATTTTCGTTCAAAGGGTGGTAAAGGGTTATTAAAATTTTGCTCAAGCTCTATTCAAATGTTTCATTAAGTTCAAAGATACGAATTTTTAGTCGAATGCTACGTGTATCACATCAAACGTATTTATTGAGCTACTTAAGTTTTGTTATCTAACTTTAACTGAATAGAAAGAAATATCGGGAGTGGATCAGACTTGGGGTATTACCAAGTAAGTTATGATTCCGTTTAGCATATTTTTATTAAAAAAAAAAAAGGTTTTATTTTGAGACCACACATGGCCTACATTATTAAGCTCACTCATTTAGTGTAAATCCTGAATTAACTTTTTCACATTACTGAAATCTATTGCATATTTTGTAAATGTGAATCATGTACTGGTAGTCTTTAATTTATCTGTTAGAGTAACTTTTAAAAATCATCGTCTTGAAAAAAATAAGCAGTGAACACAGATAACCTTGCATATAACATCACTATGACTTTCAAATTGTTAGATGTACTTTTCGTTAAAGGGTCAACTGTCTTCTTCTTCTTCTTTCCGAGAGGATAATCTTTATTTTTGAATAAATTTACGTAGATAAAGTTTGTATGAACATGTACTGCATACTCACGCCTCTCTGGCGTCAGTGAGTTCACTGTTTACAATTCCCCTGAATTTTTAACCGGTAATGGGACAGGACATCTTTAAACACTGGAGAGCTACATCAAAGACCCGTTGGATGAGAATTTACGAACTCAATCATTGCTGACCTTTCTAAATGGATGCTTTAAAAAGCAGAATCGAGGAAGAGAAAAGTGACTGATATAACATTTTGTGTTTATAAATCTTCTTTTATTAAAAAAAAACAAACTAAAAATTTACCTATATATTTCAAATACAACCATCAGTCATGTTAACTATTTATGTAGCCCTAAACTTTTCATGGCTCTGAACTCTATACATTAATTTTATTCAATTTTAAAGGAATAGAACAGAGTAAGTTCTTTACGCTGACTAGCTGGATTCCAGTAACATGGAAGATTAGAAAGAAACAGTTGGGTGCCATTTTTCTGGAACCACACTTTTAAAGAACAGGCATATGTAGATCCCTGATTTTATTTTATAAAGAATATTAATTATTATACTATTAGAGTTACATAGTCATGAAATGTGTCCAAAATAGAAGCTTTCAAAAGATGCCCAAAGTATGAGCTTAGGCAAGATACCTTTTTTTCGTCTCCTCAGTTTAACATTTTATAAAAACTTTTTAAATTTGCTCCCAACTGCAATGTGCGCACCTTTGTGCACTGGTAATAAGTTTTGGGCTTTCGAACACAATTTCCAGTAACAGATGGTATTGCTCGATGTGACTGTGAATCCAAACCAGAGCTCAGCATACCTGATTTAACTCTGTGAAATCCCATTCATTTTGACATGAGAAATAGAATAAAAGAAAACAGCGGATTGTGTACTTTCCATTCTGTTCAAATATCTTTCTAAATGCTTATTAAAATAAAAGGTAATGATGCAAAATGAAAAATTTGTTTCATAGCTCACTGCATCCATCAGTATTTTGGTACAGTAACTCCAATTATTGTTCTCATTAACTACTCAACCATGAAACTTGAAAATTACGAGTACCATAGTGTACATGTATGGATGAATGTGTGTGTGTGTGTGTTTTGTTCTCGTGGAGCACATTAAAACATAAAAAAATATGACCATATGAAAACTTATCAAGGAAAAACATTAACCTGTATAAGGACAAAAAAAGGAGTATCTATGAAATACAATGTATTACAATTCAGTGATTTCAAAGTCTCTTTTGCCATCAGAGCAGATGTTTTTCCTAGAGTGTAGCTCGATTCGAGGTGTAAGTAGTATGGTGGTCTAAATGATGAGTGATAAAACACAATTGTTTAAAAAAAAAACAACAGCTCAGACCAGATCACAACACACTTTAAACTTTTATTGCAGTGTCTATTCTAGATACCACTAAAACATTCTTTAACATGGATTCCATATATTTATAATACCCAAGCTTTCACCTGAAAAAGCACATTGATATAGATCTATAAGTATAACTATATATATAGTCAATAGTGTAGTGAAGTGTGTTTTATTTTTCTATGCTACAATACAAAAGGAGAAGATTATGAACAAATTGAAATAATAAATCAACCAACAATATTGAGCCACAGGAAAATTTTTATTGTTTGATTTATAAAAGCCATAAGTGAACAAAATATATTTAGGTGTTTCCTACAAATTTCAAGTAAAATAATCTCATGACTGAAAGTAATGTTTAGTATCAATTTTTCATGGAATTTGTTTCATTAGATGCATTGACATACAATTTACTGTCATCTTCTCAAACTGATAATGTATTATCTCAGCTGTCTAACGAAAAAAAGCCGCATATGACGATTTTTACGAAAATGCTTTTTTTTTAGATCACATGATAGCCGTTAAAAGGAGGGCTTTTCTATACAGGTTTTAAGTCCTGCTCCTGAAAATAGCTACAGAAAATGAAAATACATATATATATATTATTATATGCAACTTTTGGCATATGCCTCCAACATTATGATTTACTTATGAAAATTAAATGCATATGTAGATCTGGATGAAAAAAACCCGCATACAGCCATATGCATTTTACTTTCAGCAGATGTGAGTGTATTTTACTTCAAATGCGAAGTTATTTCCGAAAACAAAGATTATAGCGTAAAAAATCTAAATATAGATCCGATGCAAGCGTGTTCTTATACAAGACTTGAGTGTAAGAAGGATGTGATCAAAAGTGTAGTGAGAAGTGTCCAAAAATGTTTACAGGTCAAAAGAGTCAGGATATTAATGACGCGTTTTGTATACATAATTTGGGTCAGCAGAAGAAATTTATTGCAACACACATAATGAGAAGAGATTGTGAGAAGGGCGTCGTGAAAGCTTCAAAACAGGCTAAGTCGTTCACATTTAAATTTTCACTTCGAGATTCAGATGACACATACGGACCACTGTGCAAGAAGTTCTTTTCCCACAATGCTTGGCTTTAAAGAGAATAATGACAGTGCTGTGAGAACCACTTTCGCATCTGCAGAACATGAACCAATAACACTGGTTGACAAGAGAGGAAGCAGTCTTCTTTCCCATAAAATTGATCACAAACCTGTGATTGATCATATCCAGTCATTCCATCTGATCTCGCATTATAGATAGCACCACTAACCACACCGGAGATACTTGCCTGCCGATCTAACCTTGCGTCACATGTACAACAACTTTTTGGAAACATCAGGACAGAAAATTGAATAAAACACATACTATAAAATATTCCACAAGCGAAACATATCTTTCACTGGCCTGGGCAACGAACAGTGTGAATTATGTGAGGAGTTTGATTTGCATAAAGCACGTTGCATTTATGAGAATGAGTGCCACATGTACATCCATCACAGGAGGCACTTTATCAAGGCTCGAGAGTCAACTTAAAAAGGAATTAAATATTTTCGTTTTTATCTTACCTGGAATTTCTTAGGGAACACTGTGTTATGTTTTTGAGTTGAATTACTCACATGTGTATTGGTCAGGGTATTGCAGGTACTCATGCGTAATTATTCAAGCCATGGTGCATTATTGACTTAATTGATTTGAGGACACGAATACGCTACTAGGTCCTCATTTGTGGCATTGATATATGTAAATACTTAATTTATTTCATAATCACGCAATTTTTCATAACTTTGTTAAACTTCAGAACTAGGAATTTAGAAGTTATTAGATATGAATGCCAATTCTCTGACTTTAGAAGTTTTGGAAAAGAAACGATATGAATAGCAGCCTTGGAGAAAAAGATAACTTGAATATGCATATATTGTATGCTCAAACACACTATATGCTAAGCTTCATGATAAAATCGAATTATATAACACAAACTCTGATTAAAAAAAAAAATGCAAACGACCATTTGTGTTTTTTTTCACAAGAACCTGTAAATTTCAATCTGCTATAACACGCATATGCCATATATGTCTTTCTTTCATCAGCAATATCTTGCCCATGGCCCTCATTCTGATAAGAAAAAGAATGTTGTACTCTAGCTCGCCATTAAAAGGCAGTACAGGCCAAAGAATCAGCTGAGAAATGTAGCATTATTCACTCTTTGGTTAGCATCATTAGTTAGTTAAGTTACGCGGATTTAGGGATGTCATAACAGAATTCAGTTTTTTGGCTGTTCTGTAAAATTTCACAATTTGCATATGCGGGTTTTCTTCGTCAGACGGCAGAACTGCAAACAAGTGTCATACTTCTACAGGTCATGAAATTAAGACTTAAAATATTGAATTTGGTTTATTCATACTATTTATAGTTTCACAATACAGGAACCCATGTCTCTACAACAGTACTAGGGATGAGTTTTTTTAATTCATTTTAACCCTACATCTTTTGCTCGAATTGCTGATGATTCAAACAAATATCTGAGGATTGGTCCCATATATAACTCTGTTCAGTTATAACTCAAATGAAGATTGAAAACAATACAATTTAAATAAATTGTACGTGATAATCAAAAATTTTAAAGAGGTAAAGCTCTATTAATTACTAGATAATTATATTGACCTGCGAGTCTGGAGCGCATTCATGACTATGACTAAAATTATGTTTCTTGGTCTACAGCCTGAATCTGGATTCACAAAGTAGATTGAAAATCGAAGTTTCCTTCTTTTCAAACTTCCACAATTTTGAAAGAAAAAAAATAAAAAGTACACATTTTAAGTCATAAGCAAGCCTTAAGAGGTGCTGTATGAACTGTTTTTGAAAACATCAAGGTCCACAGTAGTTTTTCAGTTTTAAACATGACCTCAGACCAAAGGAAAAGTTTTAACAGCTTTGAGAATATCAAGTCCAGATTCCCAGGGTATCACTTTTGCTGTGAGGTTGGAAATGTTGACTGGCTTGTTCTCCTCAGACATTTGTGATATCAACTTATGCAGCCTGAAGCCAACTCGAGGGAAAACAAAATCTTGAGATCGTAAAGTGAGACTTGGGCAAAGATCATTATAACCGTCACCTACATATAATACAGCTTTATATTCTGTTCCTGACTTATATTTATTATCTATGAAACTTTTTAAAATGTGACCCTTGCACATATTAAAAGTACTTAGTGAGCACCAATTCTGGGAATGGTATCCTTCTAAGGTTAGACAGCCACAATTGTTAAACTTGGCAGGATTTGTGAATATGCTGGCCATCACATTAGACAGATTGTTAGCATCTAGAATATGATTTATAAACACTGAGTTGGAGTCTGAGATAATGATATGATCAAAACACTTAACTCCAGTGGTGAAATCCAATAACTCTCTCATACCTACTGTCAAGGGAATCTCTGACATGCAGCTTAGGATGTCTGATTGCCTTGTGCCATTTTTGTGTAAATACCTGCAATTTTTGAAGAAATTAAAAGTAGAATAGTTTATTAAAATCTACTACAATTTGCCATTGTTTTCATGAAAACAAAACAAATAACAAACAAAATATGCTCAAACAGAGAAAAAAGATTAACAATTGTTATGCAGGAAATGGGTGGCGGATTAGAGCCAGCTTGTAGAAAGGAAAGTAAAAGCATTGGATCTAAATATCAATCAAATAAATTATAACATTATATGCACCAACATCAACATGTAGCGATGATGATATAGAAAAATTTTATGAAATCAAGAGCAATCACAGGCAAAATGCAGACAGCAGAAGCCTCTTATCATCATAAGAGATTTAAACACAAAAGTAGAAGAGGGGAGACATAGGACCCCATGGACTGAGTGTCAAACCAATAACCTTATTATCAGAAATACATGGTTTCAGCGACCAACAAGAAGGAAATGGACATGGAAAAGCCCAGGAGAAGGAAGCAGAAATCAGATCTTTTGCATCTTGATCGGAAAAAGGTTTAGAAATGCGCATCTCTCCAAAAAGACCTAACCTGGAGAAGACTGTTATAGTGATCATGTTCCAGTGGCTGCTATATAGTGCTAAATTCAAATTGGAACCTAAGAAAACCTGAAGTAAACCTAGTAAAAACATCAAACTTGACTTAGCTTTACCAAAATTCAATAAGACCCTTCAAGAAAAATATTGTATTGGCTGTTCAAAATAAAATTTGAAGCCTTAGGAGAAGCTGAAAAAGTGGAACAACAATGGGTAAAGTTGAAAGCAGCGGTCACAGAAGGAACATTGGAACAAATACCAACGGTTGAAAGGAAAATGAAATGAAATTGGATCACTAAGGATATTTTGGACCTCATGGAAAAAAGGAGACAAGTAAAATATAATTGAGAAAAAAAACAAAACATAGCATAAGGAAATCAGAAAAAAATGTGATAAAGCCAAAGAAAAAAGATTGGAATACTCTGTGCTTGACGATGTCTATGGTGCGCGCACGCACGCACACACACATATTTATATAGAGTACTGTATTCAATCTATTACAATCAGAGCCGCATAAAGATAGTTGGACTTGGTTAAATAATCAATCTGATTTATTGTTTTAGCCGAGTACAAGTAAAATTTACTTACTGAATTTACTGGTTGTATTATTCCATTCCAAATTCAATTATGTAAAAGTGCTGCTGTGTCTTTTTTTAAATATATAACAGGGTTACATACTTATCCATTGTACCTATATAATTTTAAGCTTTGTGTTGTATATGTCTGCCGATTGCTATTTCAAGTCCAAATCTTGGAAATATGCCATAAAGACCAGTAGCAATCCTACATTACATGAGCTAAACAAGCTGTCAGGTATAAAATTTTGTAACTTTCTCAATTTAATGAGCTATTTCATTTTAAAGACAGTAATCTTAACAATTATTTATAAAAGGTATTGTATCACCTTGAGCTAGCTACTCTGAGAGTTCGAGCTATGTCTACATTGTCTAAGTTATGGAAATTCAGTTTTCAAGGATTTAAGTCTCTGAAAGTTCACCAAGCACACCAATGATATGGGTACAGAGAGGAAAAAAAAAAGGAGGGACAAGTAAGGGTGAAGGGAAGGGCCACAAGGTAGAATAACTACTGCCTAAAATTCTGCGTACTCTCCCGTTGTAGTACCAAAGGAAACAGGTTCCCCACGCGCCAGTCATTTCAAATATCCATCGCGTAGCATGATACCAACAGACCATCTCTTAGAATAGAGATAAAAATTACTACCGCCCTATGTATCAATAAAGCAGAAGAAAATTTACTTTTCTACATAATCTTAGATTTCAGTAAACGACTAATTCATATTTAAAAAGAAATCACTAAGAAGACACTTTTTCTCTACAACACTTATTACATTATGAGCTATATCTCAAAGCATTTCAGTACTTGCAATAGAAAGCTAGACAATTAAAACCAAATCATTAGTGAAAGCGTACTTAAAAATTTGACTCATATAATTAATCCAACCATGGTCTTCGTGCAAATCCTTGATTTCATCTGGCAAATCTTTATTTGGAGCAAGCTTGATGACATACAGATCACTGTTTTCGTCTATCAGTGTATGGTCAAAATCAAATGCAATAAGGTAGCGAGCCATATTTTGGAAAAAATCTGAGTTCTGAAACATAAAAAAACAAACATAACCATTAAAGTCTTTCAAATAGGAAACAATTTTTTTTTTTTATTGAGAAAATGCAGTGTGTTAAATCTGAATGGTCATAAGTTCCAATGATGAAATTAGATCCACTATATATCTTTGATAAAAAATATAAAATTTCTCATGTTGAAGGGCCCTTGTCAGTTCCTGCATGCTATAGTTAGGTTTAAGTTTCTTGCACACAGCACTATCATCAAAAATATAGAAAGTCTAAATAAGCTGTTTCAAGACAGGAATAAAATAATTATGCAAGGACATAAGAAAAAGAAAAGTATGAACAAATGTAAGCTGAATTCTATTGCCTATTGGGAATGAGCATAAATTAGGAAAAGAATGTATAATATATTTTAAACTTAATCGTTTTAATGGCAAATGTGCCTATATGTCACAGTGATGGAAACATAGAGAATGGACATAAATGTAGGTACGCAGCTGGTGATGTCAAAAGTGAATGCTGAAAAAGAAAAAGCCAGGTCCTACAGATTGACCTTTAGGCGTTGTGCCAATATTCTTCTATCTATTGCACTTGAATGCAGGATTGTGTTGGTAAAAATTCATGAAACACACATTTTAACCTCAGTCCTGCTATCAGGGTTACCTGCAGGAAGGGACAAAATCTTTGCTGCTGCCAAGGCCAGTCAGCTACATGTACTGGCTTGGGGACTTGGCAGAGCAGGATACCTTTCTTTGTACTCAGCCTATCGTACTAGTTTAAAACAAAGTGTCTCTGTGGGCTTTCATTGCCCAAAGAATTTATTAGCAACATTTAATTTTGCAGTCTTGACAACTTAATGTAACCTTCATGGTTTAGTAGTTCAAGAAAGGAAGAGGGATAGAAACATAGGCTTCGAGAAAAATAAGTTTTCAAAAAGATGTTGATTGGATAGGATATTTTGTGTTTACAATATTAGCAATTTCTTTGATGAAAGATTGGATTTGCAATGAAAGTAAAAGAAATACATAATTAAATTAGTGGGAAAGATAGTGAGGATAGTACGGGAGCAGATTAAATCTCTTTTAGAGCAAACAGACTTTTTAGTCTTATTCATAACAGGTCTGTTTACAAAGAGAAATGCAAAGACAAACCCTTGTGCACAGACATTATAGAAATTTGGTGCCTTTTTTGGGCAAGTACATGTACTTAGAAGGTGTGAAGAAAGCCATGAATCTATATGAAGTCGTCTGCAAACTGTTTTGACTTATGAGTCAATCAGTAAGTCAATAGCATTCTTTGACGCTCTTATTTTGTTTGAAAATCCTGAGAAGTGGCATTTTATACTCTACCTTACCAATATGTTAATTTGCTTTCTTTTTCTAAAATTAAAGGAAAAATTTGGAATAGTACCAAGGAAGAGGCACTGCCCTGTACAATAAGGGGTGAGTAATAAGGATAAAGAGGGGGGGGGGTATCAAGTCAATCACTCAATGAATTTAATTATATTTAATTGTAATTATATATAATTTCGAAGAAGACAAAACATGTTTTTGAATGAATTTGATAAAGACCGAATAATAGGGGAAATAGGTTTACTCACATACATAACTATTTCATTTAAAGTGCCATTTATAAGTGACAAAATAAATCATGCATGAGTGACAATATAATTTTTGGAATAAACTATTGCTAATACTGTTTGAGAACAGCCTGAAAGACGAAATTTTGTTTACATTCAGAATAAAATTAACAGAAATATCTTTTTACTTAAGTTCCCACAAAATGAACTCTACAATGCTATATCCCATAGCACATTCTGAAATGCATCTGATCACTAATGATGTAAAAACCATCTAGATCTAGCTATCAAACTTTGGGTGGGTATTTATTCACACCTCAAAAACCTGATGATCCACTTTCAGATGTTTCGAAGTTCCTTTGCAACTTTTTTTTTCCCTTCAGTTTTTTTACCTAGCTCCTAAATCTTTTAGTAATGACAAAGGCAGAAAGGTACGTTGGAGCTTGACAGTTCATAGATGGTTAGCTAGAGCTAGATCTAGATCTAGATCTAGATGCAATGTTATGTGTTTAAAAATCAAGAGCACCCTAATTGAATTTTTTTTTCGCATTCTAGTTTAAAAAATTTCAAATCTATGGGATATAGGCCTAAGCCTGAACATCGACTCAGAAAGTTAGCTTCTGCGCCAGAGACGTGAAAATCTGTTGGAACGATAGGCTTATAATTATAGGGATGGCGAAAGAGAAAGCAAAACTAGAAATAGGCTAACCCTCATTGAAAAGGGAAAGTGTAGCATAGCCCAGTTCCAATGTTGTGTCGGCTACAGTTGGTCTCAGACACAGATCCTTAGATGTTACGCTCTATTCTGACGCAAAGCAATTTTAATCACTATTATACTTTTGTAGTTAGGCAGAGGTCTAAAGAAACACTGGAGTCTTCTTTGACTCCAGATTTTGAAGACTATCTTTCAGGATTTTGGAAAATCGTGAACTTGCGTAACTTCTTCCTTAAAAATCCTGGAACATTAGAATAATTCCTTGAAAAAATTTGAACATTTTTAGGAAAAGTTTAAGATAGCTCACTACGGGCGAAAGACTTTTTCAAGTGTGCACCTCAGTCACTGTTAGGCCCATTCCAATTTCAGAATCTAGATCTAGTGCAACTGCATCAGTGCATGTATGTATTTTGCAACTTTGATGAATTTTCATCTGGATCTAGAGATCTAGATCTAGATTAGATCAAAATCTAAACCCTCCTCAAGATTATTCTGACAACTTTGCCAGTTAAAACTTATATTTTTTCTTTTCAGGCTATTAGTTTGGCAACTTTATACATTACCCCAATATCTGTTAAATCTGTACCTAACTATAAATCAAGGACATGGTGTGAGAAAAGAATGCTATTATAAACCATTTTGTAATGCATACAATTTTCAAATCAGAATTAGAGATCAGAAAACGAGATCAGACTAGCAGTAGCAATGGTTGAATGAGTATGTTTTTTTTAGTCTAGAAATTTGTAGAATCTTTTTTATCTTCATTATTTATCATTAGGACAATCTTGCACTCAAACTACAAGTCTGACTTGCACCCAAGCACTTAAAATGATATTGATTGCCATCATACTAACCTTGTGATGTCCTTTTTTTTTCTTTTTTCCACATTTTTGGGCTCATTGGACTATGATAAAATATCTAATATATATTAAGATCTCAAAAGTTTGCGCCTATCTACTACCACTTTACCAGAGTATGTAGTTTCTTCTGTTGATGCTTAGAGCTGAGATTGAAAGAACACTGCAAATATTTATAGAATGCAAAAACCAGTTTTAATATCAATTTTTACTTTTTGAAATATCAATTACATTTAGATCTTTATGTTTGTAATGCTTTGTAAGCTTGATTGTGCACATTTTCCAGTCCTACTTTTTAGGTTTTCATTTATTTAAAGCTTTCAACTTTTGTCCAATTTCTTTTTTTTTTTTTTATTCCTTTCTGGATGCCATATTGTTTTGAATAATTTTTTTAAAGATTTATGTTAGTAAAGCCTCTTGAGAAAAAGAAAGGTGTATATTGTTTACAGGTCTTTTTTCCCCCGTAGGTTGACTTCTTGGTTTCCTTCAGGAAAGCTAAAAGTATGAATAAACGAGGTATTCTCAGCAAGCTCAGGACATTGATGAGCAGTACTGCCCATCTTACTCATCCAATCAATGCTTACATCATACCAAGTGCAGATGCCCATCAGGTACATTTCAGGCAACAGCGGATAAAAAATGTACCATTTTGACTTTTCTAATATTTACCCAAAATGATTTTTCTTTTAGACTAAGGATGTTTTCTTTTTTTTTTATTATTGCATATCAGATGCAGATGAAATGCTGTAGTGTAACAGTCTATGTTTTTATCTAAAAATCAAACTATTCTGTCACTTATAATGAACCCACAGATTTATTATTTATTAGCTAAAACTGAACCATGTCTCATGAGCTGTTTACAATGGCCTCTTTTTGAGAGCTTTAGGGTAAATTTTTGGAACCTTGGGATTTGGTCAATAATATTAGAACTCTTTAAACTGGTAAACTGTTAGATGTCTGTAAGTCTTGAGCTTACTGATTTTATGTCTTGTATACTATTATTTAATTGCAGTGTAGTATTACAAACATTTTATTTAGTTTTTCCATGAGTTATTCATCTCCAATTTCAATAAAAGTCAGTGAATTGCAAGAAATACAAAACCAGGAATTGATTTACATTTTAAACATATGGAGACATTCTTATCCTTTTGGAGACTTTTAAATGAGAAAAAAAAATATCTGAGGAAAGTGGAAAAAGGAAACCACTAAAAATGATTTTTTATTATCTAATGTGAGACAATCCAAATTTTCTACATTTTGATTTAATATGAAAAAAAAACTTGCATTTTTTTTTCAAATCAATTGCTTTCAATTTTATCTCTCTTCAGAGTGAATATGTTGCTGAATGTGATTTGAGAAGAGCATTTATATCTGGATTTACAGGAAGTGATGGTAAGTTGCAACCAAATATCAGTTTGCAGATTGTCTGTGAGCAGCAAGAGCAAATGAGGCTAATATACAAATTTTAAGTAAAACGCCACTGAAAATCTATGTATATATATTAAGATAATTTTTTTTTAAATTCAAATTAAGTCAAGGTGTTTTTTACCTCTCATTGAGAATGGGTCAACTTACACATTTTGTTTGCAAGTGATTGATAGTTATTATGTAAAACCCAGAGCTACTTGGAATCTTGAAAGAGAAAGCATTATACTGTGCATGCAGTGCTTTTTTTACATGGTCTGTGAAATGCTAAATATATATGTATTTATAACATCAGAAGAAAATTAAATTAAGTTAACTTTATTTTTCTATCTAGGTACTGCAATAGTTACAGCAACTGAGGCAGCTTTATGGACTGATGGTCGTTACTTTTTGCAGGCAGAACAACAGCTTACTGCTGACTGGACTCTCATGAAAGCTGGTGTGTGTGTATTGTGTATAGTATTCTTTATCTGATATGGATGCTCTAATTATTTTTCACTTAAATATTTTACCAAAGAGAACTGAGGACAAAATTACATATTGTGTAGGTATTTAAAGGTATGCTAATGAAAAGCCTTCCTGACCAGTAGACCACATATGACAAAACTGCAAGGAGAGTCTAATGTCTTTTAAGTAACAGAGTCATATCTAAAATTACCAAATGTCATGATGCAAATTTGTTTGGAAAGGACAAAAAAAAAATGAAGAACATACACCTTCGAAATAGTGTACTCCCTTAATGTGTGAACTCCTTTCTGTGTCAATGATAATCAGAATAGTCTGAATAAGACTGTCATTAGCATGACTTTGATTGTTCTTGTTCATTGCAAAAAAGTCTGTTAGCAACAACAGTAAAAATACGGAATGACTAGACAATCTAGAATTCTTTCATGGTAATTCTACACCAAATAGTTCTTTTTTGGTCTTTCAGGACTACCAGATACTCCAACAGATGCCAAATGGCTCTCAACTGTAAGTTTTTTTTATATTTTTTTTAAAGATTTTATTATTATCAGTCTAGCAAATGGAACAAAGATAAAATCAAATGTCTTCAAAGTGAGACTATCATATTAAATTCTTGTTAATTTTGTTAAGGAGTATTGATATAAATTTCTTCCAAAGAATATCAAGCGAATTGAACTTAATGGAAAGTTCCTGAAGTTGAAATTTAAAAGAACAGCTATCAGAAGAGAGGGTTGTTACTTTTTCTAAACAATCTTCAGTTTATTTTTACTCATCAGCAAGAGCGTATTAAGAGACTTTAGAACTCGAAGCAATCTTGCTTTGAAAAAGCTACGTGTGTTTGGAGCTTAAATCACTAATTGATTTTATATTAAAGACAGATCAGAGCTGTTAAAACTTGGCTCCTAACTTTTTCTCCATCTTGAAGGGAAATTGTTAGCCTTCATTGTTTTATCCATTTTTAGAGAGGACTATACCTTCTGATGAAGGTGATGAATTCAATATAATTTAAGACTGCCTGAAGCACAATATCCTTAAGGGTTTCCCCTCTTGCTGCATGCATGGAGTATAGACTGATTTGAAATCCTACGGGTCACAGCACATGTTGACATAGGATCATCCCAATACTCTTTTTCACACTCCCACATGCCCAAGGTGACTGAAAACTTATGTTACGAAAAATTGTGATTTCATTGAGGCATGTTTACTAGTACTATTTTTTGGATAGAGTAGAATGAGTGCAGCTGTCATTCTAAATCAATAAATGTATTTCAAGTCTGTCTGAGAGTCTCATGGAGGTATAAATGGTACAATGTGAAAAATCTGGCATTGAAATTCATACCAAAGATATCTAGGTACAACTGAAAGAGATTTTTTTGTACAAATTAGGCTTCCCATCATGTGAAAAAGCTGTACAATTTCTGTTTATTGAAAAAATACTACCAGGCTCCATCGATTTAAGTATTGTTCAAGAGATCACATGTTCTGAAGCTTAAAAGTTTAAAAAAATTATTACCACTTTTTTACATCTCTCTTCTCAGAATTATTGGTAATGGTTTATATGATGATATTTTTCATTTATTTAATTATCTGAAGTCCTTTTTAAAACAAAAAATACATATGTGTCAAAAGGCAATTCTACAATTGCCATTACATGTGCACTTAAAGAAAATCACAGAGTTAATCAGAATTAGCTGTTTCAAAACCATCTCTTTGATCTGTTTTATGTGGGGTTAAATATAATATTTTGCTTTTCTCACTTAGGTTCTTCCTGTTGGAGGGCGAGTTGGCTGTGATCCTACCCTTCTCTCAGTTGGTTTGTGAAGTGTTTTTCCTTTAAAATAAACTGTCGGTCTGGTGATGTTGATATTTTTTTTAAACTTAAGCTGTTAATTAGAAAATTAAACATAATGTCAATCTCTCATGCAATTCTGCAGAATGAAGCAATTTATACAAATAATATCAGAACTCTTCAGATACCCACAATTCTTGTCAAATATATATTTTTGTTGTATTTGTGGAAAATACACAGAAAAATGGAAGCCACTAAGCAAAGAACTGAAGTCTAAAGGCCATGAGCTTGTTTGTGTTGAAGAGAACCTGGTGGATCTGCTGTGGAGTGATCGCCCAGATCGTCCATGCAATGATCTTATCATTCTCTCTGAGGAGGAAACAGGTGTTTGTTCAATATATCATATAATTTTAGATAACATCAGAGCAAAAGTGTTTTTAGAAATCACTTTTTGAAAAACAGTGAAATTATTCTTATATTTTATATTGTGTTTCTATGGAGAAAATTCCAATCGAGGTATCATTTTCAAATATGACTTTCTTTAAAAAAAAAAAAGAAAAGAAGATATAACAAAGTGAAGTAAAGCTTAGCATTAAGCATGGTTTAGTTCTATGTTGTCTTTTGAGAGCAAGATTCTCATTTACCAGATTATTAGATATTGGCAGTTTTTTTTAATTACTTTTGCGATTTTTGTTGGATAAATACAGATCCCAAAGAGTTTGAAAAAGTTAGTATTCTTCCTCTCAATTTTTCAAGAATATGTTCTGCCTTTTCAATTCCAGAAAGTGTTTTAAAAGAATATATTCTCATATGTCTTAAAATATGATTAAAATATAAATACATCATGTGAAATAGACAATATATTAAATATTTGATAGACTAAATCAGAAGACTCTTGCCTCAGATTAAGACAATTTATAATAAAAGATGAAATATTTAATGAGACCATATCCTTTTTTTGTATTTAATGCTTCCCACAACAAGGGTCATCATGGCCACAGAAAGTGAGTGATGTAAGAGCCAAACTAGCAGAAGAGAAAGCATCAGCTATTGTCCTGACAGCGCTAGATGAAATTGCTTGTGAGAATATTCATCCCTTTCTATTTTAAACAATATTATGTATATTTTATAATGTCTTTCATTTATAGATGTATTTGATTTTTGTTCAAAAGTTAAGCAATAAATTCTGAATCTTTCTAAGCATTGCATCCATAAATCCAGAGCATGGAACTTCCGTTTAAAAAATGTTTGAATTTAAATAATGCTGTCTGCGATATATTTGAAATAAGAAACCTTATTTTTAATCAATGAAAGTGTTATCATTTATTGCACAGTTAGATCCATCTAATGTCTTCTAAATTCACGTGAGAAGCTGCATCTACCTTTAAACCCATACTGAATATTTCTGTTTGAAGCTAGTTCTTCTACTGAAAGAAAACCATATGGGTCAAAATCTTCTCTGGCAATAATATAGAGCCATCATAAAAGTATCATATTGTGTACTTTGTGTATCTCAAAACCTATTTAAAGTTTTTCATAAAAGGAGTCTATTAATTCACAGAAGCCAGACAGATATAAAGAAAAAAATAATAAGTCTGTCAGAAAAAAGTCCAGGGATCTATAGGCCAAGATTGATTTTGGAACCTGAGACTTGCCAGTAAATTATATTTATGATTTAACATACTTTTATCATTGGCAAATCTTTAAGTATAAGTAAAGTTTTGCTACTAAATGAATAAAATTATTCTAGCCTAGATTATTCTAGACATGTTTTGCTTTAGCAAATCAGAAATAATTGTTTTAATTTTTACTCAATTGAAATTGTACTGGATATCTTTTTACAGAATGCCTAAAACTTAAGGTTCATTTAAAAAAAAAAGAAATAAACCCTGCAGGCGCATTAGTTACATGTTTCTCTGATAGATCACAGTAATCAAAACTCATCCCTGGAGTAGGCACTAAAATCACTAAACAGAGAGCAGTGACACACATTTCTCTAAAGGGATGAACTGCAAACTTTGGAGATGAAGAAAACAGCATCACAACTAAATTTGCACTGGAAAAAAATTTGTTACCAGAAACTCAAATCAAGATAGGTGAAACAAAGGCCATCATTTACCAACCACAAATTGTCCATAAAGTTGATCATTGTTTTATGCAGAAAGTAGTAACATTTTTTAAAATGAAAAAAAATAATGACTTTTTCTGTTGAAAATTCTGCACCCATTAAAGTATGATATTTTTTTTAAACAGCACCACTTAATCCACAAGGGAAAAAAGTACCAAGGCCTATTCTGAATTCAGGCAAGAGCTCTATAAAGCTCTGTACTGAGTATCTTAAGTATTTTGTTGCCCCATCCCAAGGAAACTAACAAGCGGGTAAATTTAAGTATGTGCTGCATGCATGAGCTGATCTTTGCTATTTGCCTTTGCTTAAACTCACACTTGATAACACACTACTTTCATCATGAGGGGCAATAATAGAAAAACCAATATATTACTACCATCCTCACCACAATCACTAAGAACATTATCATTTATATTTCCAAACTTTTTATGATGCTGTCGGAATTGTTTGAACCTTTTAATTTCATTCTTAGAATTGCTGCAGTGCAGATTCTGTTCTTTTTTGCATTGGTGATGGTAACACTATGGTTGCAAGATAAATATGCATATGACTTAGTATTTGTTAATTTGTATGGTTCAGTGTGATAAATCACTTTGTTTCCAATTGTCAACAGGGCTTTTCAACATGAGAGGATCAGAGATAGTCTTCAATCCTGTTTTCTTCTCCTTTGTTGTTATTACACCTGAAACAGTGCAGTAGGTCTTTCAATTTTGATAAACTGAAAAAGTTATCTACCACTTTCACATTTCATCAACTGTATTTGAGAAAATGTCTAGTAGAAATGTGACAGACATTTCAAAATCAAAAGAACGCTATAAGATCATTGAAAATCAGCACTCATGAGGAAGTCAAGAATACAGTTATGCAGATTTAAAAGATCATATAATGTAAAGTTTTGTTGCAATATTTTTTTTTTTTTTTTTTTTTCATTTTGTGCAGGACCATGTTGTTAATTGGTCTTGACATAAATGCGTACAGAATTTTTTTCACATAATATATAGACCTCTGGTAGGGTTTTTACATACTGTTTTGTTACAGAGTTTTTTTTTTCTTATTTTATCCTATTTTGTAACTAGAATTTTGTTCTGGAAATGACCTCTTCATCTGAAAACTTTATTTAGGTGCATAAATGCTGAAATTAGACTTTTTTATGCTGTACAGTATAGATCATGATAGTTAAATAAAAAGATAATATCTACAAGTGAAATGATTATTCACATAAGGCAGTTAATTGCCAAGTGATTATTACCTCAGGCTTGGTATGAAGAGTTTCTGGACTTGCATTCAGGAACTTAACCCTGTGTTCTGCTTTTTAAAAAAAAAGTTGCTTGGCAGGATTTTGATTTAATCTGCTCCGGAATTAATGCATGCCAATTTGTTAAAATGGCTTACATTATAAGCCTTGCTCTAGCCAAAGTGTTTAATTATATATTTACATATCTATGGAATAAAATGACATGTTTTCCAAGTGGTAAATCTGGGAGTCATATAAGCAACAATTTTAATGTACTGAAGGCTGAAAAAAGAAAAGCTTTTGTTTTTCTTGTATGTCCCCTAAGGCTTTATAACAATCTCACGTGTAGAAGACATGTCTGTGCGGAACCAAGTGCAGGACTGATTAGTTGAGATTTGATTGAGCTTTCTGAGATCCCTGAAAACAAAGCTTTTTTAAAGATCCCATTGGGTAAATAAAAAAAAAGCTTCATTATTTTTTATCAATCAGTGAAATTATAGATATTAATACCTTCAGATGGCAGAATTTGGTTTCCAAAAACATTCTGATATAGGGCATTTGACATTTGGCTTATTTGAGGTAGTGACAAGATCAATAAATTATATATAGTTATAGCACAATTGTGACAGAATTTTCATTTTTTCATTTTCATTTTCAAAGTTTTTTGAACATGTATCAAAAATTTTTTCCAGCTTATTTATTGATCTAAGGAAAGCGACAGACAAAGTGCAAAAGCATTTGTCAGGGGTTACCTTCCACTCCTATGATACAGTGTACAAGTTCATTTCTACTTTAGCAGAAAATGAAGCAGCCTCAAAGATCTGGGTACGCAGATGTTTTGTTGTTTTAAAAAGCATTGAATGATGTAAATTTGTGTCAATAGTTGTATTATATAGGTTTTATTTATCAATGAATTTATGAATTAATCAGGTGCCCTGTGCTTTAGCCTAGATGATCATAATCTTCCATGCATCTCAATGCCTTGTCGCTTTTAGTGCATCTATCACTTGTCCTACATTTAGCCACTTTGTTAGTCTATCCAACATCTTCTCGCTGTTTTCCCCATGCCGCGTCTTCCTTTGATCATTCCAGTTGTCACAAGATGGTCTATTTTCTCCGTTCTCATCACATAGCCTAAAAATATTGCCTGGCATTTATGTATTCAATTTATGAGTGATCTTGCTGTTTCAGCTTCTTGTAACACTGTTTAGTTTGATTTCTTTGCAGTCCATAAGATTCATAGCGTTCTCCCTAGAAACCTGTTCTTGCATCCATACATCCAGATGGGTTCAATGTAGCACTCCAGGGGCTCTTGTTGTGAGGACAGAGATGAATTTATTTGTTACTTCATTCTCTGGAAACTGTTATTTTGTCCTTTTGATATTCTTAATGTAATTTCAGTGTTGTTGAGTCCATTGCTTTATATTAAAGTATCAAAGTATTTGATTTAATCCTTTGCTTTAGTTTATTCTCATTGATAAAGATGTTAATCTGTGGACACTCATTGTTTTGACTGATGACCATCTTTTCTGTCTTGTTCAATTCTAACACTTTCTTTCTGCTTTCTTTTTTCAACAATGTATAATGATTGCTACAAGTCTTCTTTGTTTTCTGCAATTAATACGGTGTCATCAGCATATCTCATGGTGTTTACGATGTGCCCTTCTTCAACTTTAATTCCTGGTATCCTTTTAGATTTTGTATAACTATTTCACTGTGCCTGAGAAAATGTATGGGGAAAACACACATCCTTGTCTGACACCACACTTTATTTTTTTAAATGAGCTGATTTCCCTATCAACCGATTGTTACAGTCTGTTCTCAGTACATTTTTTATCACTCGTGTATATCTTTTTCACCTATCTTCAATTGTGTTAGTTGTGTGATTATCTCATCGTGTCATACTCTGTCAAGTGCCTTGGTGTAGTTAATGAAGCTTGTATATTCCTCTTTTGTATTTCCAGAGCTTGTTCAATTAAAGTTCGAAAGATGTTAATAGTGTTTGTTGTGCCTTTTCCCGCAACAAAGTCACGCTTTTCATATGCTATTTCTGGTTTGATTTTGTTTCTAACTCGCATCATGATGATTTTTAAGACTAATAAGACTGATCATTCTATGTAATTCGCACTTTGTTGCTTCCTGATTTCTACGGTAGAACTATAAATATAGATTTGGAAATGTCTGGTGCAATCTGACCTTTTCATAGATTTTGCTCAGTAATATTGTGATCTTATCAATTCCATAGTCTTCAAGTGCTTTTGAAATCTCCACTGATATACTGTATGGGCCAGTTATTTTGCCTTATTTCATCTTTCATGGTAGGTGGACCAGGAAAATTGTGCTTCATTATATTATAATCCTTTCTATGGTCTTCAAAAAGTTCACTTACATACTCTCCCATAATTATGTCTAGAATTTTTTCATTTTCCATAATGATGTCACCGTTTTTTAACTCATAGCATTTTGTGAATGATTAGGTTTTCCTTCAAGAGATTTCTTCAGTGTTTCTGTATGTTGTCTACTCATAACTTGTGTGGTTGATCCACTACTATTTCCACGGTATTTTTCTCAAAGAGTCTAATTGGATTTTAATAGAGCCAAATCAAGTTTGATGTTTTTAGGTTTATTTGAATGATGTTAAGGACCAATGATTTTCCTGTAGTCTTTTAAAGTAAAATACGATCTAATAGCGACCAACATCTTTTGACTGCTGTTCCCATATCTTATTCCAGCACAGTCCCCACTCCTCTCTCATGTTATGTACCTCTTGAGGACAATATTTCAAATATTCCTGATGTTGTCTTTCCTGCACCTTGCCATCTGACTTTGCTCATAACTAGAATATTAGTTTTCATCCTCTTCATTTCTTGTTTGATATTGTCTAAGTTTCCTTTTTGCAGCATTGTTCTGATATTCCATGTTGCTATTATTGTTTACAATTTCATTTTGTGAGCAAACCTTTGATGAAGATTGGGTGTCACCTGCAACACATGCAAATCCCTACTGGACAAGACTGGCCTACTTTCATTCTTTCTTGAGTTTTGTTTTGTCATGATTGATCCATGCAAAGATACCTATAGTGGTTTGCAATTGCCCTATATAGGAGCAGTGCTCATACTGAGCTGTTCTGCTCACCCAAACTGGACTCATCTGACTGGTCAGCATGAGTGGTCCGTCATTAGTGACATTTTGTCAGTTGCTGAGCACTAATCCACCACATGCTTTCCATGACTTCATTGTAACAAAGTGCTGGGGGGGGGCTGTATGGCTCCTCAATCTTGTCCAAGGACAATCCACAGGCTAGCAAAGGGAAGGATTGTCTTACTTTCCTTTCTTAGAGCTGCTCTGATTAACCACAAAGAATGAATTAATACTTTAGTAAAGAAAAAAAAAAAGGAAAAGATGGTTAGTCCCCCATCACAGGACTCAAGAAACCTTGAGAATTTCAACTCAAATTACAGAACATCATAGAGAATCATAGTGCTGTTGTTTAACATTACCTAATTTGAAAATGTAACCGTTTTAGAAAGGGTGGACCAAGGAAAATGCTGGCAAATTCCTTTCTGAAGGCAAATACAGCAGTGGTTGGGATCAAACCTTCATTTGTTGTTATCATAACTCCAATGCACTTACGACACAAACATGCTGCCCCATATTTAAATTTGTATGAATCTTTTCCAGAATTTGTTTGTCTTAAATGCTTTGAATTTTTTTTTTGCATTGTTTTTGTCATTCATTTTTTTCATAGCTGCAAAACACATAGTAAAATATTATATGTCTCTAATTATTTTGCTTTATATTTTAATAAATCAAATAAGTGAATCTTTACACCTATGTTTTCTCAAATATTCTCCCATATCCACTACATTGCCTTTCCTCCTCACATGGGCCTTATAAATTAATTTTAGCTGTTGACATGAAAAGAAAAATGAATATGCAGATTTCTTAGTAATTTAATTAATATTCTAATGATGAATGCACATTTATAATCCTACAGATAAGCAATAAGTCAAGCTATGCAATCTACAGTCAGATACCCAAGGTAATCTACCTGTATAGGAAGTTTTTTTTAGTAAAAGAATATAAATATTAATTGAAATCATGATGCATTTTTTAAATTTATTTCATTTGAATAACTAGGCAGATTACTTGCAGATTACTCAGATGATCACAAATAGAACAAAAAACAAACATAACCTTGATGAGAAATAGAAAACTAAAACCAGTCTTTTATGAAATCATCACTGATGTAAAACTTGTAGAATGGACATAAGGCATAATAAAGAGACCCAAAACTGATGGTATTTCCTTTATAGTTTTGCAAAAGTAAAATAAAGATTTACAAGCTATTCGATCCTTTCCTCAAGGACAAGATTCTGTTACAAAGTTCTCCAGTAGCTGCAATGAAATCAAGGAAAACGCCAGAAGAAATTAAGGGCATGGAACAAGCCCAGGTTAGTAGTTTTTAGACTCCCTTTAGTGTAATTACAATTTTTTTTATGTACATCTTAACATTAATAGTGTATTTTTTTAAGGTGTGCTGAGACAATTTTGTTTGCAGAATATATATTTGGCTATATTTGGCTATAAATACCTTGGCTGTTAGCTGTATTCTTTTAATATTTCAAATTGCATAGAAACCATCAGACAGATGCTTTGAAAAGCTGTAAAACATTTAGAATATATGTTTCTTATACATTCCATCTCCCTTTCCACAGTTGAAAGATGCTGTTGCGCTGTGCGAATTCTTTGTCTGGCTAGAAAAAACAGTGAGTAAAAATTTTTACTACAAATAATTTACAAATTTTACCCAAAAACATATTATCATAGATCATTTAATTTTTTAAAGTTAAAAATCCTTTTTTAAAAAATCACACAGGGACTGCAAGTTCATTTACAATGCTGCTTGTTACATTGCAGTATATGCATAGGGTCCAGAAACTCTAAAATCTTGTTGCATCTTCCTGCAGGCCTGAGGTAACTTTGAAATTACTACTGTGAAATAACCTGTTCTCTAAAATACATACTTGTACAACCAAGTTGAAGGGGAAATAGAAGAGAGCCTTTGGTATGATAAGAACAAAAAAAAATGATTTTTATTTAGGTCCAAAATTGAAATCTTACAAAAGGTTAGGTTAAATCACTTGTTTTAGAAAAGGTTCCATTTTTTACTTGAGAGATTCACATTGATTTTGGCTCATTAGCAAATTAATTGCTCTCTCCACTTTGATCACATATGTTTCATTTACAAAGCCCCAGGCTCATTTTAAATGACTATTAAGTAAATATGTTTTCTACTGGCCAATAAATATCATAAGAATATGATTGCCACATTTTTGAGAGTAGATTCTGTGGTTTTCATAAGTCAATTATTATATTGAAATCTGAGTATACAATTAATAATCATCTATTCATTAGTTTTTTGTATTTCTCCTAATGTAAGGAATTATTGCATAGTGAGATGTTTTTCTGATTTATTTATCAGTTTTACATGTGTCTCATTTTTTTATGCTGTGGTTTGTCATAAACATAGCCTGAGCTGAGAAGAGCTAGCATTTTTTAATGACAGGTACCATCAGGCTCAGTCACTGAAGTATCAGCTGCTGACAAAGCTGAATTCTTAAGGAGGTTTGTTAATTTTTCTTTGTTGTTGTTTGAACACTAGACTCAAAATAAGAAAAAAAATACTATGGTATTGATTTTCTTCAAATTGCTAGCTTCACAAAAAATGTGTAGCTGTTTTCTAGATGATAGTAATCATGAAAAAAATGAAATATGTAAAGAAAACTCAAGGTCAAGCCAAAAAAAGGTTTTTGAATGAGAGTGACAAATATTAAGATTGATGACTATCATTATTAAAAGTATTCAAAGTTCATTATTATATTAAAGTTCATTTGTGACTAGCAAATTAGAGGTGATACATAGACTTTCCAGCATAGAGAAAATCAAACTTTTCCATATTGCCATAACAAAAAAAAAAGTTTATATTAAAATCCGTGAAAGATAAAGACAGTATGAATTGTTAAATATAATATTCTTTCATTATTCTTATTATTAAGATTTAGATTTATTCAATTTCCCATAAAATAGTCTAGATTATTGAAAAATGTTAATGTTTTCCATCTTTTCAGTCAGCAAGAAAATTTTGTATCCCTCAGCTTTGATACAATCTCATCCATTGGACCTGATGGGGCAATTATTCACTACAAGTAAGAAAAATTGCATAATGAAGATTTTCAGATTATTTGCATCATCTTTCTTCTTAGAGTTAAGTCAGTATTATACCCAACCACTATCAGGTAAAACAAGGTACTCTTATATTAACATTTATGGAAAGAGTTGATAGGCAAAGATAGGCAATGGTATAGAAATTCTTAACTGTGTTTTATGAATAACTCACCATTGAATAAACATGCAAGGAGCCAATTTTATTTTCAATTTATGAAGCTATCAGGCTTCATAAAAGTAAAGGCCACTCAACTTTATAGCGACCAAAGGAGAACATGCTTGGTCAAAATAACAGCTAAAAATTTGACAATCAAAGAAGAAAAAAGGCAACAAAAAATTAAAATGCTCTGAACTTTACTTCAAAACAGTAATTTCAATTACGTTATATGATAATATTGTTGACCATGAGCAGGTGAAAAGTCAGGGGAAAAAAAGGAAACAGCTCAAGCACAAAGTCATCAGAGATAGCTTGTGATTAATTATCACAAATATTTTGGTATCTGCTCATAGGAGTCAAATATTTTATGTACATATCCCTATTACATCAATTCTTTTTGTTCTTAATTGTTTTCATTCCTGAAAAAAAAAAAGTAAACAGTCTAAAACGTATGGAATTTGCGCATACCACATTTTATCTCTCGAAAGAGGAAGTTGTATCTCAATATTGAAAAATGATTGCCAGTGTCATAAATTTATTCTCATGTTCCAGACCAAACTCAGAGACAGATAAAAGAGTTACCACAGATCAAATCTATCTCATTGACTCAGGCGCTCAATACAGGTAAGCAACGTTACAATAAACAAAATCGCTATACTTTATACAAATAATATCAGATTTTAATCACATAAATCAATTACAGTTCATGTCAAATGGTTTAAAAAAACAACTTTGATTATTTTGTTTTCTCACAGTGTCTCTTCAAAAGTGAATGCATCTCGCTCTAGTGTGTTACTTTTTTGTGTTAAATTATTTCTCTTTTTCATGTCAGGCATAAGCACAGATTGGTGTACAAATTGCTTTTGCTTTATTTACTTTGCATATGTATATCACTCAATTTCCAAACACCTTTTCATAACTACAAACAAATTTGTGATGGCGTTAAATAATTTTTGTAAAAATCCCATTCTATTTATTAGGCCTTTTAAACACTTTTTATCAATTAGATATAGATGAATAAGCAGTTAAGAATTCCTGCATCTCTAGATACCTTTTGTTTGAACTTACATAGTATTATGACAAGTGTTTGGAAAGTATAAAATAAACTGTGTTCCTGGATTTTGATGTATTTCTTTTATGGACTTTTTTGTAGCTTCAGGAAAAATCTATCTTGGGTCTTTTTAAGAGAGTATCAGGCAGTAAAACATCATAAAAAAAAAACCAACAAGGGAACTAAATAGACAGGAGTCCGGAAGACCAATCTTGGAGAACCACTGTTAAACTAGTTATATGTTAATGTTAGACAGCAAAATGTTTTTTAGTGCTTAGAACAAATTCAAGCAACATTAATATTTAGCAGCCTTTTACAACAAAATTTTGTTCAGGGAAGGCACAACTGATACCACCAGGACCATTCATTTAGGTACTCCCTCACAATATGAACAGGTAAGTGATATTTTTTTTTAAATGAAGGTTGAATTATAATGCTTGTCTGAGGATTGAAACATCACATCATTACACTTTTAAGCAAAAGATTTTTTTTTATGCTAATTGAAATACCAGTTATTAATTATATCAAGTACATATGATGAACAAGTCATTTACTGGTTCACCATAAGTATGTTATGGATAATATTATGTAGATCATTGTAACTAAGGAACTGTTCTGTAATTATCATCATCATGTGCTAGATTTATGGCATTGGGTATTATGTCCTTCCAACCTCCTCGATCCTTGGTGGGTGAAATTTCAGATGTTGTCTTCTCTATGTCCATCTGTGCAGCATCTATTCTCTCTGTCTCCCCTTGCCTTGTCTTCTTTCCAGATTTCCCATAGTGATAAGGTTCTAAACCTTCCTTTCTCATTATGTAACCATTATCCTTTTTTAATTCTATTGACCAATGACCTATTTGTCCTGCTTCTTCCATTATTTCTATGTTTGTCTCTTTTTTTGTTGTCCATGGTATTCTTAACATTCTCATCCAAAACCACATCTCCACTGTTTCTATTTTCTTCTGTATAGGTTTATTAGTTGTCCACGCCTCTCTCTCAAACATCAGAATAGATTTTTCATAACACTGAAGGCCTCTTTGTCTCGCCACTAATATATTTGTGTTTGTTAATAGAGTTCTCATTTTTTGAAATACTATTTTTGCCTGCTTAATTCTTGAAATTACTTCTGAGTGACTTCTGCCGTCTTGTATAATGAGAGTGCCCAAATATTTAAAAGATTAGTTAAGTTTAGTTTTGTTCCACCAATAAAAATGTTCCATTCCTATGTTGTTTTTTTACTTATAACCATGACTTCTGTTTTCTTGCTTTTTAAGTCTTGTCCTTTCTTTCTACTCTGATTCTTGACAATATTCAGAAAACTTTGAAGATTTTTCTTGTTTTCTGCAATCACTGCAGTGTCATCTGCATGTCTTAGATTATTGATTGTCTTTCCATCTACTTTAAAACCTGGCATGTTTTCTAGCTCTTGTGAGATCTTTTCACTGTACAGGTGAAAAGGTCTGGTGAAATGAAACATCCTTGCCTTTTAATTTCTTGAAATGCACAAGTTTCATTTTCTATTTTAACACCTATTCATTGTTCCTAGTATATGTTTTTTTTTTATCACAAGCCTTTTCTTTCTACATGTAATTTCTGGAGTTGGTTAATTATTTCCATGTGCTTCACATTTGTGTTGTCAATGAAACACTGTGAAGCATATCATTGCTTGGCATGTTGAGACAAGATTCTTTAGCTTTTTCACATCCTCTTCATACCTCTCTGTTTAAGCGTTCATATTCTTGTTGGTTTCCCTTAACCTCTCTTCCTCTATCTATAAAGTTTAGTATGTCATCTGTCATCCATTTTTGTTCTGCATTGATATGAATTTTGCATCATTTTTTATTTTCTCTTCATTTGTATCAGGAATGTTTTACAAGGGTTCTCAAAGGACATATCAATCTGTCAACAGTAATATTTCCCAAGGGCCTTAAAGGTAAAGAGTTATATTTCTTTTTTCATTTGTTTTATTTTGTATGATAGTAATCATGTCATCAGGCTAAACCTGTGCACTGAAGTTATGAATAACAGATCCAAAATTCATATCTGAATACATCACTGTTTTATAACTATAACAGTACAACAAATTATTTTTTTTCAGCAAATCAGGATTATGGAATTAAAAAACATGAGACTTTGTGTAAACTATGATTGATGGAAAAAATAATTTTGGAAACAATTTTGTTCTACAGCTTTTAATTTCTTCTTCAGTTAGATATTAATTCCTACATATATTATCTAAGGAAATGAAAAAATATAATCACTAAAGTGAAAACTTGTAGCAAATTGAGCACCGACATTCAATCATTTCTGAAAAACATCCTTACTTCAAATTTCATGTCTATGAGACCCAGCCTACGCCAAGATCTGAACCCCAAATATCTTCTAATAACAGTCTTTTTCTGAATGAAACCCACCCCACCTCAGTTTCAAGTCTTACCATATATGTTACTTGCTCTCAGGTCATATGCTAGACACACTAGCCAGGCAGTGCCTCTGGGAAGTTGGACTGGACTACAGACATGGTACTGGTCATGGTGTGGGAGCTTTCCTCAATGTACATGAAGGTAGACATGCTTTTGAAAAACTATTTTCTTAATGTAAATATTTTTTTGCTTTAAATATGCTTACATCATGAGCTAATTTTTTAAGCATTTTAGAAGGAAGACTCAAGTTTAAGCTCACAAATAACATGTCCTGAAACAGTTGCTATCTCTTTCTTTGACATATGCTCTTTGAATTCATTATTTGAGATGGAGTACAGTCTAAAAAGTCTCACATTGACATATTTTATTATGTTCTTAATTTAACTGATAACATTGTATTATCATAGACTTATTTTAGCACACACATATATTTGATTAAAATTCCTTAGTTTTAATTTTTTTTCTTTGATGCAAATTGTACAATGATATCTATCAACAAAAAAAAAGGAACCAGTTACAATGACATTGCTGGTATGATTGCCACGTATGAGAAAAAAATTTAACGCAAGGTTAATTTTGGTTGCTGTTTCAGTTTTGCAGGTAATTATAAAAAAGCCTGATCTTTATAATTGAAAAGAAGTAAAGTCTGGTAACTGCTGTTTGTTTTATAGTTAATTTGGTTTATACTTACATGTTCTCTTTCTTTTTTTTAAATTTTTCTTCTTCTACTCAACATAGGTCCCTGTGGCATCTCATTTAGATTCTCTCCCTCAGAAATAGGCTTGGAGGAAAATATGATTGTCACTGATGGTAAGTTAACTCTTCATTTCCTGATTTTAGTTTGTTATCAAGTTTCCTATTTCCTTTATTATCAAATTTCAATTGTGCAAATAGTAGGATCAAGAAAAAGAAAATTAAGAGGAAAATTACAAATATTTGAATCTAATAGAAAACTCAAAGAGAGGAAACTGTCATACCACACTAAAGGTAACCTTTACTAACCAGACTATGAGCAATAAATTTACAGTCAGAGCATGAAACTGCCTGGGGATCTACGTACAGTGGTCAAAATTTAAGTGGTTGATTAGCAATGTTTGTATTAACCATGGCCAAGTGATCGTAAGCAAATTGACAATGTTATTTCTTCTGATTTCAACGTGAATAACTGAGATCTCAGCTTTTTCTATTTCAAATATCTATTCCTCTATATATCTTTTTTTTTTTATTTTAAAGATTTTAAAGTCTGTATTCTGTAGTGTGGGTTAAGGAGAAAAAAAAAAAAACAACAAATCATTATTAACAGCAAATTAAGAGGATAACCAATCACAAAGTTGGCAAACAGAACAATTAGAGAGTAGGAAACATCTCCAAATCACAGTATCCCTGTCCCTGTCATCCATCTCACATTGACTTTGTCCTTATTTGCTTTTACATCACTACTCAAACAATGAGACTTGAGGGTAATAGCTTTCCAGTCTGTGGCATGGGAAAGAATACCTTAGCAAGTAATGTCTTTATGTCTGGTGCAGCAGATTGTCTGCTTTCTTATTGAGTTCAGCGAAGAGGAAATAAATTAAAATAGCCTCGCTCTAAGACTGTTGCTTGTGTTTTGACCAAAATTTGAAACCTCTATCTCTTGATCTAAGAGTAGAGTGTCTTCCACTAGACCATGATCTCAGAACAGTAGCTATGGTTATCAGAGATGACTTACACTAGGCATATATACATTCATTACAGTTGAGTGAAAAAAAAATGGCCAATTGTATAGAGCAAGCAAAAATAATTGCCCTCAGATTGTTAGACAATTTGGATTACATAAAAGAAACTTCCTCGCCATTATCAGTAGAAGGTAATCAAAGATATTTTACAAGCTTTACATTGCAGCTTACAATTCATTTACTCTACCTTCAGCTGTATTTTTCCAGATGATATGTTTTACAATTATCTAAATTCTTATGTTAATATACTTAAGAATATTTCATGTTTTATAAAATAAAAATATAAACTGAAAGGACAGTTTTGCATATTGTAAATAACTTACATTTCCACAACTTCTTGAAGCACCATTTTCATTATTTAGATAAAGTCCTTCTCAATCAAGTTCAAAGTTAGCTAGTTGGATCAAGCCAAACTGCTTTGGAACAGCTTATTATATCATTTTTTGGCTTAGCAGAAGAAAGATAGAGGCTTCAGGCTGTATGAAATACCACTTCACATTGTACCTGAAATCAAATATGTAAGAAGAGGTGAAGTCATCTCATGCTTTTGACTTTCTTTCCAGAGCCAGGTTACTATGAGGATGGAAAATTTGGAATCAGAATTGAAAACTGTGTTAAAGTGGTGAAAGCCAAAACGAAGGTAGTCCTTTTAAAAGTTTATTTCATTGTTCTATATAGAATAAAACAAACATGCCAAAAAATTATATGCGAGTTGTTTTTTAAAAACTATGATTCACTTCTCTTTTTTTTGAAATTCTATTGCTATGATTATCGTTTTCATTCTTGTTGCAGTCCTTTTCAATGTCCCTGATTGTTAGATCATGGTATTTTGTACGCAATAATTCCTTTTTCATTTAGCATAGACTATTTGTGACTGTCAACTGCAATAACTGACTAAAGGTCATTGCAATATTTCTAAATTAGATATTCATTTAAAATTTTTAGTTCAGTATATACTATTTTGCTTTTGAAAACAAGTTTTTATATGTAAACCTAAATGGCTGTTTAGTGTTCTGAATGAATCTGCTTGTCTGTACAAAATTTGTGTTTTAATATTAAATTTTAAGATCTGTTGCATTTCCTGTCATCAGTACAATTTTGGAGGCAAGGATTACTTGACATTTGAACCAATCACGGTGGTTCCTTTGCAAAAAAAAATGATTGATGCCTCAATGCTAACAGAAAAGGAGGTAATCAATTTATAGTTCTCTAACTTTTTAAAAATTTTTGTACTCAAACAAATGATCTTCTTTTCATCTGAAGCGCCATTTACATATACATATCTTAACTGGTAGTTGATTAAGGGGAACTGATATTCTTATAAAATCCTTATCTCATTCATTATTTAAAAATCATGCACAAATTATGCCATCCTAGTAAAAAAAAAATTGCAGACAAAAAAGGCCAGTTTAAATTTCAGATGCTGTTTAATGACAAAGCAAGGATCACTTGGAGTCTTGCATTTATATCATTTGTGACAAAAAATACACAGCACTTCGTTTATTAATAATTAAATCCTGAATTGTAATTGTAATTGGATGTTTCATTATTTGACCCTGTACAGTTGTCTCTCAACTCTAAGGCATTCAGTAAAAAAATTGGATTGCTGTGTAATAGGAAATGAAATTATACAAGGGAAGTTTAAGAAGTCTTTGGTCTAGATATGAAGCAATAAAGATAAAGCTTTGAAATATGGCTCACATATTTTTATTTTTCTACATAGTCATTAGGCAGAGTTACACATTTCTCCCATCTCTCTTTAGCATTCAAAAGTCCTCGAGCATAATGAATGATCCTGAATGGGCCCTTAACCAGTCTTCAACAGCTTAAATGACATCTTCATTGTGAAGGAAATGTCATCCTTTGGGTAGTTTTGTCAGATAAGGGAACAAAAAAAAATTTTGAGGGGGGCTTAGTGTGGTGAATAAGCTGGGTGTGGCAAGCTTTCAAAGCCTCACTGTTCAGCTGTCTGAACTGCTTGCTGTGCCCTGTTTGCAGAGGCATTGCCACGCAGTATTGTCACAACCCAGAAACAAGACATGACCTTTTGGTTTGATGGTGTCACCTTTACCTTCTTTGATGAAAGAGAAGAAGAGATTTTCCATCACATGGAGGACATTTTTTGTTCTGGAAATAAATCGATGCTTCATCCATAGTAACCATCTTTTTAAAGAAATATATGTCATTGGACTTTATTTGAGGCGGAGTTTTACAGGACTCGACCCTCCTCTTCTGTCGCTCACTGGTCAAAAGGCGAATTGCTCACTGCACAGAAACTTTTTTCATATTCAGATGGTCATGAAGAATCAGTTCAATTGACCCTACACCGGTTCCAGTTTCACTTGACAGTTATGTGTCGATTTTGTAGAACCAGTTCTTCATTAGTGTCACATTATCATCAGATACCACAAAAGATGGGCTGCTTCACAATCTTTATTAGCGACATGAACTTAGATTGAAATTTTCTTACCCAATATGTCACAGTATTATCTCAAGGATATTTGCCACCATTAACCTGGACCATTTCTTGAAAAATATCTGAAGGGGATTTTCCTTGCAACTATAAAACTTGATAACTGAAGGATATGCAACTGGCTCCATGATGCAGCTTTAGTGAAAAAACAAAACAAAAGATTTTTTTACTTTGGTTTTAATAAACTCCATAACAAATTTGGATCTTGCTTTCCAAAGAAATGATCTTAAGGCTCAAGAAACTTCAATAATCTACTAAGATTCTCTCCTACTCAAACCAAAGACTTCTTGAACTCCCCTTTTATTAGTGGAGCTAATTAGATACCAGCCACACAGTTGCATGAATGAAATTTTATCTCAAGTTAAGGTAAAGAAGTGTTGTTTGCATGAAAATGATACAATTTTTTCCTGTAAAATAAAATGTCTTGTCTAAAATCTTAAGGCATACAATAAATGACCAAATTTCTTAATATGGACACCCAGTCACCAGTATGTTCCTGCAGTAAATCTTAATTATAAGTGAATATCAGCACACTTGAGTTTCGAGGACATTTAATCAGATTATTGCATCTTTCCTGCTCTTGATCTATTTCCAACAATAACAAATTCAATCAAATAGCTTGTTTAAAGCACATTTTAGGTTCTTTAAATAAAGCTATCTTTTCATTCATTACAAAATTGCATAACATTCAGCGCAATCAAATTATTTTCAGCTATATTTTCCAGGATAACTTCATACTTTTTTTAATTCCATTTATCTTTGTTAAAGTATTATTTTGCATGAAATTTCAGCTTCTTTCCCTTTGTTTTTACCTGTCAATTTATTTTGTGTTGAAAAGTACATTTAAACATGAATTGCAATTTCATCAAAATTGGAGGGAAGAAAATACTTTTTGCTGTTGTGCCATAATGTTAAAGACTATGAATCTCATTGAAGCATGTGAAACCAACCTTAAATATCTTCAAGGCAATTGTGTAAATCTGAATCAGTAATTAATTGTTTCATGTACAATAAATACATTACTTTAAATAAAAAAATCAGGCAAGAAATAACAGGTTTATTACATTTGTTTCAGATCAAGTGGTTGAATAACTATCATTCCAAAGTACGAGATATTGTTGGTGAAGAGCTGCTGAAACAAGGCAAGAAGAGTGTGTATCAGTGGCTTTTGCAGGAGACAGAGCCCCTTGGATAGAAACACATCCAATGAATTCATTTACAAATACTACTCTGAAGAAGTTAAATGAAAAAGAATAAAAAAAAAATGACAGAAACATACAGCATATGAAAGAAAGGTCTAAATCCATGTTTGGTCTGTACTCAGCCTTAGAGTGACTGTGAATAATTGCAATAAGACAACCAGTTTTTTGAAAAAGTGTCACAGACAGTTCATTTTTTATCCGGTTGAAAGTACAAGATTTCCATAGCCCTTTTTAGTTTTACTGATACCTTAGCAATATTGTAAATGTTAACCAGGAATATTAATTTTTTTTGTCTTTTTCACTCCTTATAGTTAATGCTGTTAAAGAAATATGCTAGAAATGTTTAAGAAAGGTGTGCATCATATTCTTGATGGCATCTCTGCATCTCAATCTTGTTTAATAAAGAAGCAAATATAACTAAGTTTTTTTTACAGTGATCAAATTTATTAAGGATGAAAGAGTTATTTAAAGCATGCTCTTGATTAAAATAAAAAAAGAAGCAATGTGAGGCTAATTGTGAGAAGGTTATATATATATTGTTAATTTTGTAAAAGGATATAAAAGAATTCACATTACTAAACTCTGATAAGTTAAAATCACAGAAAACTCAAACCCGTTTTAGTGTCCATTCAGTTATTTCAAACTAAAATTAATTTAGATTTCTGTGAACTTGACATAATCTGAATATTTCCTAGGTGTGCCACTTAAACAGATTGCTTTATTGTTTCACCTTCAATTAAAATATTGAGTTTGTAATGCTTAGTCTCATCAGGAACAAACATATAGTTGTTTATAGATATATAAAAAGACAAAACAATGACCACTTATTATTCAGGCCATACCTCCAGGCCTCTGCTTATTGTGGGATGACTGATAATGAATGAGCTTTCAGGCAGGGCTTAACTGGGGCAGTATGATATCACCAGGCATCCCTTTGTGTCCTGTAAGCTTCAACATTAATATTTTTTGTCCGTTGCTATATCTCCTGTTTAACTTTTTTTCAATTTTGAAAATGCTCTAGTTTAGATAATTATATTTTAAATCATGTGAAATGTTTTCATCAGAACCTTGTATTAGAATTTGTGTTAATTGGGGCCTACATCATTTTTATCGCAGCATTTCCTTTTTGTCTCTCTTATGTTTTTCAGAGAAAGTTTTTTTACAACAACAGATAAAAAAACCTGTTAGCAACAACAGTGTCAAAAAAATCTTATGAAAGCTGAGAAGAATATGAGCTTTCATGATTTCATATGCTTTTTTGAGATAATAATTTTGAAGTTTTTTAGCTGCTGGTTGAATGCTCAACTAGTCCTATTTGAGCAGTATCATTGATGGCTACAAGCTCAAGGCTAATTTTCTTTTGAATTTTACCTGGGAAACCTAGACATTTTCTATTTTTTTGTTTGTTTTATTCTTTTTGTCAATTTTTCTCAAACTGAAGTATCTCATCAGAGATATATGTTCTAAATAATCGCTAATTTTCTTTCTTTATGTACTTTGGCATAAATTTTATCTTTTTAAACGATTTTATTATGTAATTTCAACTTTAATTTTTCAGCAAAATTCTAAATATCATTTATCAAAAGTCAGCACACTGATAGAACTATATTCGGATGAAGTAGGGGTCAAATTTTTTACTTTATTATTGTACTTAATCATTCTATGATACTTTGATGTGTTAAAAGCAAACAGTACATTTTGAATGGCTAAAAAAAAAATCATCTAACAAGTTGGTTTCTGCCATCTGTTCTTATAAGAATTTCTTTGTGATAATTTACCACATTGGTTATCTAAAACACCTTCTTCAGAATGAAGTGACATTTATAAAGCTTACTTAATACAAACCAATATTATCTCTGTAGAGGAGCTCGTCCTTGCTGCAGTGACTAGATATGAACTTGAAAGAAAAAAGGGCAGCAACAAAATAGTGATCATCAAATCAAAGTCATCTTTTAATCACAGTTCTTGTAGATTTCCCTAGAATTCCAGGATTCTAAATCAACAACTGAGTGCAGGAAAAGTTAATAAGTTAGAACAGTTTTATTTCCTTTAGCCAACGATCCAGATGTCTCTGTGCTGCTTTGTTATACTGAGTATTAAAACAACTCTATGGTTTTAAGTATGAAAAGATTTATAGGTAAACCCAAGATAATCAACAGATTTTGCAATAGATTCAAAACTGAATTACATAAAATTTTACATGAAACTATTTATGCCTTATCCATTAGATGACAAAAGTGATGGAAGCTGTAGCAACACATTTTAAATAAAAAGTATTTTATATTGTGAGTCATTATTACATTTATTTATCTTTAAACATTTGTATCCATACATATTTTGTTTATTGAATGTAGTTGTAAGGTAATCAGATACAAGATCTCAATACCTTTTGGGCTTGACTCTATTAGGTATACAAATGTACATGCCTTTTATTTTATTTTTTGAATGTAGATATTATAACGCTGAGCAAAGAAATACTTGAGATATAATTTTTCACTGTCCATAAGTGACCAATCTGCACTTTTTATGGTGCGAAAAATTAGTTGCTAAAAATTCTGACTTTTGCCGGACTTACTAAGAATGTTTCTAATATTGGATTTCCTACCCCTCAACATTTCATTTTGGGAAAAAATAAAATCTTTTTTATTTGGTATTATGATTGAGAAGGAAGTGCCAAAAGAATCCAAGTTCATAATCTTTGTGTTAAAGAAAAAAGGAAGGAAAAAATATTATCAATTTTTACATTTTCACAATTTGAACTTCTTTTTTTATTTTTTTTTAGTGTTTCTATGCTGTTTGCTGACTATTAAAGACCTTTAAAACACCCGACAAAGAAACAAAAAAATGGTGATCTTAAATGTAATATTCAACTACACCAGAATTAATTGGAAAATAATATGACAATAATATGCGCACAGCTAGATCTACAGTTAGGAAAAAAATTGAAACTTTCATATTATTCAGGATTATAATGCTGATTGTCGTTAGACCTATTTAATTTTTATAACACTGCGCAAAAAAAATAAAAAATATAATAAAAACAATATATGTGCACCTAGACTTACAGTTTGTGACAAATGAAGGTCCCAAAATGATGTGAACTGATAGTTTGAAGTGAGCCTAAAGTTCCAAAAAAGTTTCAGGTTTTTTAAAATGCTCAATTAAATTTTCTCCTGTAATCATGGATCAGCCATGTAAATTGTCAGGCAAAAAGAGTACTCGTCTCTTTTGAGTTATAAAAATGAATATTTTGATTATCTTTTTTCTAGAAATTGTTTGGATTCATAAGATATTACCAAATGATTAGTGGTTATAAATTTTGAAAGAAATGCATCCTTTATCTGTTAAAATTCCATCATTGCCAAATAGGTAATCCCGGATACACTAGATGCTGAACTCCAACACCTGATCGGATTATTAAGAGCTGCTTGCGGGAAACTCACAATACTATTTAGATCATAATTTCAATCGCCTCTGGAATATTACTAGTATGCATTTAACACTTTTCAGTACTGGTATCAACCCTTTCTTTGATCATAATTATTGTATTGAAAATGCCTTATTTGCATATTTGCAATATTCTTTGAGGTAATTTTTTGCATTTATTAATATTGAAAAACATGGGTTTTTATTTTTCTATAGCAAATATTTGTAGCTCTGACTTCATAAGCTTTTAAAAACTTAATCAAAGTAACATAATTTCTGTCAAATCTTTATTTCCACTGAGTCAGTAGCATAAAAAGGTGAAATTAACATTTTTTATACAACAGTAGACCTTGCGTGTAACAAGATAAACAGGTCTAGCAGTATGTCCTCGTTGAATGGAAACCTTGTCATGTAAAAGGTAACAAAAATGAAAAAAAAAATTCACACTAAAATAAGTATAAACGATGCGCAGTAATTTTTTATAATCCTTACACTAAACTTTTCATCATTTACTCTTCCCCCTACTACCTTTATTGCTCAACTAAATGAATGGACCTTAGACTGACAGACTCAGTGTTGAGGAGGTAAAGTATATTTTTACTATGTTTTCTTTTTTCTCCGAGGATATATAGTTTTGTTTCAAACAAAATGCACTTTCTTTCTTATTTATAGCACAAGCAGATGTTTTGCTTCAGATTAGATTCTTATTGCACAGTTTTAAATTCGTAGTGAATGAGTAGCTCAAGTCAAGAAGAAAATAATTCATATTGAAGTATAGTTAAAGCCGCCAAAGTCATAGAGACATTGACTAAATCTATTTTAGAAGCTTTTGGCGCTTAGTTTTAGCACCACCAGAAATGTGTGTGTACTTAAGGACGCAGCTGGTTAGCTAAACATGTAATCTTCAGGTATTAGTCTTGTGTAAGCTTGCCCCTCTTTCTTTCTGCGTACTTTCCTTAGTGTAGCTTTCAGAGCTCTGAGACCTAACCTCATTATTTCACACTACATAATCCTCCTTTCCCTTCCTTTTGCTTTCGCTCTATTGTGCACTGGGCTTTCTTTTCTCCCTGCTGCTATGCCTTGCATTGAGCACTAAGGTCTGGAGTGCCCAGATGGCTTATTACTTTCTGGATCTCCCTTTTGCACTGGCTTTCCCCAATTCCCAGGTGTATACATGCGTACAGAGGGAAAAAAATCTTGCTAATCCCGAGGACTCGTGGGGTCCCAGCTCTTTGAATTCATAGCTAACTGCATAGGAATGTTGAGAACCATAAAAGTCCAAAAATTAAATGGCATATATTTCAGAATATCAAAAAAGAATTAATAGAGTTTTGCAAATCAGTTTTTATAAAAAGTAAAATTTATTTCACATTTCATTTTTATGGCTGCATGAAGGATCAGTTTCACTTAAAATGAGTTTCATCAGGAGCTTTGTCAATCACACTGCAAACAACTCTCTTGACACTATTTACATCATCATTCTTAAATGAAGATTTGGGATTGTTCAGCATCACAAATTTCATGATAAAGTCATTTAGCCTACCTGAAATTTGACTATAATAGAACGGATGAGTACTCATTATTCCTTATTCCTACTGTTCTTTTTTACCTGACACAATAAATCAACAAGATGTCTAATGTGGCAACAAAATGCAAAGTCTCTGCAACTTAATGATTGACTTCATAGCACACAATTTTATTTATTTATTTTACGGAGAATATTATACTCATTTTATTGTATGTAAGCTTTTAATTTACTGATCTACTGTTTGTTCTTTTGATAAGGTAAGAAACCCATCTAATATACTATGGACAAACAACGATTTAAAAAACAGTGTGTTTCAACATTGAATAAGATCAACAGATAAGGAAACATTGAAATCGTGTTCGATTTTAATGTGTGAGAAATGAAGCTGTGAAAAATCGGCAATCTTGTATCCCCAAATCTCTCTTGTTGATCCAATGTCTCTCTCCCCTGTATCACTCTTTTCTCCGCACTTCCACTCCCCTCCCCCTCACTTTTGTCCTCAACACTTCCAAAAAATTTATTTTAAGTTTTTATTATATCATGATTCCTAGAGAGAATGAAATTTGATTGTGCTTACACAACATGGAATCTTACAATATATTTCTGTTCAAAATTGAAAGCCTTACTTAATTTGAAGCATCAGGTTCCTGAACTCTGACAAAAGCTTAACATATATGTCTCATTCAAAATAAAGAAAAACAGAAAATAGAATGAAAAAAAGTTCAAAAACTTTCAGGAAGTTTCACTTCTAAAAGTGCACAGCACTTTATAAGGAAAGAAAAACTTACTGCCAAATTAAATTAAATCCCACAGATACATCACATTATTTTTGAGAACTTGTAGGTTTACTTAAAAGAAATTGTGTTTTACTTAAAGTCATAAACCATGAAGCATTTGATTTTACAGCAAACTAATACATTTCTGCTTATGAACAAAAATTATAACCTCCAGATTTATCAGATCTTTGTGGAAAAGAGATCAACTTGAAAAACTGTTTAATCAGTCCTCTGCACTATAAAATTTAACAGACTGGCAGATTCACTGTTTGCTTAAACTGAGCCCAAGAGACATGATGGTAATGGTAATAATACTGATATTTGAACACTTGAGAAAGCCTCATTCTTAGCTTTCATCATCATGGTCAGATCCTATCACAATAAAATCCAATCCCTGAAATAAAAATAAAAAGAGATGTTATTTTCTTAAATCTACACAGGTGTCTTCAAGATCAGACCTATTTAGTAGCATAATGTCTAAAGAATGATCAAATGCCTTGCAGATGATCTAAATATCATATAAAAAATTTCACAACCACTCTAAACTCTTAAAATTAAGATGTAGAAAATAACTACATGTACAAGAATTTGAAAATATCACTAAAAAGAACATTGTGTCATACGGGATTTCATAAGAGGTGAGAGAAAAATCAATTTAATAATTACATTGCATTACCAATACCTGAAATGTAATGAAGATATATTTCACGTGTTTGAGACTGCAATTGCAAAAACTGTTCCAGAACTAACCTTCCATTCCTCTGGACGCTGCAAAATGCCATTTTCTCGCACATCCAAGCAAGATAAGAAAGATAAGGCAACAATGGTGTCATCTGGCAAAGAATTTATATTGTTCCGTCTCATGTGAAGAGAGACAAGACTAGGGAGATTCTGAAGTGACAAAGGCACCTCATCAAATCTGTTACTATTTAGACTAAGATACACCAGTTCCACCCAACCTCCAATGCTAGCTGGCAAATCCTTGATCAGATTATCGTCCATACTCAGCCATCGCAAATTAGGTAAGCTGCATAATTCCTCTGGTATCCTGCAGAGCTCATTAGATCTAAGGCCCAGTTTCTGTAAACTTTTTAAATGCCCCAAGCTTGATGGTACAGAGGACAGTTGGCAGTTGCTCAGCCACAGACATTGTAATGAAGAGAGATTTGCAACATCTTCTGGTATGGCTACAAGAGGGTTGTGTGATGCTGAAAGTACTCGAAGTTTTGACAGCTGTCCAATGCCTATAGAGAAAAAGGAAGCTTGCAGTATAAATATAAGTTTTGTTTGTATTACACTTATTATGAAAAGGAAGGTCAAAATAGAATGAAAAAAAATTTTTTTTCTCCTAACCTAAAGTGAAACAGTAAAACTTAATTCCTGAATCAAAAGTATGTTGTGTTAAAGCACAAATCAATAACGATTGCCAGTATTTGTGTATAGAAATCTGCCATGGGGTCAGCTCAAGTAACAAAGAGTAAAAAACAGAATATTGTGGTACCAACATAAGGGCTAAAATAATTATTGATTGTCTGAGTTTGCAAAAGTTAGCCTTTTCATTTACTTTGACCTTTTGTTGATTTCAATCTGTGGACATTCCGTACCATAATGGGGACATTAATAATGATATTCAAATATCTTTTAGCTGTGACTAAAATACCTGAGGGAATCATCGTGAGCATGTTATTGTCCAGAACAAGTTCAGTTAAGTTGGTTAGAGAGCACATCTCCTCAGGAGGCACAAGTAGCTTATTGTGATTAAGTAAGAGATTTCGAGCACTCACTGCTCCAGCTAAGCGTCCTGTAACAATGGTCAAGCCACGGTGACTCAGGTTGATTACCTGAAGAGGTCATTAAAAAAAAATAATCATCACTAAGTATAAGGTTGCTTGAGGTTAAAAAAATAATAAGGAAAATTTTCAACGTTAAATAAAGATATTCACCATGACAGTTTGTATTCCCTAAATACCAAGTCGTCCATAATGGTTTCTGATAAAAACAATGTTAAATACTTTACATCACAAGCCAAACTAAGCCTGATATTTGTCACAATACAAAAAAAACAAAACAAACAACAACAAACAAAAAAAAACAAAGCAAAAACTTGATGCATTTCTTTTCCTGAATCAGTCAATTAAATCCTTAATTAAAGCATCATCATAAAAATCATGATTAAAAAGATAAAAAATATTAAAATTGATATAAAATTCCAACCTTTCGACACTCTTCTATGGCCTTTTCTAAAAATTTCTCCAGCTCCCACAACTCCATCATCACTGTAATTTCTTTCCGCGGAGGAGAGGTATTCCCATTTAATAATCTCAGTTGTCATGTCATAGGGAAGCTTGTTTGTGGCATGTGTCTCTTTAACATAGCTTAAATTTAAAAAAATAAATACTAATTATTATTGAGGGATTAAAATAAATGGTTTTTGAAATAGCATTGTATACTTATTCAATTGAATGGGAGCATATATGAAAAAAAAATATTTCAGAGAAATGGGGATAAAGATAAAGCATTAAATTCAACTCAGCAAAAATGTCAGGACCATTGAAGATCAGTAGATCCGATTTCCAGTAGAAGAGCAGCTTTCCATTTATTACCTTCCATGTTTCTGAGAGAAAAAAAGGTAAACCCAAGGATTTTTTTTTATTTTATTTTCCAGCCTATATTTGAGACCTTCTCAACAGGTCCATAACAAAAGTTGCTTCAAAAGGATAACCATAGTAAAAATAATATTGCAATAATAAACAAAAAAACTGTTTACTAAATAAATGGGAGATAGAAAAAATTTCCAAATCAATGCGGACAGATTTAAAAACTTGAAAAATGTTAAAAAGATTCCTGTTGAGATTAAAATTTTTTTATTGAACACATTGATGAACCATCCATCATGAGCACATCTGTCTACCTACATAAAGTGATGCAAACTCTACAACATTAGGCGTACAGTTGAATTTCTTTTAAACTGTTCATGCCTTATCGTTTCTGACAAATAATTTGCCCTTCCTTTTGATCCATCAGTGCAAATGTCATGTATTAATATGTATAAATATATATATATATATATATATATATATATATATATATATATATATATATATAGTTTGAAATTTTGCGGCAACAGCCCAGTTTAAACCACCCGAAAGAGGTCTTCTCACACTGTGTAAACAAAAAGAAATACCTCCTAGCCAACGTAAAGAGAAGAACAACAACACCTGACAAGTGCCACTAGGCACGAAACTACTAAGTTGTGGACTGCATAACTAGGTAGGACAATTTTTCAGTATATATATATACTTCGCTGGCTTACTCTTGCCTTAATTCATGATACACTTGCTACAAGTGATTTGTCACTTTCTACAGACGGAAAGAGAAATGAAAGACCGATGAGAATGACAACATCAAAAAAAAAATAAGCAAGATGGATTTTACTTACTTATTTATTTACAAACTCCTAACGCTTAAAAAAATCTTATTCTGTATTAAACAGTCGAAATTTCTCTCTCTCTCTCTCTCTCTCTCTCTCTCTCTCCCTCTCTCTGTATATACACATAAAGGAAAAGATGATTTGAATAAACGCAGTGTTTTCCCAACCAGTATTGGGAAAAGTAGAATTTGCCTATTCCCAACCACCACTGCATATATTATATAGAATTAATCAAGATCTAGATCTACTTCCTTTTAACAGCCGTTGGGAATTAGCACAGCCATCAATCAAGATCTAGTCCCTTTTCACACAGGTTGGGAATAAACATAGCCTTATTAAAAAAAACAACAAAAACCCACAGCGTTCAGCGAAGCCGTTCCAAATAATGGGCATCAACTAAATGAATTTACAACACAACGTTTAATGTGCCACACTATATCAACTGTTGAAACAAGAAAATCTGAGAAACCAGCTAAGAGCAATGAGAAGAATCAATGTAAGCCTTGAACATTATTTTTCACTACACTACATCACTTGTCATGTCAAACAAATGAAGTGAGTGATTTCCCTTAGATAAACAAATCGTTGCCCCCAATTTTCTAACTTAACAATATTTGTGTAGAGATTTGTCTCGTGAAAATAATCAGGTTCACTATTATTGTCCCAATAACTAGCAACTTTCCTAACTTCCTACTTCCGCCTGCAGAAGAACAATACATTAGAGAATGTAAACATTTTAAGATTCATGAATGAAACTTAAATAGCACAGGTAGTCATCGAAAAGGTCAGAAGTAGAACAAGTTATAAGGAGATTAATATAGTAAGTAGGATTAAAACTTAATTAATATATCTAATACTTCTGAGACGAAACACACCCAAGTAGGAATCCCACCATACCAAGATAATAAACACAAACGCCACTCGATCGAATCCAGAAGTAGAGGCAGAACGTAAATTTCTAGATCTCTAGGTCTAGGAGCAAAAATTAAAATTTTTGCTTCTTAGTAAGTTCAGATCTTCATTCTACATCTCCTAGATTTTACCCTCCCCCTTTTATTGTAAACAAAAGTATTCCAACTAGATCTCGACCTAGACCTAATCTTGTTTCAAAGTGAACACACTACTAGCTTAAAGAGAGGGTATTATTTTTTAATGAATTTTTACAGTTAGTCCCACTTTGTACCAACATGAACATATTTTAAGTAGATAACTATACATTTACAAAAGGATAGATTGCAAGCTAAGTAATAGTATCGGATACTATTAAATATACCAATTTGCGATAAAAATGAGCTTCAATATCAGGAACTCAGATCCACTGTGAACTGGTTTCTGCTATTTCTGTCAGTAACTTTACAGCTTTTGTAAAAATAGTCGAAAACAGTTCACTGTGGATCTGGGGCAGGAGAAATGAGAGGTTCCTTCTTAAGAATTGAATCAAAGTAGAAATTGGAAAGATCCATCAAAACTGTCACATGCAATATCCAAACATTGTTAAAAGCCAAAATAAGTGGCTAAACCAAATTGTTAATCGCACCACAATTTTCGTTTCAGTAAAAATCATCTCTACCTTTGACATGTGAGATGGCGGATAGTGAAGATGAATCAGTGCCTAAGTCTCCGCCTCTTCCTAAAAAGGGGTCCTACAATATTGATTTTGATGCTCTAGATGATAGTGTGAATCCATTCGAATCGAAGAATCAACTTGGATCATCGCCTCCAATAAGATCATCTGCTGCTTATAATTTTGATCCAGATGCTTTGGATGATATAGATCCATTCAAACCCAGATCTGCTGTAGCCAGTTCCCCAGTAGGTTCTCCAAGATCAAAGTCATATCTCAATAACAATAACAATGATCCTTTTACCCTTGTCGAACCTGCAGCTGTACCTTTGATTGCAGAGAATGATGTTGCGCAGAGCATTGATGGGAAATCAGGAGATGCTGAACTCAACACAAAAGCAAGCCCAAAGTATGTATGAACTCCTTCTATGCTCCAAAATAATTTACTTAGATCAGTGTTATTATTTTTTTTTGTGTAGACCTCATGTTTTGATTTAATTAAGCTCTGAATAGTAAATGATACTACTCACAGGTCAGCTTTGAACTAAAGCCTTATTTCTCTTAGCAGAATTTTAACATCTATAAACTACTTAAAGTTTTTGCTATGAATATAGAAATGATAAGACTTCAGTGACATAATGCCTGTGCATGCAATAACAATTAGAACCTTTTTTTTTTTCAGTGATCATCATATCACTATTATTAAGACGTTATCATGTTCAAACACCATTCCTCATCTAGCAGTGAACTTTTTGTTTTTCCACAGAAAGAAGAAAGTATTAAAGAAAGTTAAAGTACAGTCTAAAATAAAACCTCCCAAGAACATAAAGCCTCCAGAGGTGAGATAAGATAGGATAAGATGTCTTTATTTATCCCAAAGGGAAAGTCATGTTGGACTACCTTTAGGCACATGGCAATTATGTTACATTACTAGCCATAACAAAGAAATCAAGGTTGGTACTTGTTATGTGAGGCAAAATAAAAAGCATTTAAATGCTGTGAAGGGTCTTTAGTTGTATATATCATGGCAAAGAACATTTTAAGTAATTCTTTAAATAGGATCAAATAAGCATGTAGTAAATTTTCTAAGTGCTGATGAGGAGCAAATGAATGATTTTCTTTTTTTTTGGCTCTAGGTTGAATGTGTTGTTTCCAATAAACTACAATTGGAATGTGACATATTGATAAGAGTCAGTGGACATTTATAATTTTTAATCTTTCAACACAGAGATGAAGCCGAAAGGTGTTAAAAACAGACAAGTCAAATCAATACCATTTTGTTTTGGTAGCTTGAAAAGAATCTTCCAACCAGTAATTTTTTAAAGCACTTTCAAATGAGGATTTTTGCTATATGTTCTAGAACAAAAATGTTCTATGATTCTTTTTAGTGATAGGAATGATCATTGCAGAAAAAAATGTGAGAAATCTTTATGTTTTTCTAGATAAAGTTTGAAAATATGAATAAATATTGGCACCAAATGAAATCTTTTTTGCCCAGCTTTGATTCAAGCAAAAATTGGAATTCCAACTTTTCTTTTGATTTTACAAAAAATGTGTGTAATTTATTTATTTTTTTTTTTTAATGCAGGTATTATCTAATGACATACAGATCTTTGTGCCGGGTGAAACAAATGTGACCACTGGAATAAACAACACAGTTGATAATGAGAGAGGAAGCCTTAGTTCTACAGAACAACAAGAAAATCAGCCTCCAACAACAAATATCATTGCATTTGAAGATAATGCCCAAAAGAAAACACGGCCAAGTAGCATGGAGGAGGATGTCCCCCATGATCCTGCTCCAGAGGCAATGGTGTCCAGCTCAGAGATGGACACTCATTTTGTAAATACTGAGGACTTGGATGACCTGAGCATTAACACTAGCAATGGTATGAGATTTACTTGCGATAATTATGATGGAAATCACTGAAGCAATGGAGCCCTCATTTGTCTTTAGAACTTATTAATTTTGATCTCAAGCTTCTTACTTGAATTTCACAGTGTCTGTAGAAAATTATTCAAATTTCATCTTCTCCTACTATTATGTATTTCACCATTTATTACTGGAACAAAATACTTCAGTTCACATTAGCTTGAGAATTTCTAAAGATAATTGCAGATGTTTAAATGATGATAATGACAGGGTATTCATCAATGATACATAGTAAAATAGTGGAGTTTTGAGGCTGTGATAATGTGCCTTTGTCTACAATCCAAACCATGCAGTTATCTAAAGAAGAAATTATAAGGGCTAGAGTTTAAAGTGGTGCTCAGCAGTGGTTAGAATAAGGTTTTAAGTGAAAATGACTTAAAATGCTTGCCTTTGTGGGATTAGAACCATCTATTTATAGATTCCTCAGCTCCCATCAATGGTTCTTTTCCCACAATGGCAAACATTTTTTTTGTCACTTCCACTTAAAGATTTAGTCTAGCCACTCTGCCCCCCAATGGCAGATCGTTGTATCTGACAAAAACCTGTTTTCTAATTTGTCTGCACAAATTATCCAACTTGAGCAAATGGCAGAACGATGTATCTTCATCAGTTCTTTAATTTTTTTTTACTTGTCAAATTGACGTATCTGAAGTTTTTATGCTGACCATTGAATGTTTTTTTCATTTTTATCCAAAGCACAATATCTGTAGATACGTCGTTTGCCTTTGGGGGGCAGCACTGCTAAGCACCACCTAAAACTCTAGCACTTATAATTTCTACTTTATATTACTGCATGGTTTGGATTGTAGAGGAAGGCAAAATTGTTCATACTGGTTTATGCTGGGGATCTAATTGACAAATATAGTAAAAGCACCAAAAATTATGGGAATTCCCATTGGAGAATTAATGTTTCTTTGTATACTGGCTAAAGCTGAAATTAGTGAAGAATGTAAGCATCTTCATTTGGATGGTCTAAAAAATTCTTTTTAATCTTCACTTTATGCATCTTTTATATTTTTTTCTCTTACAGCATTGACAAGGGGCAACGATATAAATGAAAAGCAAAAAAATGCAGCCAATATTGTGGTGAGTTTCAGTAAATTTAGTGATCATTATTTGTTGCCCGAGTCATCCCAAGTAGTATTCATCATTGTTTTCTATAAATTACATGTTATATCATATCACATTTACTTTATCAAACTTTTATGAAAGTTTTGTGTAATCAATCTTAGTGGTTTAGAGGATGTTTAGTTGGTTTACTAATATCTGCTATCAGCATTTATTTCAAGGAAAAAAAAAGCTGTTTGTAAAGTTTTTAGATCCACTGATCTATCGATACACAGTAGAACCTTGCAATCAGGGGGCCTTGGAAGTTCAGGAAGAGTTCTGAAGAAACAGAATTTATTTCTACATTTTAAATCTCCAATTGAGAAGGTTTACTGTGAAATTTGGAATAGATTTGAGTTGATAGAGGACTGAAATGCCAAAACTTTTCTTTGTAGTGGACTAAAAATCTCATTGATGGTTGATTGAAATGAGCATTATGTTGTGCACGACTGTTAAGAGCTTGCATTTAGTTTGCTTGCAGAGCCCCGTGATACTACAGAAGTCATGAGGTCAATTTACCTGAAGGCTCTCCGGTGAAGAAGGTCAACATGACCCAGATTTACCCCATTTTGTACACAAAACCAAAAAAATTGTAAAAAATCAGCATATAGTGTCTTACTGTTTATATTAATTTAGATCGATTACCAACATCTCGCTCTTTATATAAATATAAAAATCATCATGGTGAAAAAAAAAAGGCAGCTAAGGTCGATTTTTTTTTTTTGTCTTTTATATCAATCCTTTTGTGATGGAAAGACTCATTTATAAACAAATGAAAATAAAAGGTTCGTCACCTTCTATAGCTTAGAGACTATACCATTATATAGTTAGAAGTATGAACTGCTCATATAATAAAGTTTGTTTCCGAGACCCTCTTTGGAGACCCACAATGGCCACTTGTTTATCGTAACTCTATTCCAATTCACATTCATTAACCGGACTGGCTGCTGGGGCTTGGCTTTCCGCTATCAATTTGTATTTCGGACCATAAATGTAATCCATGTAATTCCATCTCCAAAGTTGAATAAGGTGATTTTTTAATGCTGAGACGTCTTCATTCAGTGAAAAAACTACAAACCTAGTTTTTGCACGCGTATGTACAATGTGAATAGGTCTCTCTATGCTGTGATTGTGTGTATATGAATATATGTAATCAAGCGTGTGTCTTTGTAATAATTTTACATAGTATGTACCAGCGGGATAATTATATTGGCTAAATATTAGGTTTTCTCCAATTTTCGTCTCTTTTTGGGGGGAACATATGTCTGTAAGAAGGGTGCGACCTGAAGAAGATGACCCTCCATTCTCAAGCTAATGTGAACTGAAGTATTTTGTTTCAGTAATAAATGGTGAAATACATAATAGTAGGAGAAGATGAAATTTGAATAATTTTCTACAGACACTGTGAAATTCAAGTAAGAAGCTTGAGATCAAAATTATTACTTTCATCTTTTTTTTCTGAATTACATTCAGTCCACAGGTGAGCAGCAGCAGACGCAGAGTCCTTCAAATTCTGAACCATCACATTACTCTTAGTCTGTTTGACTTTTCTTATCTTAACATCACACTTGGAACATATAGTTATTGAATGTTTGTTATAAATGTCATCCACAATGTTAGTATTAGATATGAAAAATATATCGTCTTTTTTATTTTAGTAAGAAGCTTGAGATCAAAATTATTACTTTCATCTTTTTTTTCTGAATTACATTCAGTCCACAGGTGCGCAGCAGCAGACGCAGAGTCCTTCAAATTCTGAACCATCACATTACTCTTAGTCTGTTTGACTTTTCTTATCTTAACATCACACTTGGAACATATAGTTATTGAATGTTTGTTATAAATGTCATCCACAATGTTAGTATTAGATATGAAAAATATATCGTCTTTTTTATTTTAGCAAAGACGTGGTTTTTCTCTTGAAACTTCTTGCTTTCTAGTCCAATAACGATTGAATCAAATTCTACATAATTCATTAATACATTTATTGTGGTGTTCAGTGGTATGAGCCATTGCAGCGTCCACGGCTTGTAGTAGTAAGGAAAGTTATATCTCACGTAATTTTTTCTTATATTAAGTTGAAATGTTCATTAAAAATTTCTGTCTTGGAAAATACAGTATATGAAAAATAAATTTGCAAAATGTCATCCCTACATAAAGTATTTAGCCTGTAGATCAATTATGAATTTAATGTTAAAAAATAAAGAAAATGTAATGATCATATTTTTTTGTACATTTTACTATCATCTCGATGGCACTAAACTAGTTTTACACTGTCCTAACGACAATACTTTTTGGGTCCCTTTTTTGAAACTTTCACTAGTGTTTTGTTTATGGTAATACCATCGCATACATTTATTTGTAATTGAAAAATCCTGTGAGAGCGTACTTTTTTTTTTTAATTAAAAGCACAAAATTTTTAACGTGATGCTATTTTTAAGCAAAGGATGATAATTGTTTAATTAGAATCAACATAATTTTAACCTTTACACCGTTAAAAAGATAATAAAAAGCACTTTAAAATGATACCCTATTTGCACAATCAGTTCAAAACTGCGTTTGTAAATAAAGGTTGAAAACAAGTAAAATTTATGAATTCCTGTGCTGTGGCGGTGTGCGAGGACAATTAAAACGGCAGCTCAACTTACCTGGTCACGATACCTTTGCACGGGCTTGCTCATCCCTCCCTATACGGTTATCTCATACGCCGAGCCTGCACTCCACATGTAAAAGTTCGGTTTGAGCCCAAAACTAGCAGCTGTGTGTGGCAAACTATTATTTGCTCTTACATTTAGCTACAAGCTCCTTTTTGCCTTCGGGGCAAAACTAAAACAGGCCTGCCCTGCATCAATTCACATTTTCATTTCCATCTCGGGATTTACATTACTCCAGATATCCAACCTTAGATGGCCATACCTGTCACAAGACATATATTGTGCAAACTCTTCAGCGCTGTTTTTTTTTTAAACTCAAAGTTACAGTTGAAGTGGAAGTGTTTAGCTGGCCCATAAAAATGTCTCTTGAAAACTAATATCCTAAACTACTGGGTAAAACAATCTGGATAATTAGGAAGAAATATTTATCTCCCAGCTCTTTCCAATTCTCAAGATCATACTATGACTACAGATATATCAAGATTAGTGTATGTATTAAGTATTACAGTATATTGTAGAGTATGCAAGAATTTTTCCTTCTGAATGGGTAAGTTATTTATGTTCTTCATGCTACAATTCACAACCTGTACAAGATTTTTTTTTTCATTTTAAGAATCACATTGGATAAAAAACATGTAGGATTGTTGTTAATGATAATTTTTGCAAAAAGACAGGATTCACCTGAGAAATAGTGCAGGAAAAAATAATTTACGGCCAATCATTGCTTTGAGGATTAAATGCAACTTTGCATAGAATGGATGATAGGAAAATACCTTTTTAAAATACCTGCTCATTATCTGCAAACATCAGACACAGCAGTGAAAAATAGCAACTCACAGCTTAGAAAGAGTCCAAACTACATAAATATATAGGCATGTGAAACACATGCAAAGAAATATTTGTTTTTCATGAGAAGAGTCAGCTATTTAAAAAAAAGATTTATCAAGCTTGTTGAAAAGATTTTTGAAGAAAACCCCCTCAAAAAGGCCCTTAAGTAGGCTTAGCTTACCCCATTTCCCAATCTATTGTCTGAAATGGGCAGATTAAGTGCGATTGTTTATCATCGTGAAATTTGATTTTAAAGATTTACAAGTGCAACATGGCTTTATTAATGAGTAATTTTGAAGGCATCAAGCTATAGCTAAATTGTTACATAGCTCAGGGAGATATTGTTTCATTTTATGAAGAAGTTGTGAACCTAGTTCTACGAACGGGACCATGGTGTCAGTTTTACGGGGCAAATAGACTTATAAATTGTCTTGATATCTATCCTTTTACTAAAATTATCCAGATATATGCCTCCACCTACCCATCTTTACCTAGAATCTAGATATCTCGATAATTCTTCTAAAAAAAAATTTAGATAAAGGACTTAAATCCTTTTGGCATAAAGGAAAATTAATAAATTAATCGACTAATTCTATCCTAGTATGTTTTTAGTTCTGTTTAACCACTTATTAGTACAAGCTGTAAACACCGTTCTACGAATGGGACCATGGTGTCAATTTGTCGGGGCTGGGGTCTTAATATCTATCCTTTTACTTAAATTATCCATATATATATATATATATATGTATACCTCAACCTACCCATCTTAACTTGATTTTTCTTATTCTAAACACAAAATTTAGATAAAGGACTTAAATCCTTTTGGAATGAAGAAAATTGGCCACCTCTATAATTTGCCAATGTTTTTAGATCCTTTTAAAGGCTTATAAGAAAGCAGTAAATTTTCGCTTTAAGTTCATAAAAATGCACTGCCTTGCAGGAACTCTTAGCCACGCAGTTATTTAAACCTATGTATAATGAAAGTTAAAAATTCTGTAAACCTGAAAGTAAAATCTAAATTTCTCTGTTGTAGATCTAAACCTTTTGATTTGAGTCTAGCTACTGTAAACGCCTAGGCCTTAGATGTAGAATCTATGTCTAAGCAACCTTTTTTGATTCTTTACTTAGTAGATCTTATACTATGTCATGTAGATCTAGATCTAGAACTATTCCAGGCAGTTTAGATATACAACTTTATGCTAGGTGGTTTAGGAATGCTTGGTTAGATGGTCCTCATTTTTTGCCTAGCTCCATTATATATAGAAGAAGGACTCTGTGATCTTTTGATGCATTTGACAAAGATGGATGCATTGATTAGATTTTGGTGCTGGTCTAGAGTGAATCAGTGGGTTGGTTTTTCTTTTTTTTTCTTTTGCTTATTGTGAAAATTCAGAAACCATTTGAACAAAAGGTAAAGAAAAAAGAAAAAAAATGATAATGTAATAATTACAGAATCTACTTTCATATTTCAGTGATATAGCCTATTCGCAGATCCTGTCGAAAAAACATAAAACCACTACAGAAGACATCAGCTACCAGGGACCTTTTAGAATTTTTAGGATCTTTTTATGTTCCTCTCTAGCCTTGCAGATTTGTTAAACCTGGTTTAAATTAATTACCACATAATATGTCCTGTGTTTAATTCCTAGAAGAAGACTATTGAACTGAGAACACATTAATGAATATAGAATAACATCTCATGTGTCTCTGAAATTTTCATGTCACCTGTTAAACCTCGAGAAAAGATAAAAGCTTAAGTGCATATTTTAAAAAAATTGTTTGCTTCTAATGTCAGTTATTCAAATGGGAGATGGAATTTGAATTTCCTTATAGACAGCAATGCCATGGTCATTTGCCAATGCATTTATTATATGGCAGCAAGAAGTGATCGGAATGTTTTGTATGTTGAAGATGAAAACCTCATATAATATTTATAAGGTGGGTAGAGAAATTTACATACCATAATCCAAAATCGAGGATTGAAGAGATTAATAATACCCTATCAGTGATACACACAAGTTAAAAAAGGTGAAGATTTGAACATGAATATTTACAAGTTAATTTGACATCTTAACTTGTACTATAAAAGTAAAATTCTATCTAAGATTACCTGTATGACAGAATTGTCAGGGGGTCATCCCTTGTGCAAGTACTTAGTACACAGAAAGTATCAGATGGCCTGCACTAGATCCTTAATAATCTCTCATAGTGGTCTTGTCTTGCTTTGAGCTCTGCTCTTCAGAATTTAAAAGACAAACTCTGTACATATTTCGTTACTGCTGAAACCTGAAAGCGAGTGAGAAACCAATAGTTTTATATCAATATTAGGATCAAGAAAAAGAAAAAAAGCTGTGAAATATAGCATAGAACCTGATGAAGCGAAAAGGGGAGGACAAAAAAGGTATCAGGATTGGTATAGCAATTTTTGCACGTACTTATTTCTGTGAAACATATTTTCTTTTTTAATCTCTAAGAACTTTTTCCTAGTGTAAAATCTGTCTGGGAACCCTCTTTTGAAAGAAAAAAAAAAGGGGGAGAGGGAGGTAAAAAAAACAATCTCCCATCTCTAAAGTTTTGCACGGCACAACACCATCATCTTTGTTGGATGGTTAATCCAAGCAGTATACCACTTCACCAATTGGGCTCCTGTTCCTTGGATAATTTTTAACCTTGTGACGCAACCTCTCATATCTCCTGCTCCAGATTTAGCTGAAACTGTTTTCAGATGTTTCAGCTACTAGCTTTAGAGCCTTGTTCTTTTGTTGTCATATATTGTTTTATTGTATTGTGGGTTTCCAATCAATGTATGTAGACAAGAGCCGATCATTTAATTTGTAATGCCTTGATTCTTTTCTCTTCTTGGCTATAATTGAGTGTTAGTCACTTCAATGGTTTCACTTACTGAGAGTGAGTAAATGAAGAGGATCCTTAACCCTCTTCATGTAAAGAGACCTTCCTTTTGGTATTTACGTTATAATTGTTTAAAGACCCATTTTCCATATCTCCAAAGGGTCAGGTTTCTAGGAGAGACCAAAGTTAAATCCACTTAGTCTTTCTGATATACCTATCACATTAAATAGTGTTTTGATAATCATGATTAGGAAAGTTGTTAGTTGCCTATATACATTGCCAGTGCTGTAAATCCTACTCTAAAAGGCCTCTAGTCATTTATGTTCTGACTAGATGAATATAGTCTTAAGAAATCCCTGATTATGTTTGTCAATGACAAAGCAGACTTTTTATCTCATTAGATTGTTGCGCTGGTGACTATTATAAATGATACTGCTCACTAATAAAAGTAGTGATGGACAAGAGCTCCTATATTTAGGAAAAAGATAATTTGAAAATTTTGTATTTAACTTTTTAGCTTATAAAGCACTTTGGGATTAAATTGAAAGAAAAAAATGTACATCCTCTATCTAAAAATTAGTTTTATTGAACTCATGTATTTGTGTAGCTTTTTTTAATGTGCATGCTTTGATAAAAAATTTCTATCATCCTTTAATCAACTTTAACATTATGCCATTCCCAGAAAGGAAAAACTGAAATGGAGGACTCATCATTACCTATGGACTTAACCACAGGTGAGTCTTATTTTATCGATTTCTTTAGGGTCAATTTTAAGGCTTATAAAAGCAACACCAATTATGCATGTAAAAAATCATGTGCTAAGAAGATTGAAAATGGTCATGATTTCGAATTTGATTAGTATGTGATCACTAATTGAACTGCATGAAATGATGAGATTTAAAAAAAAAGCTATTTCTTTTTCATTTTAATTGGGGTTATCTTATGTATGTAACAAAAAAAAAAATATTGATCAGTGGAGTAATTTTGTTTAACAAACTTCCGTAGTTAACTTGCGTCAAACATTGAGAACTTTAAAAGAAGTAATGGTTGACTTATTCTTTTCAGGCCATGACATTATGCTCCTCTAACCTTCAATAATAACTGATATGAACTTGCAATTTGCTGCCTAACCAAATGTCAAATATCTAATTAAAGAACATTGTTTTGGTTATGTCCAGCTGCAGTTAGTGAAACATGTCCTTTAACATCACATTTATCTTTAGGCAGTATAATTATATTACAACTTATTAAACACATGATTACTTTCTTTTTAAGACTCTAGCACATAAATCTAGTTTTTACCAAGCAGTGTTTGTAATGCAATTATCTCTCTCATGTCTGTCTGTCTGTCTGCCTCTCTCTCTCTCTCTCTCTCTCTCTCTCTCTCTCTCTCTCTCTCTCTCTCTCTCTCTCTCTTTCTGTATATCTTTTACTCATTCTCCTTTTCCCCTTTTGCATTATCCTCGTCATATAAGCGCAAACCTTTTCTTTCTTTTCTCTATGTTCTCTTTCACCTACTCTCACTTTACCACCCCGCCTCTCTCTCTCTCTCTCTCTCTCTCTCTCTCTCTCTCTCTCTCTCTCTCTCTCTCTCTCTCTCTCTCTCTCTCTCTCTTTCTGTATATCTATTACTCATTCTCATATTCCCCTTTTGCATTATCCTCGTCATATAAGCGCAAACATTTTCTTTCTTTTCTCTATGTTCTCTTTCACCTACTCTCACTTTACCACCCCACCTCTCTCTCTCTCTCTCTCTCTCTCTCTCTCTCTTTCTGTATATCTTTTACTCATTCTCCTTTTCCCCTTTTGCATTATCCTCGTCATATAAGCGCAAACCTTTTCTTTCTTTTCTCTATGTTCTCTTTCACCTACTCTCACTTTACCACCCCGCCTCTCTCTCTCTCTCTCTCTCTCTCTCTCTCTCTCTTTCTGTATATCTTTTACTCATTCTCCTTTTCCCCTTTTGCATTATCCACGTCATATTAGAGCAAACCTTTTCTTTATTTTCTCTGTGTTCTCTTTCACCTACTCTCACTTTACCACCCCACCTCTCTCTCTCTCTCTCTCTTTCTGTATATCTTTTACTCATTCTCCTTTTCCCCGTTTGCATTATCCTCGTCATATAAGCACAAACCTTTTCTTTCTTTTCTCTGTGTTCTCTTTCACCTACTCTCACTTTATTACCCCACCCCCCTCTCTCTCTCTCTCTCTCTCTCTCTCTCTCTCTCTCTCTCTCTCTCTCTCTCTCTCTCTCTCTTTTTCTGTATATCTTTTACTCATTCTCTTTTTCCCCTTTTGCATTATCCTCGTCATATAAGCACAAACCTTTTCTTTCTTTCTTTTCTCTGTGTTCTTTCACCTACTCTCTCTCTCTCTCTCTCTCTCTCTCTCTCTCTCTCTCTCTCTCTCTTTCCTTATCTCACTCACACACATTTTAAAGCTCTTAACCTGTTCAGGCTTTTTGAAACTTTCTCTTCTCTTTTAATATAGGTTTTTTTTTTTTCAAATTATGTTGGTGATTTAACTACCGTGCTATAAACTGTTTGGGTGATAAAAGAGCACCAAAACCAACTAGAATAATTGCATATATATCTGACATTTTCCTCCGTGTAGCGAAACCTTAAATTATGAATAATTACACTATATCCATCTATGGAAGTTAGAACTGTAATTTCTCACTGGGTTACCTTCAGTAGAAAGACCTGAAAGTGTGTTCAGGCTGATATGGTTTGCTTCCTATGTTGGCATATGCTGAGAACTATTTTAGCAGATCACAATAATATGCCAATTAAGTCTGGATTAGTATTATGTTCATTTGCTAACATGCACCACTCGTCATACATGACTTACTCATAAAATACAAGAAGTCATTGTAAGAGGTATTTTTCTTATATATAGTGTATCATGGTGCTTGATAGGTATAACTTTTCAAGCGTCAGTAAAATGTATTTATAAATAAATGGTGAAACTTATTTATGATATATTTTAATTTAGAAAATGATAGACAGTCTACTTCGTTGATATGGACAGTTCATAATGTTTTCAATCGATTTTTTTTAAATGAAATTTTATGAGTATTTTTGTAAAATTCACTCAGGGATCTTTTCGTTTAGATCCATAAAAAGTTGAGGGAAAATTGCACATGTACTTGTATGATTTTCTGCCCACGATATTTACCAACGCAAATTCTAATTCAGGACAATTCGTTAAATAATTATTGTGTAACTTGAAAAAAAAATCAGTCGTTGGTTTGTCCTGTGTTAAAGTCTTAATCCAACCATTAACGAGTAGATCTGGCTCCTCTTCTACTCTTTGAAAGGAAAATGAGAATTTGTACAGTAATTCAGATGACGTGGAGATAGGCTAATTTTCTTTTTCAAACAACTCTATTTGGCAAGATCTGCATCGAAATAGCTTAAAACTTAGGTTATCAATTTTCACTTTTAGAACAAAGCATTGTTGAAAAGATACAACACAAAAGTCCCCAATTTTAACTTAACGGCGACAACTATGAGAGGAGCTGGATGTACCTATAAGTGCAGCAGATCCTCTAAACTGTTACGGTCGACACCCAAAGCGACTCTAAGTAGAACTGTAATAGATCCAGTACGCTAAAGTGCCGTCAAAGTTTGTGCTAGTTCCATTTTGACCAAAGCTCATAATAATATGTGTGTGTATATTTATATGTATGATGATAAACTGAACCAAGTGATGTATACTATTCTTTCATAGTTGAGCTTTATGTTGGGTATTTTATTTTATTAAATTTTGGTTGAATACAGTCGGTGGATAGAGCTTTTTTCCACACGAAAGTTTTCATTGCCAATGTACCTGGGAAGTTAAAAAAAAAAAAAAAAAAAAATACGGCACGTTAGTTAATTTGTATTGATGTAACTAGTTAGCATGAAATGTTTGGATAGATTACAATTTCAATATTGTGTTAGATTTAGATAGGGAAGCCATTTAGCGTTGGAGCATAAAAAAAATGTATTGATGTTAGATTTCAGTCTTATTAATTAATAAGACTGAAAGGTGTCTTTGTTGGAAGAAATTTTAAATTTTGCCAGCTGATTTCTTTTTTCTACTAGATCTTCGAGGAGTCTATACTAGCTTCCTCCATACCTCAGAGTAATACAGTTATTTCATCTTACCTCTAAGCGCTATGATACCAGCCCCAGCCCATCCAGGCTAGGCACGGTGCTCACTAAATGAGAAAGCTCCACTCCTATCACCTGAGCAATGAGCAAGCTCTAGATCTAGCACTCGATGCTCTGTAACTGCTCATTCCTGGTTTCCGCATCACCCGCTGGCCTGCTAGGAGAGGCCACACTGTGGTCTGCCCAGCCCTCTGTTATTACTAGTCAATCCACAGCCAGCCAGCGTTCTTATTAGCCTAGCTAGGAATTACAGAAGCGCAGTAGAAAAAAGGAAAGCTTTCAATGTTTCCCTTTTTTTTTTCTTGCTCACAGTGAAAAATTAGAGCTTGTCTGGGCTTAAGTTTCACTCAGATCTCAAACAAAGTGAAATTTTCTGACTGCGACCTATACAGTGTGCCTGAACTTGAATAAGCTGTAGAATTACCTTTGTTGAATTGAGCTTTTTGTATTTCCTTTAATATTAAAGTTTAATTGATTTGGATTGAATTTGACAGTTGTACATAAACCCAAAAGACTATTCGAATTGAGAATTACATTATGAGAGTTATCACATTAAGTGTATTTCTGTGAAGTTAACTTAACGAGGAACACGATCAGGTAATGTACACATCTCGTAATTGGAAGTACATGTACATGTACATTGATTCAAAGAGCTAGATCATTATTTGAATGTTATGTTTGATCTTAGTGAATTATGCCTTTAAATAATAACGCTTGACTATCTGTGTTTAAACTGTTGCTTACTCGCTCGGACCTTGAAACATGTACACATCACGTATTGTACTATTGAAAAACATTTAAATAATAGAAGTTTAAACGTGCTGAATAGAAATGTGTGAAAAGAATGATAATCTTAGATGATTAACTTAAAAAAAAAAAAATCCATGAACATTTTTGTAGCGACCTTTTCAACAAATTACATGCGAATGATGATATCATGATATTTTGAAGAGCCTCTGTTATTTGGGATATTTTTGCATCATTTTTTTTTTACCTTTTTTAATCTTGCGTCATAAAGAGATTCATGGAAATGCAAAATCTGAACTGGACTTTTAAAAAGAGAGGATTTTACCCCACCGTGATAATTTTTTGAGCCGTGAAATTCCCACGGCACCAAGTGAAAACAAACAGTTATGGACAGATGTTAGGCCTCCTGTGCGCAGGTAGATCCTTATCTTTTTCCTTTCCTTTTTTTTTTTTTTTAAAAAAGAAAGGAAGTCTCACCCAGTTTAGGGAATAAGATTCAATATGGGAATGTTTCACAAAATCTGCCTGAGTAGCCTAGGTGTTCGCGAAAGAAATAAAATAAAGGCGTGGGCGCCCATACTCTGGCACCACTTTCTTGCCTTTTGTCGTTTTAACAAATCAATGTCTGAAGAGTCCGAAGCTTAAAAGCTTCGATGTAATATAGAGTTTAAAGTAAGCAAATCTTGTTAAATATGTATTTATTAATCCCTTTAAACGCTCATATCATGTGGTACGAATAAACAGGCTGCTTTGAATTCCTGCAAGACAGTGCTACTTTTGGCACTTTTTGTTCTTACTTTCTCATATTTATAATCATGAGCGTTTATAAGAAAATTCAAAGAGATTGGGAGTACAGAATTTTATCGTATAGGGGAAAATCGCAGGTTTTTTCGTTCAACTTTTCCTTTTAATTGATTATATTGAACGGTCATTTAATAAAAGGAGTGGAAAGCCGATAAGAAGATTGTGTCAAGATACAATATATTTATTTTGTTTTAAGCCTTTAAAATGGAACAGTGCTAATGGTAAACCATCCCATCTGAGCAGGAATCAATGACCTGAGAATTATTATCATTCTCTGGTGGATATAGAATGGGCTACACTCCCTTTTGACAAGTTGCATTCACGTCCAGAACAGAGGGAGACTTAAAATACGTTTACAAATTTGAAACTACAAGTTGCTTTCGGCTTCTCTTCCTCGTAAGCTATAAAGTAAAGTCGCACATAGAGATACATGTACAATTTTATCACTAAAATAATATGGGGCGAACGAGGCAAAAAAGTTTACGCCTGGCTTTTACCTTCAGTGTTTTGATTGGAGACAGGTCGATTGAGCAATGCTTTCTAGTCTTTAATAGCCTGGATTTTTTTTTATTTATTAATAATTTTTTTTTTATTTTACAAATGTAGAGATATATTTGGGAGTTATTCTTCTTTTCTTTTTTTCCTGCGACGAAGGGAATAGATATCTAAATGATAATTTTTTCGATAAACTTGCAATATTTCTTTAGTCGAACCCGTAACTTTTTATCTTTTTTTTTTTTTTATATTGCTATGCATAATTGTTCCATAGAAATGATAATCTTCGGATCATACTGTATACTTGTGTAATTCTTTTTTTTATCCCAATAAGCACTTTAATTCAACGTATGTGACTTCAGATATTTTGAAGGGAGAAAAAGATCGAGAGTTAAAGAAATCTATGAAATCATTGTTTACTTGCGGTCATCCTTTAATGTTTCCTCGGCACTGATCATCTGAGATGGACACACGTCAACGCTGAGGCCATTTTTTTTTTTGTCCGAGCATTAAATCTGATCATGATAGATCCACTAAGATAAATCACTTTAAATACAATGCCAGTGCAAACAATAGATCTAATCCTTTGTAATCACTTCGCTGATCGTCCCCCCCCCCCCCAAAAAAAAAAAAAAACAAAAAAAAAAAAAAAAAAAACTCAAATATATTTGAGATTGGACACAGATCAGCTACAATATACAAGGCAGCGCTGGCACTGATTACTAACTAATTCAGCTCCATTAAGTTTCATCTGATCACGTTCCCATTCAACAATATTCTAAAAATGTAAAGGGTGTAAAATAGCGAAAGCTGCTTGCGTTCAATGGTACCAATTGTGGATGTCTAGTTTTTCCTTTTGAGTTGAATTGCGACAGAACCACACCTCGTCTGTGTGCAGACACTACGGAAATCTAATGAAAATTTTCCACTAACTCGCACACTCATGATGTATAGCTTTACGGAGTGTTTATTGTTTGCCTGATCACGGTCTCAAATGAATTATTGTAGCTTTACCAGTTCTCTAGTGTTGTACAAAATTTAATGTATAAAGACGATCTAGGTGTGTGTTCATAACAAATTTAATCTCCTCTATAATTATGCTTCTGCGATACACCCTAGTGATCTTAATTCAGCGTAATGGTTACTTCAATTGTCTTAGCAGTTTAAAGTTTTTCGGCACTCACCTTATCTTCCGTACCGACTGGTAGGCCCTGGTGGTTGACAACACAACCTCACACGCACACATTCTTATAACTGCGTCATACCATTGTTGCATTCTAGAACCTTTATTGCTGACAGAGCAGATCAAACCATGCAGCTTGCGCGACACAACGGGTACAACGGGTTCTTCCTTAAAGAAAACGAGAGAGCTAGCGAGCTATTCTAGTACGTAAGAGCAAAAAAAAAAAAAAAGAAAAAAAAAAACGATCTGAGTGACTCTCTGTTGCGGGCTGACGAAGCTAAGCGCTTGGGCAGGGCCTGATCAGCTAGCCGATCACAGATCGATAACCTAGAGCTGGTCGGCAAGACGCGGGCAGACCCAGTTGTTCAGACACGCCTGTACCCCTCAAATATAGTGTGCTTACTACGCAGAAAGGTGAATAAAAGGGGGGAGGGATTTATAACACACCGATCGTTTCAAAGTAGTTGACTATGGTTGAGCGGTAAAGTACTGACAAAACCGTATTTATCCAAAGAGCACACTTGCACGAGTCTCGTGCGGCATTATATTTTTAGGTTTCAACAACCGCGACGCGTAGTAATGTCCGACTTTAACATTAATATCGATTGATCTTCGTAAGTGTGATTCGCGATCTTTTCCTCCCTTTCTGACTTGTGAATCTTCTTTTTAAAAGTTAGAGAATTTTGGAAAGCTACCTTGCTATTTTCATGTTAACGCTTATTATTTTGAAAGTCTAGATTACCAAAGTGCTTTGCTATTAGTATGCATCTGCAGTATGAACTGAATCAGATATATTTATAGACATATGTTGATAGACATCCCAGGGGCCCAGTGTTTACACTAAATCCTACTGGATTGTCTCTGTGCAAGGCGTGTTCTGTTTGAAGTTCCAGCACCGATCTGGAATTGCAGGCCTCTCTTTATCGTTGCGTGTTATCGCTCTCTCACTGTTCTGCTTTTATGAGTGAACTGGCGAACACTCCAAAGCTTTGAGGCTTACCCAGACCAGGCTAATATCTCACCTGTATCATCAAGAGAGTCGCAAGATTTAATGTTATATATTTACCCGCCTTAGTTGAAGAGAAATACTTTTAAAGTTAACCGAAAACAGTGAAGTATTATCTAGGATCTAGGAAGCCTGAGTAAAGCAAGACAAAACTTGGTTCTGAGCTAAGCTTCTCTTGATCAGCAAGAAAAAACACAATCTGAAATTATAAAGGTATAACTTATAACGTGTCCACTTTGTGCGTACTGAACACAAGACCGCCTGGACAATGTTTCGGACACAATGAGTGCTCTTGAGGGAGAAACTATGAGACGTAAGTTTTAGCTTGGACTAGCCATAACACATACTTCAGTCCATAATGTGCAATATGTTTTTCTGATTGTTTGTTCGCAAAACTTTTGAATGTTTTGTGCAACCTTGAGGACCATAGGCCACTTGCAATTTTTTAAAGTTAAAATATTAAATAAATTGAATGATAATGCAACCCAAAAATGCTTATATCTTTGCGACGAATAAAGTCTTCATATCGGTGCTTAGCGCATGAAATTCATTAAGAAAAATACAATTTTAACGCTTAGTGTGACTTGGGCCGATAACTGCAAATTTACCGAATTTACGTTGCTAAAAAAAATTCAAGACCAGCATAAGCATTGTTTCTGATAAAAATAGTTTTTGCCCGGCCCGATACTGCTAATATGAAAACCAAGTCATACGTCAGAGAAATAAAAATTATGGAAAAGAAAATCGCTTTCTATTCGATCTAGTATTGACGTTTAACAGTTATGATGTCCTGTGTAACGGAATTATTATTGTTCTTAGGAGATTATCAATGCGCCAAGCTACTTTGTCATCGGAATACACGCTCATTTTATTCTAAAACCGTATAATGCAGATATTCTTCAAAGAAAATGCGTATAAGATGCACCTTTTTTGCCCTTGAATACAGGCAATTTTGTTACTATACGTACATGTATACAGTGCTTGAACATACCGGATGATTTGTAAAAGTATGAATACATTCACAAAATATATTTTATAGGAAAATCAAAATATCTAAAAGAACAAAAGTGAATCCTTGTGAAACACGGAGAAATACACTTTGCAACTCTAGTCTACATTAAATAATGAACGCTTGTCTTTGGGCATCCAAACAATCTCAAGGTGCTCAAAGGAAGGTTCTTGCGTCTTGAAATAGAAAGTAACTATCTTGTCTTGACATTTTTCTAACAATCATCGTTCTCGGCAAAGTTGCTGAGTTTGTAAATTTTGTTTCTTGGATTTGCATGCATTGTCTTCCCAACAAACTAAAGCAAAACAATGGACTCTCTCATCTATTGTCTTAAAAAGAGACAATATTCGTTATTATGTTTGGGAAAAGGCTTGTATTTTTTTTCCTGAGAGAGGGGGTGAGGGATGGATGGAAAAACACTTCGTTTTCGTGTATTGTAGTGATTGTTACTTTCTTCCAGCTTGAAAAGAAGATAAATAAATGCTGACAGTGATATAAAGCATTATTTAAATCGCTGTCTTCTATTCTCAGGTGGGTTCTAATTTTCCAGTCTCGCGGTAATATTACTATACATGTAGCAAACCTGAGATCACTTTCGCTTGAGAGCCCACTATTCTCTCTCTCTCTCTCTCTCTCTCTCTCTCTCTCTCTCTCTCTCTCTCTCTCTCTCTCTCTCTCTCTCTCTCTCTCTCTCTCTCTCTCTCTCTCTCTCTCTCTCTCTGCATGTCGGCTTGCCCGTCGGTCTGTATATTCCTGCAAAGAACATTCACATTAACGGAAACAAACGATATGCTTATAGAACTATTGGTTACCCATGGTTTGAGATCATTTAATTCTCGATTCATTAATCTTTTTACGTACTTACGTTTGACTGTAGCACATTTTCTTTCAATTCAGAAAAAAAGAGGGAGCTCAAGTAAACAATAAAGATAGGGTTTGGGAGAGAGAAGACAAAAATCTTTGTCCGAGAGCATGTTCTTAAAATATAACTGTCAAGAATAAAAAGTTCAAACTAGGAACTCTATATGCCTTAAAGGATCTACCCCATTTTGATGAATAATGATACAAGACTTCATGTGTCTGTTGACCTCATGTGACCCGCCTTTGCCTGTGTTTTGAGATACGTACCAACAAAATCGACGTTCCTGGCCTCCGTGTGAATCGATATAACCTGCTCTGTCTGTTTCTCTACCTCGTCTCTCTTTCTCTCTCGCTCACTCTCTCCCCGGCTTAATTTTCCTCGTTCCAAAGTCATCTCTGCTTCTGTTTCCATCGCTTTTCTCATTTGTCAAAATTACCGAATAATCAAATTGAAACGAGCAGTAAAGGTTGAAAGATTCTGGATCTAAACTTTCCGAAAAACTTGTATATGAGGAGGTTAAAAAAAGATTGAAATATAGTTTATCTTTAACCAGGGATAATAGATGTTGATAGGCATTCAGATCTTCTCACAAACTGTCATTATCCTTTCAACACTTATAAATAGCGCACACCTGGCTACAATCTTAGAGCGCCTAACAGAGAGAGAGAAATAGAGAGAGAGAGAGAAAGAGAGAGAGAGAGAGAGAGAGAGAGAGAGAGAGAGAGAGAGAGAGAGAGAGAGAGAGAGAGGGAGGGAGGAGGAGTCCAAAGCTGTTTCTTTAATACTCTACGGGAGAATTTATGGGTTTTTATTTCGGAATGTAACTGTGTGTTAGGAATGTAATCGTTACAGAGCGGCCTTTTGTATATTGCTTTACCTCCCACCCCTTCCTCCTTATCCTTTACTACTTGCTGTAGTATTTATCCTCTTTGCGTGTATCTCATATTGCGCAATATACTGAAAAATGCGCAGTTTTGTTTTAATTTCTATCTTTATGCCTGGTCCGCGAATCCTTTATGTACTTTAAGGCGTCATGCAAACATTCTTTTAAATCCGACATAAAGAATTAATACAAATGGCTATACCTGACATTGTTTATGATCTACCTTTCACGCAGTCGTATTGTTGTCTTATTAAGGTCGCCAGGGCTGCAAACTGATTATATACGCAACATTTCAATAGTGAAAAAACTACAGTAAATTCTAAATTCTTTACAAGGTTTGATAAAATAATGTGTTAATAACCCAAGAAGGATATCTCTGTTGGCGCAAACCATGATCTCAACAACAACTCCAATTTTTTTTTTTTTTTTTTAACCGAGTGACGTGATCATGACTTGTGGCGTGTAACACGTCCATGCGATACACTGTTCCATGACACCCTCGCAGTCTGTAACAGAGCCAGCCGGCCGTGGGGACGCTTACTCACCCCAGCAGTGTGCGGATTGATGAATGATTCAGAGCTGGCGACATTTCCACACTTATTCAAGTGTGTCACCCAAGTACATTCTTTGTTAATCTTTGTTGCACAAGAGGGAGATCCTGCATCGACTTAATAAGAATTGTTTGCTCTGAATTCGATTTGAATTGTAGCCTATCGAAGCTATGTTGTAAGTGTAATTTATTCATTTATACACACACACATATATATCTATATATATATAGATAGAAAGATAGATTTTTTTTTACATCACCATTAATCGCAAGTGATTTTTGTACATGTAAGCTTTTCACAATCAAAGTTTTAGATTTTTAACATAATCCTAAGTTAAATGCACTTTGTTTTTCGTTTCAGAAGTAACTATATGACTGGTGCTACATATCGGTCTTCACAAAACCTATCGCAGGTTACATCCCCATTAAACGCTAGTGATTTTTTCACATGTGTGCGTGAAATAATCAAAGTATTAGGTTTTTAACATAATCTTAAATTAAATGCACTTTTTTTTTCGATTTGGAAGTAACTATCTGACATGTTCATACATCGGTCTTCACAAAACCTATCGCAGGTGTGATGGTTTCGCATGGTGATTTTGTTGGTTGAAATTTGGAAAGTAACAACTGTATAGCAATTGCACAATTTTTAATGGCTTTTTTTTTACGAAGATTTAAATTTGATTCATGCATTTTATGACCTAACGTTGTGTTCTCCCAGATACAAAAAGAAATAAAATCGCTTAAATTTAAAAAAAAATTCTTTTACTCCAGCTTGCCTACAAAACCCATCGAGAAATATTATCTTTTCTCATCGGTTCGATAATTTTCGTTTACATCGAGTCAAGTAAACAAATATTCAGAGTTGATAGTACGTTACTGTTCAACTGAATATTTTATATGCGGTCGACTACAGTAACAAAATGTTTGAATGTAGTTTTGGGTTTTCTTCGAGCCGGTTATTTTTGCTTTATGACCGTAATTTTCTGAACACATTATTTTTTACAGAAGGAAACAACATGTCGGTCTCACTTGATCTAGAGTTAGATCTAAATTTTTCGAAAGACAACAGCATTCAGTAGCATACAGAGTTAAAAAAAAAGATAGAGAAACGAAAGTGAATTGGTTTTTTAAACTTTAAATTGACCAATCTTATAGTTTTAAAAAATCGATCCAAGTCAAGATCAAGCGTGCAATGTAGCAAAAAAAAAAAAACATTTGCATATACGCCTTTCTTAAAGGCTCTTACTTGACAGAACTTCTTACTCTTAGAAAAAAATTTTTTTTAATCTCACGTCGTTCGACCTTGCCCAATAGAGCAAGATATATAATAATATGAGAGAAATTTCATCTTTTTTCAGTAATCTGTTTTATTATTAATATTATTATTATTATTATTTCTAAGAAAAACCTTTTGGCTCGTTTAGATTCAATTACACAATCAATAATAATAATAATAATAATAATAATAGTAGTAGTAGTAGTAGTAATGTCGATGGTGATGATGATAATAATAATAATAATAATAATAATAATACCATGATAAAAATAATAATAATTGAGTACAATAAAAACAATTTTGAATGTGTTGACAAAATCTTTCTTACTGATAATTAATTTGCATTTTCTGAAGAAAATAAAAAATAAATTAGTGAATTGCAGTCTAATTAATTTGCATTATCTAAAAAAATAATAATAATATTTTGCGTTTTGTTATTGCACATCATGATGGATTCAATATAGGTAGATGAAACTGAACAATATATTTTTTATATTGTCTTTGATTTAATGTATCTGCGTGTAGTGCCATTTAGATTTATCACCATAATATATAAACCACAGATTAATCTAGGCTTCATCAATTTTTCATTGCTTTCTCAATGTATACAATAAGATGGGCTGGTGATTTTTAAGGGAGATTCCGAATCTCAGCTGGTATATTAGGCAAGTATTCTTAAAATATTGACCATATAAGTTACTTTCAATCATTGCATAGCGCTGACTTACATTTCATTGGCGATTCCCACTTTCTTTTTTCATCACTCTTATTGTAAGGTTTTTATTTCATTGTTTATATCACTTCCTCTTTGCTTGCTCTCTTCTTTTCCCCATCTATCTCTGTCTGTGGTTTGTTATCTGTCAGTATCTCTCTCTCTCTCTCTCTCTCTCTCTCTCTCTCTCTCTCTCTCTCTCTCTCTCTCTCTCTCTCTCTCTCTCTCTCTGATAATGTTAAGGAATCACCCTCCCTGAACTAATGGTAAGGGCACAGATTCGATATCCAGCGTGATTAACATACTGCCTGTTCATTTTTCGGCTTACATGGATCTGAAAACGATGCTTTTTCTCTGCGCTTTTATGGTAAATAAAAAAGAAGTAGAAAAAAGGTGGAGGGTCTTATATTACTACACTCAGTCTTCATGACATTCGATTTTAGTATGAATGTCTTCAAGCCATAATCTTTGTGGGGGATATATATATAATGCATTTAAAGGAATGAAGACCCTAGTTTCAATGCACGCTAAGATATTTAGGACCCAAACGTACCACATAGTAAATCTTCATTAATTTATTTGAATAAGTTTTATTAAATTTGTATAAAAAGCTTTTATTCCTAGTAGCTTCGTTAATGTAAGGTTATATAAATAGTACCATGATGCAGGTTTCAACTTGCGAATTTATTGTCCTTATTGGTCACAGTTGTCCTATACAATGTCAGCATAATAGCCTCTCATTTGTTAAGATCTATTTCACTGTATGTATCTATGTTTAGGTGTCTTTTGTTCAGTTTCTCAATCCGTCTTTTTTCTGTCCATATCTTTGTCTTCCTATCTTTCACATTTTTGCCATTACCCCCCCCCCCCCTTCCTCTCTCATCTCTGTCTGTCTGTCTGTCTGTCTGTCTCTCTCTCTCTCTCTCTCTCTCTCTCTCTCTCTCTCTCTCTCTCTCTCTCTCTCTCTCTCTCTCTCTCTTTTTTCCGTAATTGCTACAGAATACACGTGCTTATTGATTATATGATGAAATGATCCGAATCCTTCATTCTAGAGAATACCATGTTGGTCCAGTGGTGTGTAATTATTTTTCATTGATAGGGCTAAATTACAGTCTCCAGTTACAGCTCTCTGACAGAATGAAATGTGTTTACTGTCCGATTTTGCACGTATCAGGTTACTTTCAATAATTGATTATCATGCTCACATAGCTGTTGTAAATTTAAAGTACATGTCACATGTTTTTGTTTTAATTTTCATGTTAATTCCAGAGAAGGGGACAAAACCATCTGTGCCTCAACAAATAACCCAAGGTCAACATCCAAGGTAATAATTATACTCTATTTCTACATGTGTCACAGGTAACGTTTTAGTTTTTTAATTTTTTTTGTCTGAGATAATGATTCAACTTTATATTCATCTTGTTGGGTCTAAAATGATAGGGCCTACTTAAATTATATTTTAAAGAGTTCATAGTGACAAGTTTGAAGAAAAAAAATTGGGTAGGACCGAACTAACATTGACTTAAAAGTGCTCTCAGCATCTGACATATGTTTTTATTTAAAAAAAAAGCATTTTAGATTTGAGGCAATGAGCACTCCAAGATATACTGCAAGCGTATTTTGCGACCACCATCACTTTTAAATAATCCCCAATTTGTTTGATGTCATTCCATTGAAATTGGAAAATTTTGGTAGATTGCATGTGTCACAATGATCCAGATGACTAAAGAGAACTTCTCTTTACATAATCATTGATAAATTTTTTGTATGATGATTTTCTTGTGTTGTTTTCATATTCTTTTTTATCATACGTTTCGCTTTATTCTTTTTTTTTTTAATCGTTTCATATGCATTTTATCTTACACCTATCATCTTGTTTGTATTAATTTGTAAAATCGGTATTTTGCATTAGCTTTTAAACATAACAAATTTAAAACTATGCCAAAAGTTTATTTTTCTTAGAAATTATCTAATACAACAATAAGGATAAAATGAAGAAACTCAACAAAATGAAATCAAAGAGGTTGAACATTTACTGTGCCATGAAAGTTCTAAGATTAACAATAAGTGTTTAGATTAAGTGAATGAGTAACAATTCCACTCTGATGGTCATAAAGGTCAGAGTTGATTGCTACTGAAATTCAGGTGCTTCTTCAAAAGTCGGAGATATTGTTGAAAAATAATGGTTTTGGAAATATTTAAAAGTCTCCTTAATAATAGTAAAGCACAGTTGATGGGTTTTTGAGTGCTTCTTCCAATCAAAATATAATAAGTCCAGAGTATGATCAGTTATTTATATGAGATTTAAGTAAAGCTGTTCAATTGAACACATATAGAAGCAAACTTGACTTGAAATGTAAAAACAAAATTGTAGAATCGAAAGCGATTATGCTGCATCAATGGATAAAACTTTGTCTCTTTTAATTATAGTATAAGTCATTTTTTTTATTCCCAGTGATGATGGTTCACCTGCAATGAAAAGGTCGCCTCGGAGACAAGCAGGGGAAGAAAGTAAAAAAGAGAAACATCCAGCCGTGCGAGCCCTCGAGGCTGCTGCATGTTCAGAACAAGGCACGCACCTCAAGCCAGCAGACACCAAGGTAGTCTACATTTTCTCGGTTCATCATGCCCATAAGATAAGCTTACCAGAGCAAGTATTTGTTTTCTTTGTGATAGAAGATTGGCATTTCCTTTGTACAGCTGAGTTTCTTGTAGTAGCTCATCTCTTTTTTCTTCTGATTGTGATCAATATCTCTCCAAGGTAAGAGATCAAATCCATTGTTCTGAATGATATCATGGCATTCTGCTTTTGTCCTGACATTATGTAAATGCTTTTGTCCTGACATTATGTAAATGAATACTCATCTGTCTTCTGTACTGTTATTTAAATTTTCCTATGGAATCTTTTTAAAAATATATACTAGTACTCCTTGCTTGTAAAATTATGTGAATGAAGGGATTCAGATCTTAGCCTTTACTGTTCCAGTGCCAATAGCTTTTCTATGGAAATTGTGTATCTTGAGATTTGTGATTTGTAATAAGTTGTGGAGTTTTGCCCTGCAATGCAGGTACTGTATTTTTTTCCATTTAATTGATAATTTTTGGTGCACATTAATAAAGTGTGAAATTTTAAAGCAAGAATCATTTTTATCGAAATGCACAATATCTCATTTTACACAATGTAAAGGCATAACAAGTAACGCAATTACTGATCCTCAAAGAGCATGTGTATTCTGTCTGGGCACAAAAAATAATTTTTTCTCTATTGGTAACTTTTGACATGCTGTGGTTCACTGAATTTTTGTGTGCATATAATATATCTGACAAGCAATTTTTCTACTCTCAGTAATCAAAATACAGGCACATGCTGTTTATTATAAATGGTGTTTTCTTATTTCATTGAAAGTTAGGAGAAGACATTTTGATTTCATATACCTCAAATTTTCACATCATATTTTCAATACAATCAAATGAGAACAAGTTGGGATTTAAAAACATTTATATTTAAATTGACTTTTCTGTCAAATTTTGTATGGAAAATTTCTAGTATTATCTACAGTATGAATTTTTATTCTCCTCTTTTTTTCCCGAGAGGCTCTGACTCTGTCAATTTCTCTGCCGTGCAAAAATGTACATTCATAAATTGATATCCACATTTGCTTTTTTGATGGCTATCTTGTAGAAAAGACATTAGGTAGACATGATTTTTACTCATAGAGTATTTGATTCTCATTTGGTTTGATTTAGATTTATTACTCATTCTTTAAGGGTTGACCTCATTTTGTGTCCTTTTTTAACCATATTTGTAAAAGTGAAATCAACTTTCTCTTCTCTCTACTTCCAGCCTTATCATAAGCATACTGTTTTCTTCGTGTTTGCACCTTTTACCCCTTTCCTTCCTCCTTTCTGAGGCCAGTATTGTATAATGAGTTCACAGAGTGATATCTTTCCTCCTCTCACTTTCTTCTCCTCCTGTGTGGCCATGTCACGTGCATCATAACCCAGAACGAATCAAGCTCTGAAGAGAACACATTTTATGACGCTGAGGAATATCCATCATCTTCGTTTGCTGCCTCATCCAAACTGGGACAGGTACACAGTCTTCTAAGTTACTGCATGGACTCAACTCTAAATACACATTCATGCTGTGTTTCTGCTATCCACACATTTAACAAAATGGTGCCTGGCAATAATCAGTTTTATTGTTGAACTACAACAAACTGAGATAACATATTTACTCTTTTCAATTTATGCCATTAAAGAGTATGAACATAGGTACAATTAAAAGATTGATTGGGCAATAAATTTCAATGCCAGAATATATTATATCAAGTACTAAAATGGATTTAAAAAGAGTGTAAGAAGAAAGGGTATAAAAAAATTATACAACAGTTCATATAAAACGAAGACTAAATTTTCTTTTCTTTTGTGTGCAAAGAGCACAACAGAGTGTAGTGGATGCTGTATTTGGCTGGTTTATGAAACAGTGATTGATTTACATCTTGGGTTTTTTTTAAAATGAGAACCTTTTTTTCTTGTCTAGATAATTTTTTAAAAAGTTTTGCATTTTTTGACTGTTAACAGATAGATATGTCACTCGCAACACCAATGCTTACTTCACCATGCACTCTGTATAAGTAGAGATAATTGTAGTTTCATTAATGTAATTATTTGCTGGCAACAAGTCCATATCATGGTAATTTTTTTTTTATAGTAAATTTCTTAGCCAAGTATAATCATGTAAATTTTAAACTCTTTCAGCCTACACACACCAAAAGGGTTAGTGTTTTTCCTACTATACTGCAGAGTATATTCAATTTGACATTCATGTGTTTGCCAGAAGCTGTGCATCTAGATGTTTTATGCAGATTTAGTTGCTTATATTCCTTTTTAGGGAAGTAAAAATTACCACCAGGCAGGACCTTGAATGTGTGCTTTTTTTTAACAAGTGAAATATGTAAATTTAAGCTATTGGTTACAAATAAAGGCCAATAGATTTTAAAGAATGGGCAATTTTTTACCCTGGCAAAGGCGTTTCAGAGCTTCCCATTATTTCATTATTTTTTCCTCAAAAAGTTGATAATGCTCAGCTTTTCTTTTAATCTTATGTGTAAATGCAATTTTATGTACGGATGTCCCAAGGTTGTCATATTTAAAGTCTCGGAACTTTTCTATAACAATGAATAAAATATTTAAACTTGTAGTCAAACATTATTCCTATTAGATATTATCAGTGGTGGATGATACAGGGCGAGATGGAGTTTTATGAATTGAAAAATAGATTTGAAACATGCATAAGGATTTATTGAAGTATGTTGTGTAGAGACAAACCTCAGTAACCGTGGCTGCCTTGGGTGGGAAAGTTTTTCAAAAACTTGAAAAAATTTTTTGCAAGTGTTGTTCTTTAATCTGAAAATTCATTGCTCTCATCCAATAAAGCTATGAGTATGACAAAACTGGACTGTACCATCAGATACTTTTTTGCTTATCCCTGCTCAACATTCTTTCATCATGTGTTTTATTTGGACTCTTTTCAATGCCAATAAAATTTTACCTTTTGAGTTTTAAAGTCTGTTTTTGAGAATGCAAGAACTAAATTTTTGAAACGACATCATATACTCAAGAGAGCATTTAGATTGATGTATTCATATAATGCTAGTTTAATATTTTTTGTAATATTTTCTTTACACTCTAAAAAACTTGCAAGTAATGAGCAACAGTTTCTTTTCTGTTTGAACTTTGTTTCAGTATCTGCATTTTGTTTCACACTGAATTATTAGGCTATGCTTGGTTAGCATATAAAAAAACAACCTTTTTTTCATTGAACCATATTAACAATCATAAATGCTCTAGCCTGTACAGAGATAATCACTAGAGTCTAGGAGATGTTCATATACACCCCAACTTTATCCATGTATGATTTTATTTTCCCAGTTTTCTATTAAAATCATGTACTGTTCATTTTACAATTTTATACTAAATAATTTTGTGTGTACACACACATACATACATACATACATATATATATATATATATGTGTGTGTGTGCTATGTTCATTTTGATTGAATTTTTCTCCTTGAAGCTGTGTTCCTCTTTTCCTTAATCTTAGCCTAATATACAGCTATACATGTATAATCATATGTCATCCTTTTTTTTTTTTTGGAAAGAGAGAAGTGGTTTGGGAGGGGTTATCGAGTCTTGTTAAAGAGTTATCATTTTATAATTTATTGCTACATATATTTAACTTTCCTTCTCAAAAGAATGATTAGACAGTGCTGTATCCTACGTAGCTAGTTGAAGAAAATGCGGGCTGCACATTTTGTATTAGTTTCTTTCTAGTGTGACCTGTATGAAACCTTACATGGAAGTGCAAAAATCTCTCATTTCCGCTATGTTTATTCCTTGATATGGATTTTTAATACTGACATCATTTATCCCTAAGTCTTCATCTTGTCAGAGATGAAAATTTATCTAAGTGACGGTGAGAGGGGGACGTAGTGGAGGGAGAGACAGAAGGAGGAGGCCTAGGTGAATGAGGAGAAATCCAATATCTGGAAAATAAATACTTGAAAGATTTTTGTAATCACTTTTTAAATTGGAGACAGAAGAAATAGATTTTCCGCAGCTATAAAATTCAAGAAACAGAAACTGAATTGTGAAATAGTTCTCTAAGTTTTTTCATTAGTATGTAAAAAACTGAATTCACAGTGAATTTTCCACAAAACATTTGGGCATATCTTTCTGTCTTCTCTCTTAGGACCTCAAACCTGAATTCCCCTAAGAATTTTTTTTTCTTATAGTATCTTTTTGCTCATGCCTAAAGATGTGTTGTTCATAAATTCTTTCATATTGTACTCCTAAGGTTTGGGTTTTTTAAGCCCTAGTTCTTTGACACCTATCTAAATAACTGATAGAAAAACAGAATGCACTATGTATACGTAAAAAAAAATTTTTTTTTAATATTTACATACTAAAAAGAGATACTGTTTTTGCTATTTTACTTGGTTATTTGAAAACAATTTAATGAACCTTACAAAAGCAAACCAATTTTAAACTGGCATTCCTATCACTATTTTTTTTTAAACATAACTTCTGTGTGACACATCCCAACTTCTGTTTGTGTAATGTGCTTTTAAAACTAATCATAATTCAGTAAGTAGAACATTTGCTACAATCTTTTACTATCTTATGAGCCGTACGATCGCTGATCACACAAAATAGCATTATTTCTGTAATGCTTTTTGCCACATATTGGAACAGCTCTCCTTTGACTTTCCTCGAGCAAAAGCCTTACAAGCTTCTGATTTCTCCACCATCAGTAATTACATGTATGTTGTCACCATGAATGGCAATGATTTGGAGTTCTGCCTTTTTTTTTAAACTTTATCTTTGTGGCAAAGACCATTTTATGTTTTAAATGAAATTTAAAATTGATGTTGCTATTTGCTTTTGCTTCAGGTTGTTTTCAATTGTTTTGCAATGTTTAAGAGAAGACTGAAATTTTCTTCTTCTAAAGACTGTTTTCTCAGTCTTAGTTTCCTTTTTAGAGGCATTGCTATGTTTGATGATGCCCGCTCCTCTTCACTGTAAAATGACTGCTACTTGCTAATCCTCTTGTATGAGTTTGGCAGTGTTGCTTTAGTCTCGTTGAAAAAAAAAAATCATGGTTTCGCCACTCCTTCTGCACTTTAAACCCACTTGATTTATGTTTATATGAGTTACCTTTTTGTTTTTATTTCAATTTTTTTTAATGGCAAAAATTTTCTTAGGCATCTGTACTTTGTCAAGTGAGTTTTAACAATTATGTATATTTCTTTATTTCCATATACACAGCTTATGTGTTAAAAAGATTACCAAACATTTGGTCAAACTATCAACTTCACATTTGAATCAGAATTCCTCTAACCCTTAGTTCATAGTTATATTGAGTATTAAGAATTTGCTTCTGACACATTTCTTCTGTTATCTAATAAATGTAGCCACTGGTTTGACTTATCTCTTTCAAAACTAAAGTACCCGCAATAGAAGGATGAATCTCAAAGCAACATTTTATAATGTACTAATGGTATAGAATGCACAAAATAGTGTAAAATGTTGATGAATGTCACCAAGAAGTTATGATGAGACAAGAAACTTGAAATACACGTATGTTATTAATTCCATTTTATGATAAATGGAATTATATTTAGGGAACACCTTTTATTCAGATGGCTCAAGGCTGTCCAAATATAGAAATAATTGCATCAATTCTGCAGCACACTATAATTTTTATGACCCGAATATTCTTTTCTCCTCTCCAATTTCTATTTTTCCTCCACCTACCTTGGTATCTTTCAGAAAAACAGTAGCTCTGCAATGCAGAGTAGTCTCCCAGCACATGATGAAGGTGGTCCTGGCAAGGGCACAATGGTGCAGCTAGTTCAGGTGAGCAATACCCAACCCTCTTAGTACTCCTTCTTTGCTCCAACACACCTCACAAATCATCACATACTGCTCGTCTCATTTTTTTTTTATGGCTTCAACGCATTCCAAGGACTGCTTATCTCTAGCGTTGACACCACAACAATAACTTGTGTGTTGAAAGAAATTTGTAAAATTGAAAAAAACGGGGAGTCGAGAAAGAAATACAAAATGCAAACCTTATGGGGATATCATTTGTGTGCACTATATGAATAGGTTATCAATTGGCAAAGTAAATCTTTAAAACTGCTGTTGTAAACATAAGAGGACTGAAGTTGGGGAATTGTCTTTGGAGAAAAGAAAAGTTCTGTTTAGACGTATAAAACACCTTTTTCAGTGATTGTTGATGTCATTTGCATTGGAAGTATTGAACTTCTGCCAATTTTAATCACTTAATGAAGAAGTTAATCATAACTAAGCCATGTTTACCATTACTGTAATGAGCTAGAAAAATATCACAGTTGGGCGTATTTTGGCCTGACAGAAGTCAAACATTACATATAATTTGTTATGGAATGTTCACAAAGAAAGGATGTCTCGCCCTAAATGTTGTATGAGCCTTGATAATTTGCACTAAATACAATGGGTTAAAATACTGCAATCCATCCCTGGTTTACAGGTAACAAAATAGCATACTCTTCTCAACCATTACATAAGTTGGTTGTCTCATCTGTTTGTCACTATTCCTAATTTTCCTACTATTGCAGATTTTCTGTAGCATGAAATGTGTTTCTCTAGTGCCTTATCCATTTGAAATGTGAAAATCTCTGGAACAGGGATTTTTACTAAACATCTATTTTGGAATAGAAGTGATATATATTAATTTTGTGCAAGGATCTTTTTAGTATTTTTAGAATATGAGTGTTGCCACTGAGGGTGATAGTAAGCACAGTTTCAATCACACTTGAATTTTGCTTTATCTGCACAAACTGGGTTAAGATCATCTCCACTTAGTTGGCCAAAGATTTGCATACCTTACACATTAATGCCTCCAAACTCAAGCCTTCATTGTTATTGTCCTGTAGAAACTGCTTTTGATGTTGTTTTGAAAAAAAAAAGAAAAGAAAAAAGAGTTCTTTAAATTAGCTCAGTTACTTATTCAGTTCCCCCCTCCACATTTTAGTTACTTTAAATAAACATATCTTTTGTCTTTTAATAGGTAAAAAAATTGTAGATGCTTTGCATTGTTGCTACACATTTAATATCTTTTGGTTGACCACTTTTTTGTAGGTCTCTTTATTTTGATAGAAAAAAAGCAATTTTAACCAAGGAGATCTACCATTTTCAGCACCGCAATAGACCAAGATCTACTCAAAAAAGGGTGAAACCTTTTGTTTTAAAGTTTTGATCAGAAGAATGTTAGTTTCAACATAAATATTGAATCAAATTCATATTTCAATGTAACTTTGAAATTCAACATTCTTCCCAAGAGTTCACAATGTTGATTCATTTTCTCAATATCTTGAACAGTTTTTTTTTTAAATCAAAAGGAATACTGATTTAGAAAGGATGTTGGTCAGTTTAGAAAACATTTAAATGAATTGAAATGGAGTGGATCTAAAGCATATGGATATATAGAGTTAAGTGCTTATATGCTTTAGATTACTTTATTTAAACTTGACAGACATATAATCACTGAGTCAAACTTATAAATCTGGTTTTCGTTGCATTTTTTTTTGTTTTGTTCTTGTTTTTTTTTTTTTAAATTTTGCAGCTTAAAAAATGTGCTTTTGAACCTCATATGTTGTCTAGCTAGTCTTTTTTGCTTTCATTATAATATTTCTGTCCTATTTTTAATCTTGTGATGAATTTTTTTATACCCTTTTTCGTTTTGCTCATTGTTTAACATTTTGATTCCAAAGGAGGAACCTTCAGGACAGGTAAAATGATTTGATTCCTAAGCAATGAATTCAATAATAGGAAATGAAAGGAATAGTGAAAAGGCAAAGAATGAAGAAAAAGTAAACAAAAAATGTATCTTTTGAGAGTGATTTACGAAACTAATCACTTTGTTCATTGGCTTAATTTGGTTGTCACTGTGCATGGGTGTAATGAATCCCCAATCTCATTCAGTTTTCTTCCCCTTGCATCATTTCTAACACAAAACAGTATGTGGGCCACATCATATATTTCATTTTAGAAACACCTCATAATCTTTTTTTGAATTGTTAAATTTATGTATCATACTAGGGATGGTGTGTGGCAGGAAGTCAGAAAATTAAGTGTTTAGCATATTTTAGGTGCATTTTTTTTTTTTAGGTCTATTGTTCTCTTAGATAAAGAGAAGCAAAATTTAATTGTGGGACGTGGTATAGATGAGCAAAATGTTTCCTCATTTTGAAATTTTTATGTTAGCGTAAGATGCATGTCTTTATAATTATTAGAATAATTGAGTTCAAACTATTTGAACAGTTTTTCAAGGTAAATGCTATTTGCAGTATTTTTATGAACTAGAGCATTTATTTTAGTATAAGGCTCAAAATATGATTAATGTGAAACAAATTGTACCTTTATGAAAAGATAACGCCTATCAAAATCAGAGAATTTTTCTTTAGTCTAAAAAATGCAACTGCACCTTTAATCATTAAATTTGCAACAAAGTTGAGAAAAAAAAATTCAAGGTTTTTTTCACTACCAACGCTGAATTGTTTTCATACCTGTTTCTGCCTTTTTCTCAAAAATCCTTTTTCTTTACTGCAAGGTTTATAGCTCACTTTTGCAGATAGCAAAGTATATAGTTTCAGACACAGAAAAAATATTCTTTGCACTTCAAATATGTTATATAAAAACCAAAAACTCAATTAATGATATATATGGAGTGGCTCACATTTTTTCCTTGAATAATTCATCCCAGAAAAATATTAAATAACACTTTTTGTAAATGATCCACTTTGATGTCATTTTTGCGTTAGTTGTGTGTGTTTTTATGACTACCATTTTGTATGTTGTGATAAATGTCCTAGTCACCTTGAGTGTGAGCATCTTAGCAGCACAAGAATAGCATACTAGATATGTGATCAGGCAAATGTGATATGTGAAAGAAAGTTCTACCCCTCAAGTTTTATCACCTAAATGTGTTGTTTCTTGGAAAGATTCTAAACTTTAAGAGCTCCAAACTAACAAGGATTATAATTTTCTTCTTTATGAGTGCGAAAAGTTGTTTGTTTACCAAAAGAATCTAATTAATAATCTCATTTGTTTCTTTTTACTTTTTTGTTTTTTGGGTGGTTTTGAGATGACTCTATTTTCTCACGTTTCTCACACCCTTGTCTTTTTTCTATACATGTATTTCCCTTCAATTATAATTTACAATTTAAAATTGAAGTGAAATTCACCTGCCTCTACTATTAATTAAATCACTGTTGTTAAATTATACATTTTTTGCACAACGTCTTAATTTAATTAGACATTCCCAATATCATTACTTACCCATTGCCAATTACATTTTCAAAGATATTAACACTTTCTTTGTTTGATCCAAATGGTAAAATTAGGCCAAATGAGATTATCACTCAGTTTTCAAGCACCTCGGCAGCATTCGTGGCAAAATTTCTATGCTGCTAGCAATGTACCATACTGCCTTGGAGCTCTGCTAAGACTCAAAATGTTTGACAAATCTTTATTGTATACCGTGTATGATTAAAAGACACTGCAAAAAAGAAGCAGAAAGTAAAATTGGTCATTAGTGTAGACATTAATGAATGGGAGACATTAGTAAGCACAGCAAAGATAGCAATTGATAAAGGAAGGGATATTCAACTTGCATATAAGATGAAATAATGAAAGAAATCAAAGTTAAATTGGAAAATTCGTCCACCAATGATTCCTCTCATTCTCCTTGATTTCCTGTACTGTTTGAAAATAAGCTTGAGTACTTTACTTTTTGCATTTTTCACATCATAACTTTGCTCTTTAAATTCAGTGTCATAGTTTATCATAAGTCTTGGCAACATCACAGCTCATTTTGAAAATATTTTTATTTTGGGCTGCAAATTAGGATTAGATTTTCTGTCACTAAAGAGTAAAATATTTAGTTTGGAGAAAGGCAAATGCAAAGTCACAATGAATTTATTATAATAGAGGAAAAAAATTGTTTTAAACTAGAACATCTTTCAAAGCATTAATTTCTTGGGTCTTTAAAATCACCTGTCATTTATCATATTAAAAAGTTTCTAGAGCTAATTACCTCCTGTAAATCATAGTTGATGAGTAACAATAGCTTTGATTGCAAAGAGGTTTTTAATAAAGGAATGATATGAACATCAGCTTACACCATTCGTTTTATAATGAGGTTAACACCTACTGATCATAATTATTTCTGTGGGGGGAAAGGACATTAACATTATGTATGACAGATACTAAGCATGTGAAAACAAATATCTACTGCTGTTATTCATATTATTATTTTAGAAAAAAAAAGGGTGGACATGCAGCCTCTTCCTCTACAAAAACTGATGAACATTGGCATCATACAACATTACTTTTTTTTTTCTCATGAAAGCATAGCAGTAACCATGCTTCTTCAGACTATTCAAGGATAATAATGGGCAACTAAAGGGCATGGAGTCAGGAATTTTGTATTGGTTCTTTGTAAACTTTACTTGCTTGGATTTGGGCGGCCTGACCTGTACAAATTGCATGTCTTTAGAATAGCCAGGTGATCAGTGGTTCATTGAGATCTCTGTTAAAACTAGCAATTTTTAAATAGATCAGTGCTTGTCCACATAAAAAAAAAGTTTTTCGTATTTAAGTTTTTATAAGAAAATAGAAAATTTTTGGTTTTAATGCCCAACAATGCTCCTTATATGTCGGAGTAGAAATGAAGAAAATGCCACTTATTACTTGAAGTAAACAATTTGAATTGAATTTCTAGACTGAACATTTTTACAATACAAAACTTCTTGAAGAATGATATTTGACAAAGTTCCTGTATGCTTAATCCATGATGTCTGCTTTTTCAATTATTTACTCAGTATTCTTGAAGATGATTAAAAAGAATTATCAAATTGAAACAGTAGGATCCCTCTTTCCCAAATTTTACCATCATCATACTGGAGAGAGAAAAGTTGATGCTTATTACGTGTATCAATAAAATGCATTACAATCATGCAGGTGCTGCGTTACTCTCAGACTGATTGGAACAAATTGAAACAGGAGCTAGAGCTCAGTTTTCAAGCCACTTTACTCAACAAAGAAAGGGAATGGTCAACTTTATTGGGAGAGAGAGATAAAAGACTGGAACAAGCTCAGGAGGCAAACCGCAAGCTCAAGCAAACCAACGAGGATATGAGGTATGAAACATGAGTTTAGGTATGAATTATCAAGCAGGTATTATAGCAAGGTAAATCTTGAGAACTTTTGATTATTTTGGAGCATATGGAAAAATCTGCAGAATCACTAGTTGTTGTTTTTTTATCTTTGAATATTCTGTTGCTCCTAAGTCTGCAGTTTTCCGTTAGGAACTTTCATGAAGCAGATTGCTATGTCCTATTCACTTGTATTTTATTATATGTAATGATGAATGTTTGAGTTGGAAAACAATGCAGATATTCGAGTAAGACATAAAAGCATTTGATGTTGCAGAAAGTAATAAAATCAAGTTCCCTCTGTATTTTTCTTTTTCTATTTTACATATGATACTATTACCTTTATTTTTGTTTCATGTGTTTTTTAAAAATTAATTGTAGACTTTAACAGGAATATGTAGGTATGCAGAAACTTGTTTCTTTACCTCCTTGAATCCTAATCTGGCTTTCTATAACCATCCTCAGGACAGTTGTTGCAGAGTTTGAGAAAACAATTTCACAGCTGCAAGGTAACTTTATATCCGTTTTATGCAATGAGAAGACTATACAAATGAATCAGAAGAGAACATTTTTGTTCTGAGCAACAGTAGCAATGAATGGTGGATAAAAAGCTTTCCTCTTCTCTTTCATTCTTTTTAAAGAATCCTCAGCAAACTCTGATAAGGTTTCACACTTGAGATAAGGAGGTCAGGGTTCTAAGCTTGAGTAAAACTAGTCTGCTCTTGAGACCTTGGTGAATTTTTTCGACATTTTATTTCCTTTTCACCGCAACCAGATGTTAATAGTCAGAAGCTTAAGCTGCACCGTGAGACTAATGGCCTGTCCTTGGCTTGATGAATATATTATATATCAGCTTAATGCTACTTGAAACCAAATTAAAATCTGTATTTAATTAGCTTCTAGGTCACTGAAAGATTCAGTGCTCCCTTTTTTATTCTTTATATGGTACGGCTTGTGTGAACATTTCACCCGCCGTATTATGACTAGACTTGTTTGTGTGCAACTGTTTCTGAAAAAAAATTTAATCTAATTTCTCAAAGATGGCAGACTTTTGAAATTTATTTATATTTACTTCTCTGTACCCTTCATATATAGCATAACCAAGGACAACTACAAAATTTGAAATAAAACTCAACTACTTGTATTTTATTTCACCATCCCAAAATCACCCTGTGGATTTTCAGTAATGTCTCATAGTAGTGATATCATACAGGCATACTATCAGGATATTGGGATCAGTTGAAACCGTTATAAAAAACTACCCCTATTTCGTGACTTTACTTTCAAAGACACATGTGTAGAACATCTAGATAAATCCCCTTTTAAATAGCCTTATCTTTGATCTGCAATGATAAAAAAAAAATGCAGCAGGAGGAAAACAGCAAGAAAAGATGTTAAATGACTAACAAAGTTGCTAAATGTAGGACAAGTGACAGATGTACTATATAAGCAACCACGGATCAACATGTGTGAAGGTCATGATTGCACACACTAAAGAAAATATATATGTATATATATACGAGGGCAGGCTGATAATTAAGTTCCCTTTAATCATAACTTTTTAATTTTTCACAGCATATACATAAACAATACGTCAAACGAAAGCTTAATATCTCAGCTACATACTTAGCACTCTATTTTTCGATGTAGTCACCGTCGCGATCAACACACCGCCTCCAACGTTTCACTAGTTGGCTCACGCCGTCAGCGAAGAATTCAGACGGCTGTCCACGGCACCATCTGTGAACATCTGCGATAACTTCCTCATCATTGTCATAGTGATGGCCCTTCAGGTACTTCTTGAGTTGGGGAAACAAATAATAGTCAGAGGGGGCAAGATCGGGGCTGTATGCAGGGTGAGGTAGGGTCGTAAGTTCCAGCTGCCTTAAGGCGTCCTGAGTTTCGCGACTGGTGTGCGGACGCGCATTGTCGTGTTGCAGGATTGAGTCCTTATCACGCCGAATACGTCTGAGTTGGAGTTTGAGAGCTCGGAGTGTTGAAATATATCGCTCAGAGTTCACAGTTTGCCCTTGCTCCAGAAATTCCATGTGGACCACTCCCTCCATGTCCCAGAAAACGGTGAACAAGACCTTTCTTGCAGAGGCAACAACCTTGAACTTCCTTGGACTTGGAGAAGTTTTGTGCCTATACTCCATCGATTGGGCTTTACATTCTGGATCGTAGTGGTGGACCCAGGATTCGTCTCCAGTCACAATGCGTTGCAGAAATGCTTCTCCTTCTGCATTGTAACGCCCTAAGAGTTGAGTACACATGTCCTTTCTCTGCGCTTTCATCTCTACAGTGAGCTGTCTTGGGACCCAACGGGCAGAGACTTTTCAGTAACCCAGTACAGTTGTGGTGATATGGTGCACTTGTTCTTTCGAAATGCCTACTTCATCTGCAATTTCCTTTTGTTTGACCCTTCGATTAGCTCTAATCATGCAGTCAACTTTCTCTCGATGAGCCGTGTCCGATGCGGAAAGGGGCCTACCCGAACGCTTTCGATCACGCAGAATTGTCTCTCTGGGGTCTTCCCCTTTAAAAATTCTCACCCATTTGCAAACTGCACAGTCTGAAATGCACATTTCACCATAAACTGTCTTCATTCTTGCATGAATGTTTGCAGCAGAACATCCCTCAGCTGCCAAAAACTCGATAACAGAGCGCTGTTTGATGAGAAGGTCATTGGAAGTCGCCATTGTCTCATAAACATGGCTATCACATCATGTGTTGCGCGTCACTGCATTATGAGCACGAATGACGTCACACAAACTTGTTGTTATAGTTAAGTCTAGAAAAATGGTTCGAGAGTATATGTATGAAATTTTAGGTCGATGTGACGAAAATTGACCTAGTTATTAGCAAACGGAACTTAATTATCAGCCTGCCCTCGTATTTACAGTGGAACACAATCAGATGGAACATGGATCCCTTGAAACTACGAATTCCTAAAACTCATCCGTTTTCCCCTTCTGATTCTCTTCATTTCACGTTTTCTTAGAACAATCAGTCCTCAATCAGGGAAAGAAAATGTTCGTCTCTTAAGAAATTTGACAGACTGTGACTTTCATCTCATTTGCAGATCTTAAATTTTGATCAAGTGCTCTACACAGCTGTTGTTATTCTTGAAACAAGCACGCCTTACCCCCCCCCCCCCTTTTCACTGTTTAGAAACAATTTGTGCACAGGCAGCCAAGCCTTTTATTTCTAGTCCCCAGGGACAGAGACACTCTCTCTCTCGCACCACCTTTCTGTAGCTTAGTCAGATGCACCAGGTGCAAATCTGTCTCTGCCTATGTTAGGTCTACCTGTCGCTAAAACTTCAAAGGAGCCGATTCTAAACAAGATTTGCTTGTGACATGTGTAATAATGACGCCTGGGCCCACTCTTTGCAGTTGCTTAACCAATCAGTACATGGGTGTGAAAAATAAAAAAGGTGGGACTGATCTCTCTATTGATGGTTAAAACGCCAGATAGCCCAAAAGGTAGAATGTTGGACTGGCAATAAAAAGCTCCGTGTTCAACTCTTTGTCTGGTCCTGTAGATTAGGCTTAGCTCTACCTTGACAGACATATAATACATACATACAGATGTGCACATATCATTATGAGAGACAGAGTTAAAGTTTTGACATCAACTTTTAAAGCATCCAATAAATTTTAAATTTGTTAAAACTGTCGCTTTAGATATAATATCTCTTATAAGATCAGGTCAAATTCAACAGTAAAATCAAGGATATCACTACATGAGAAATTGAATCTCAGATCCAGCAAAATTAATTCCTTTTACTCAATTATCTGACTAATTGCATACCATTACCTTAGACTATATATTTCAGATGTGTACTATCAAGCTTATCATTTAGCTTCCTGCAGGTTTTTTAAAGAGTATAATTTTTTATTTTGATGTCCTTATTTTGTGTGATTAATGTGTCCAATTTCTCTTATTCTACATTCTGAAACTCACTTACTCTGTGAGGTCCTTTCAGTTTCTCCAAAATTCCTTGTTTTCCTAAGTATCACACCTGTTGCAATAGGGGAGTGTTTTATACATCCCTAAAATGTGTGCCAAACAGTGGAATTGTGAACTAATTGCATTTGTCACAAATAAAGATGGTGCCCAAGATTTCATAAAACTTTTTTTTAAAGATTTTTTTCCTCTGGAGTTTTCCTATAGTGTTTTCTAGACATGAATAATTTTTGTTAGGTCATGCTTTGTTGTAGCTGCTCTTACCAATCACAAAGAAAGTTAACTTCCTTGGAGACATTCTTGTTTCCACCTGTTTTAAGTTCAAAAGAAATGTGTATGAATATCTGCAGTCTGTAGCATAACTTGCTCATTGTCACCTTCTCAAGAACTTTTTTTAAAGAGATATTTCTGTACTTGTAATAATGCTTTTTTTCTTCTTTTGTTGCCATGCCAGAATAAAATTGTTGTTTTGTTACTCACAATTTTTTTTTATGTCTATTTTAAAATCAACAGCTGAGAAAGAACGGCACAAGTTGGATCTAAATAAAACTACCACAGAATTGGAACATGACAGAGATCAAGTAATGTTTCAAACTATTGTAATATTTTCTCCTTTTTACAATTGTTTGCCTTCCTCTCTGTCTCTCAATTACATCAACAATAATTGTCAAAATGAGATGAAAAGTCAGAATGCTATTTGGTGGGAAGATATTCAGTTTTTGTTTCTCAGCCCTCTATAGTTTTTTAATTTTGTTTTTACATGTGAAAATATATTTGCATTTTTTCAGGCCATTGAAGATCTTCAGTCTGTTGAGTCAGCATTCTCAGATCTACACAGGCGCTACGAGAAAAGCAAAGGAATCATAGAAGGATTCAAAAAAGTAATCATAAACATCAGTTTTAGCTCACCAAATACTGATATTGATATTTTACAAAAACTATAAAAAGAAATATAGTTAATTTTAAACAGAACTAAATCTTTCTGAAGTGCTCATTTGATTTTCAGTTTAACATAAACTAATTTCTCAAAGATGGCAGACTTTTGAAATTTATTTATATTTACTTCTCTGTACCCTTCATATATAGCATAACCAAGGACAACTACAAAATTTGAAATAAAACTCAACTACTTGTATTTTATTTCACCATCCCAAAATCACCCTGTGGATTTTCAGTAATGTCTCATAGTAGTGATATCATACAGGCATACTATCAGGATATTGGGATCAGTTGAAACCGTTATAAAAAACTACCCCTATTTCGTGACTTTACTTTCAAAGACACATGTGTAGAACATCTAGATAAATCCCCTTTTAAATAGCCTTATCTTTGATCTGCAATGATATACATAGCACTTGTAAATGAAAGAAAAATTCATATCTATATCTTGATTTTTTTTTTTATTTCTTTACTGAGACTGCTTAGTTACTTAATGTGAAAGGCTTGGTCTAGTTGTTAAAGTAATTAGCTCCTTTAAGTAACAAGAAATTAAAGAAAAAAAATTTTTGAATCAGAATTCTAAAGTAGAACTGATTCTTTAAAGAGTATTTTTTGCCATAAACATTTTGTAAGCTTCTTGGAGCGTAGAAATTGTATTAACCTGGTCATACTAGTTGACATCTATCTTTTATAATAAAATTGTGTTAACTTGGCCATACAAATATGTTCTCTATACCTTTATCCATTCATCTTTTATACTAGAATGAAGAGCAACTTAAACATCATGTAGAGGAGCTTCAAGCTAAATTAAAAAAATCAGAGGCAAAACTCCAGTCTCTAAGGTCACAAGCAGAGGAGAAACTAGACAGGTGAACTACTGCTATTGGTTGTTTGTTATTTTTTAAATAAAAAGCCAAGCATTGATGGTAAAAGGAAAATAGAAGTGTATTTATGTTTCACAGAAGCTTGTGCTCCTTTAAAAATTGCTCAGAGGGCACACAATTTTGGTGTGGAAGGAGACAATGTCATTTAATAAATTTGATAAAGTCTGTTATCATTAAATATCTTGATCGGAGCATTTATATTTTTTATGGCACTCCATCTGTCCCTTTTTTTCAAAGTGCTCATAAAAAAGTAATCGTCATTTCTTTATGATTTGCAAATACTTAAAACACTTTTTAATCTTTTATTATCTCTAGCTTTTCTGCTTCTGATCTGTTGAGCAACTAATAGCTGACACATGCTCTGTATGCTTTCTTCATAAAGCAATTTTTCTTACATTATAAATATTATTAATCATGTTTGCAATTTGAAGCCTTTTTTGGTCTGTTTACCTCTCTATCTCTGATATTATCTGAAAATTCTGTTTGGACCTCATTTCACAAATTTTGATAGGCTGACAAATATCCATTGCCCACAGTCATTTTGATTTTTTGAACTAAATAAGTGTATGACTTATGAATTCACTGTATTACTGCCTCCCTTAATTTTTCTTTGGTGGTTGCTTCTTTGTCCAAAATAGCCAGAATGGAGTAGTATCCTGTGCTAATGTAATTGGTGAGATTGTGGGAATTCTATGAAGTGCAAGCTCAACTGTTAGATAGCCATCTTTTTATCTATTATTTATCTCATGTTCAAATTTCTTTTCACATAACTGCGAATAACATTACTTAAAAAGAATGAATTGTGTTCAGTAACTGTGACTTTCACATAAAACAGCAAGGCTTGTTTCGTTTCAGAGCAAATGAAGATATTGAGCAGATCAAAAGGTCCACAAAATCTGACGTAGCTAGGCTTGAAGCAGCTCTAAAAAAATCTGAGATTCGAATTTGTACTTTAGAGGAAAGTTTACACAGAAAGGTTAGTTTTTGATTGGATTATGTAAAAGAGAACATACTCACTGAATCTTTGGTGATTTCCTTGTTAAACAAAGCTTGGATCACTTTATACTTAACTTTCTTGAGCAATTTTTTAAATATTAAAAAAAAATGTTATTATAAAAATGGTGTCTTGCATATTTTATGTAACAAAAATTTTCATTCTAATTTTGTTGTTGTTATACATCCCACATCTATATATTTATTGTACATGCTCCTCTCTATATTTATTTTTGTTTTTATGCGTGTGTATAGAAGAGGGGGGATGAGTGGGAGATGGAAGTGGAATCTGTAACCTCTTTAAAAAAAAATGAAAAATATGCTTTAGTCAACTTCACTCAAAGGGCTTGGGAACAAGTGAAATTATCAGAAATTTGGTCCCCTTAAAAAAAATAGATAAAAATTCCTCGTTATAACTTTTAAAAGAGTGTTGTTATAGTTTAAAGTCAATTTATCTCAGTTTGAGATATGTAGACTCCACTCCATGCATTAATTTCTGTCAGGATAAAATGAAATAACTCAGAAAATTCAAATTTTAGCTCTTTTAAATGAATATGTAAGCACAGTTTTATTGCCACAACTAAATTTGCTTTTATTATCATCAGGAGAAGGAGAATGAAGAGCTGACAGCAATTTGTGATGAACTGATAGCAAAGGTTGGCTCATAGGATCAATGAGAAAGTGCTACAATTTTCATCATTCCCATCATCATCACAATGGTCACCACTTGGAAGAAGTTAACCCACTCTTCATATGATTTTTTGAAATAGAGAAAGCTGTGTCTAAAATTTCATAAGATGGGTAAGATTTTCTTGTTTTAAATCAAGTTAATTAAAATATTGATTTTAAAAAATTATGTGATATTAAACTCCAGTGAAACATTTCAATTTTTTTTTGTGAGATGGAACAGGAAAATTTGATGTTCTCTCTTTCTTTGACCGTATTGCATCAATATACGCGCAAACTCATTAGCAATGCTTTTGTTTGTTCATATAGACTGTATGCAAGTCCTTCCTTCTCATTGAATAAGGTAATGAGATTTTGCTGTATGTTTTTTGCCCACACTAACAACTCAGGTGCTCTAGGTGAGATGTAAAACAGATTTATAATGTAAATCTCTTTATCTATACTATTTCATTATTATGACTCATTTAAAAAAAAAAAAAATAAGCAGACAAAAAAAATTGAAAAAAAAAATGATGCAGTAACAGCAAAAATTTGTAAATAGAATAACTATCTTTTCAATTGCATTTATATGGGGATCGGTGAACAATATGATGAAAAGATTTGTTTCTTTTCTGTTGTCTTTTTTGTGTGCATTTAATTATGGATAAATTCACACTTTTAAGGACATATTTGACATTTGAAGTTAAGTATTTTCAATCAGTGCCAGCAGTACTTTGTTTCTTATTGTCAATCTGAGGCAAAATTTATGTAAGCTCTGTAAAAAATACAAGTTTCTTTTCAAACTTCTATTTTTGCCAAGGTTCTATTTATCTGCAGAATGGTTATAATACAGCTTTATGGATGTCAGATGGCTCAGTCTAAATAGAACCCTAATTTTACAGTACTGATCATCTGCCTTCTATTTTTGTAATACTTTGCAAAAGACAACACTTTTATTCCAGCACCAAGTACTCTTTTACTAAATTTAAAGGAATTCTCAAATACCATCTGTGACAAGATCATCAAGTTCTGATATTTACTTCAAAATAGCAGCACAGGTTTCTGATTAAATAATAATTGTAGAATAAGCTTCTCAAACTAACCATGTAATCGTGCTTCTGATTGGGACAGTATGAAAGTGATATTTTGGGCAAACATGTTGATTCAATTAAGACACATGTATGATGTAAAATGCATTCAACCTATATTATAATTGTTTTATTGGTTGATACAGGAAATATTTGGAGATAATGAAAGTTATTATATTTGTATGGTGAGCTGTTGATTTTTTTTTTATGAGTGTGTATCCAACATATCACAAGTTTATGTGATTGGCATGAAGGATCATTTAGGTAATACACATGACAGAGTGTGCTCTATTTCTATTGGACATATTAGACTTAATTATTAAAATGATCTATTTTAATGATGTAATCTCACCCAACAGATTCATGCTTGGCCAATCTTAAGACTACCACAGTTACACTGAAGTTGATTACCAGTGTGAATGTTTTGCCTTTCGAAAGATCTAGAAGAGATGATAATAAGTGTACACTTGTTTGATATTTTCCATGGTTTTAAAAATAAATACCATACTTAAACGTCACAAGGTAAACTGAAGTGAATCTCATCAATGTCTTGTCTCTTGATTCTGTATCTGATAGTTGCATTCTGTATTTAAAATTGCAATTGCTGTGCCATGTTTGTTTGATTTTTTTTTATAAACTGGAAAAACTGATTAAGTAAAAGAAGAAAAAAGGAAAAAACATCATTAGAATTTACAAGTGAATACTATCAAAATATCATTTTTCATCTTCCTGTTTTGGCATGGAAAAATTAAACCAACTCTTGTTAACAATTTTTTTTCTTAATTTTTGTTTTATTTTTTAATGTTGCCTGGAGTCAAGTCATTCTGTTGTGAAAGGTGAAAAGAAAAATATACTCTAGATGTCAAAGCTTTTTGAGAGCATAAATTGTACACTTTCTCTTAAAAAAATGAGAATTATTTGTGGAATTAAGCAATCAAATTGCATGCAGTTTAAATGTTAAATATTACTTTGCTTTTCCTTTTGACTTTTTTTGTAACCAGAAAAAGAGTTTAAAAAAAAAGTATGTGCTCCATATGCATTAGATGACAAAACAAAAAAAAATTCAAATTCAATTTTTTTTAATGAAGAGTGAAATACAATCCACTTACATCAATATGTGATGAACCACAGCACCTTCAGCTTGCAATAACTTGTTTACCACAGAATGAAAATGTGCTACTTGTCAACTCAGCCAGTAACACAATGTCACAGTTCAAACTGCCTGGTAAATCTACAGGATGAGGATCTTTTTCTGTTATCAATTTTTTACAGGTAAAACGAAAAAATAGCCATGGGTGAATGTGAGTCTAATCTTAAAGCTTGAAATTGAAGTGAATGCTCAACCACAAAACTTAGATAACATGGACTGCTTCTGTGTATGGGGTGGGTTGAGTGTGAAATGCTGAATCTGTGGACTAGGTTTGTAGAGTTGGGAAAAGGCTTCTAGATCTGAGTATTGGTACTTTCCAACATCTGATTTTTTTTTATTTACATCCCTTTGCCCCTGAAGTTGGGAAAATGAATGAATTAAAAAGCTCATACATTTGATATGGGACAACTCTGGCCAGCAATGGCAGATCGGCGTATCTGACAAAAAATTGTTTTCTAATTTGTTAGCAAAAACAGACTATTTAAAGTATTATCTAACTTGCGTAGATTTCAGAGCGACATATCTTCATCAGTACTTTAAGTTATTTTACTTGTCAAACCAAAGTATCTGAAGATTTTTAGGCTGACAATCAAGAGTTTTTTGTATTTTTCCTGAAAGCACAAAATCTGTAGATATGTTGGTTTGCCTTTGGGGGCAGAACTGCTAACTTGTTAACAAGTCATCTAAGAAAAAGTGAGTAATATGTCTATAGTCAGTCTCTCAAAATATACTGTAAACACTTTTGGCTCTCCCATGCACCTACACTTTGAATGTAACTACTCAATTTTACAGCATTTCTTTTAGGCCAAAATAGTCTAAGAAAAAGATCCTTTAATATTATTATTAGCATCATTTCTCGGTAAGTTCTCTTTCTCTAATGGCATTTTAAATGTGATCTTTGTAGTGGTTACAAAACACCTGACTACATAAAGGCTGAGAGCTTTTTCCAGCTTATTGTTGCACAAGATATTTTATATATGCTACATCCTTAGTCAAAACTACACAATAGATAAGCTTAGTAGCTAGTAAGAGAAAAATAATTACTTTGACAAATTATCATTGATGTTTTTACTTCACTTGCACATGCGTGTGTGCATATATCTATGTATACAAACATACACACAATTAAACCCAAGACGGCTTAACCAATTTGCCAGTAATGTTAAATGATTCTATATTTGCATATATATCAATTGATTATTGTCAGAAATAAGTACTGCAAAATGTGTAGTACTTAATAAAGGCACATACGCCTCAGTTTTAACAGCATCTTAGTTCTTACTTACCTTGTTACCATAAGATTGCCATTATTACACATTTTGTGGAAATCAACTTAGTTAAATTTGCTAATGCAGGCTTATGGAGAAACAAGAAAAAAAATTCATGTCACTAAATCTATTTCTTTGCAATGAAATTTGTTTTTTAGTTATTCTACCTGATCCGTTAGCAGGCTTTAAAAAATTTGCATACCTTTCTAGGTTCACTTGTAATTTGTAATTTTTTTTGTTAAGACTGTCTTCTGCTGCATCTTCTTTCCAACAATAGCAAAATTAGTTTTGAAACCATCCTTTTTGAGAATGTAAATTGTACTCCTTCTCTTAAAAAATTGAGAATTACCTAGCCTACCTAACAAGTTGTTAAATCTCCATCAATCAGAGCCTTTGTAAGACATCCTGAGTAATTAGTATAACTAGCATTAGATTTGCATGCCTTTTCATCATCATCCTAATAATGCATTTCAAATTTATTTTTCTAGAAATGAAACTGTAACTGAGCATTTCAACTGAGTCAGTGCTTTTGAACAGATTAGCTCCTAATTGCAGTGCTATGTGTTCACTAAAACAATGCGGGGCTATATGTGAAATCCTATATTCTCTTGATATATAAAATTCTTTAATTTATATTTTATTTAAATTTGAGTCTTAATCCATTTGATAAAGGCTGAATAAGAGGAAAAAACAATAAAAGTTAAAAAAAAAGAGCTTTCTTGGAAGGTTAAAATACTTGGACAAGCTATAAGAATGAGTCCACCACTGAGAGGTTTATGTCATTGGGGGAGCTAAGATCAACAAATTCAAAGATCAATTTACCCATTTAAAAACTGCACAGATAAAAAAGATTCAAGGATGGAAATAGAGAATCACATTCATCAAAGATAAGGTTATTTTTTAGAATTCAGTGTGATTGAAGTGGACTATCTTCAGATTCTCTACAAAAGTTATAAAACTGTAGGTTTGGTAAGAAAAAATGAGTTTTGATTAAGTTTTTGGCATTTCATAAAAGCATTTATAATAAAAAAAAAAATACGTTTATTCTATTTTAAGATGTCAAACACCAGAATGCAAACTGAAATAATATGAACTTTTACCCGTTGTAATTTTCATTACATTATAGTAATGAAGCGAAGATCCTTGACATATCCAAAATAATGACAATTATTATAATAATATTAAATTATCAATATTGTGAAGACAAAAACGACAACAAAAAAAAACAACAAAACAACAAAAAACCACAACAGCAGAATGCTTTGAACTCATGTGGTCTGATCTACTAGAACTAATATAGAATTAGAATGTCTGTGTAGAACAGAGAAATACACTATCATTTAATTAGTTTCAAAGTATTTGAATTTAAAACATTTGGAAAACTAGTTTGGTGTGCTTCTTTACTTATTGCAACTAAAGGCTAGCATAGTCTTCATTTAATGACAATTGACATTGTTTCTCTGTTGCGATGCTGTGCCTTTCTTTAACCAACTTATGTTTAGTTAGAAAGAAAGATTTTTTTTGTGCAACATCTTACAACAAATAATCTTTTTTCTCCTATATTTGAGGGTTGTGAACAAGGAAGAGCATATTCATGTAGGTATAGTATTTATGTGATGACAGTCAAGGATATATATTTAAGTGTGTGTGTGTAACCATCCTCCATTCCATATCCTTCTTGCGTTGATTATTACAATAGATTTTGTAGCTTTGTGTAATCTTATTTTACGATGTATAATCAAACTAGACCTTAATTCTTTTAATAAACTTATAGCATGGCCCGATAAAGTGATCAGTACGTTGGTTCTGTTTGATTTTGTTTCCTTTTTTTTTTTTTTTTTTAAGAATCATAGGCATTCTCAAAGAATGGGCAAAGGGTGTACACAATGACAACAAATGATATAACAATGCTTGTATGGTCATTACTTGATTATATTACATGTACCATGTTGTCTTTTGCAGCAAAACGAGGGCGATGCAAGCGATCATATTTGAAATAAACAATGATAATTCCCTAAGCCTGCGACAGGAAAATAAAACACAGGTTTGACATATATTTACAGGAACAAGTTATATTACTCGTCTTTAGTAAGACTAAGAGATGGGAAAGGATATTTGAAAATGTTTTGATTCTTTTTTAATAATTGATTTTTTTGCTATTGAAGCAAGCAAAAGTTGCGAAATGAAGTACAGATAAATGCAATTAATCTTTTATTGTTGAATATCCACCATTGGTTTTAAAATGATTTCATATTTCAGAAGGAAAAGGAAACTAAACAGACATTTTGTTAGGTAGTTCTAAAAATGTGCTGTGCACTTAAGTGAGAAGTTAATGTGTTATTTCAATGAATACACCAATATTTACATGTGGCAATTGATAAGTATATCTGCTTTTCTTTAGCATTCTGCCTTACCCAGTTCTTGTCACCCTTGAACCTTGTAGCTTTGTCAGTTTGTAGTGTAAGTATATACTACCATGTTTGTTGAGAAAACATACTATACAATAAATTTGAGTTTGGCAGTTATCAAAACATTTTTCATTTTTTTATTTGTATTTGTATCTACATGCAAGTCTTACTTACAGCAGGATTTATTTTAATCTTTGTGAAATATGGTGCTTCAATTAATATTCGTTTTATGGTTTTCATGACTTTCTGAATCAGCAATAGTAGTGTGTCCTTTGAAAATTTTGACACAAAGTACAAGACTTCTGACAAATATACTAGGAAACTCAAGGTAAAAAAACTAAGTACTCATTAAGTTATTAGAATCAATTGAGGGCTCTCGAAAACGTTTCTCACCAATAATGGGGTTCCATATAGCACGATCAAGTGTAGAAATGATCATTTGAAGTATCTGTTTTCAATCCTATCTGATGATAGGATCATATTACATCTGATCAGCTTTAACTAAGTCTTGATGGAATTCTGAAATTCTAAACTTTAACAAAGTATTCAGGTCTTTCAGTAGCACTTCACCTGTATACAAGAAATTTTAATCACTGTCCTTTAACTATTTAATCACATTTTTGTCACCTTTTAAGTTCAATGTATACTAGTTTTTACACTGGTTATGTTGAATGTTGTACATATATTTATGCTGTATATATGTGTGCACATTACCTGTTACCTAGATCTAGAGTAAACACCTAACGATTGACATGATATACTAGATCTAATAATTATTTTGCATAAAGAATTGCAACAATAACAATTGTTTAAAGAGCTCAAGTTACATCTTGCGCTCTCTGAAAGCATAGAACAGCTAGGAGTTTGTGCAAAGTTTTGTACATTTATGCTAGCTACTACTAGTCGGGATAGCTTAAAGTGAACAGGTCCCATCTTTGATATTTTAGAATGGTGAGCATTAATCAATGAAATTTGATTAGCAAAAGCCTGACCCAGTTTAAATCAATTATTCATACAACTGCCCCTGCGGAATTTTGCCATTTGAACCAGCAAATTTTGTGAAAAAAAAAATATACAACTACAATTGTACATTACTATCTTTCATGAAGTTGACTTGGTCAAATTGACAGGCAAATATTGGGGTAAACAAGAAATATTAATAATTTAAATCTAATTTAGTTGTGTGTACTTAGAGAAATTGTAATTGATTAGTAAAATCAATCATTTTCATTCATTTTTATACGATAGGTTACATCCATATTGACTGTCACACAAAACGAAATGAAGAAAATGTTAATTTGGACTGAGAACATTTAAAACAGTTACCATAACACATATGATTGATACCAAGAAAGATGCATATGTATACACACTCTAATTAAGAAATAATATGTTGGATTTATTACCAGGGTAGTTCAGATGCATAACAAAAAATACCAAGGTGGGCCTACTTTGCTTTTTGTTTGAATGAAGATCACATTCATCCTCTGCAAGCCTTTTCATGAAACTCTTATGTTGAATGGACTTCGTGTGCGACTCCACAGAGGATTTTCGACAATGGTTAGGACCAAATTACAAGACGTGCAAAAGTTTGTTTCCACTAACATGGGACTCTTGAACTCTGAATGCTGTTGTAGGGCAGAGACATTCCTTCCAGATTTATTGACTAGGAATTACTCCATGATGTGGATATAAATTCTTGAAAATATGTAGATCAAGGCAGGAACTAATTAAGAAATAGATGTAGATCTATATCAGTGGTTCTTAATCTTGTTATAGGTGCTGAGCCCCACCAGTTTCATATACAGATTCACCGACCCTCTTTAGTGAAAAATAAAATTTGATTTTTTTCATATTCAAGACATAGATATGTTTTTCACTGGCTCTGCCGAACCCCAAGGGTTCCACTAGGTACAAACACGGAAAGTGAATTTGGGAAAAAATATTACTTACACTTAAACAATCATTTGCGAAAACGATAACAAATCCTAAAAAATTGCTCAACAGTGCCAATATTAGTTGAGCATAAAGAACTATGCAAATGCAGTGGTATCCCCTTGTGCCCTCCACTATTGATAAAAATTTTGCAGTCTTTAAGTTAAAAAAAGCTGAAAAGCAAAACAAAACAAAATGCAATTTTTTAGGTTTTAATCACCAAAAAGAAAATACATAACATATCATAATAATGAAATTCATTCAGACCCAAAGACTTAAAGGCTCAAATGTTTCACGATTCACACCATTCCACAGACAGAGAAAAAAAATGCCTGAAGATTAGAGACTCTAGCTTATATCTTATGAGAACCAATGATAGGAGGGTGGGCTAAAAATAAATTGTTGCATTATAATTTTTTTACCTAAGGCAGTATAAATCTTGTCCCCTTGTCCCTTTTTCAACAAAGCTTAAAGATTGCTACATTGTTCAAAGCTGCATTTATGTGGAAGACTGTGCCAGCTAAGTGTTGACACCAGTTTGATAATTTTTTGGTCAGTGACTTGTGCAAACTGATGTAAATTGCTCACAATTCTATGTCCAATGCAGTGACTAATATTTAATGAGAAATAAAGTATGCTGTGTGTAGAATAGGTCCTTCAATCTTGTCTGACGTGTCATTCAAGAAATTTCGATAAAATTTTGAAAAGTTAAAATAAAACAAGCACTTTTTTCAGCCCACCCTCTATTGGCGTTGAAATAAAATCAAAAGGTCTCCTAGACTTAGAGAAGAACTACAAAAAAAAAAATATTAATTCCACAATATATAATTATTAACACTTCAGAAAGATAATTTAAAGGACAGAGGGTATGAAGAAACAAACCCTTTATCTAAGTCATACTAGGGCTAAAAAATAGAGACATAAAGTAAAAACAAGGGAAAGAACAAATTTAATGATCCTCTCTATCTTATTAGCTTGTCAAAGATCATGTCGTGCTGCTTTTCAGGACTCATATGTGTAACAAGCTCCTCCAGTGACGGTTTGATATATCTGCTGCGCACATTATGGTACACAGGCTCTCCCCACAATGTACCTGTCTCCCAGCCTTTCACATTCTTCATCAGTTTGTTTTCCTCATCCCTGCATCGTCTATAGTGAGTAAGGATACTGGGGACATATTAAAGTTAAACCAATGCATTGATGTCTACCAGACTCTAAACATAAAGAAGTGGTAAAAACCTAAAAAAGTTTGTAACTGATGCACTTGTATAGAGAAACTCAATTTCTTTCTTTGGATAAAATTGCAGAAGTGTTTACCTCTTTCATCTTAACCTGTCTTGATTCTTTTACATTCTCATCAATCATAGCTGCCAACAAGTACGTACAATACGTATTAGTATGTCTTTGGGCTTCCGAGTACCGCATGTGTCCATATCAGTGCTAAAAAGTATATATTTAGCAATATCCCGCCAATCATACATAAAAAAATACCTGCTTGGTCGACCGCTAATTGCTCGCAGCCATTTTCAGCAATCCAACCTGGTTAGCCCAGCAGTTTTTAACGTCTCCTAAGGATTTCTTGTCATTTGCAGCACTGGAGTAGGCCTAGCATACACACATGGACTTGTAATCGTTCTCTTGCGGCTCTTTCTAGCAAATTCGGTTAATATCGGCAAAATACTTCCGTCAGCCATGATCTGTCCTTTCTGGGCTTTGTTTAAGTGCCTACCTTTCAAACAGATGTCTATCACTGTCTTGTCTCAAAGTCAATGTAATACAAGTAGTACACTCGGCACTTTCCGTAAGACTCGGTACATGATATTGCTGTCTCCAGTGTTTCCGTGAAGCACTATAATTTCTCTAAATTTTAAAACAGTTGTGAACAGTTCCGATTTTTATTTTGCCGAAGGTCATTGTTTTGTTTACACTTGTGATCTAGCTGCATAGACCCATAGATCTAGAGGGATGGGCGGGAAATATACCAGATCTACTTCTCACTCTACTGGCAGAGTTTCTGTATATGGTTATACAAGAAACCCTAGAAGATGTTAAACTAATTACAGAAATCAGGCTTGGCTGATGCCTTGACATGTAATACAATCATGTTATAACTGATGACTAAGCAGGTTTTCCGACCTTGCGTTGAATCTGACTGCACACCTACATATGCATCTATTGACTTGCCAAAACTGGGTAACGCACATGTCAGGACAGTGCATTTGGGTGTAGTTTGCCTTTAGATCAAGGTGTTGCGAGTGAGATCTATAGTTGGAAGAACTTAAACTAGATTCAAGATCAAATCTGCATACAGGTAAAATAACAGAGCTAGAAACCACGAAATTAGCAGCAGTTAAATTTGCTTTTAAATTTAAGCTGGAGTAAAAAACTGTAACTGGTTTTAGATCCAGGAGGCAATTCTTCCCTTGACATTTCGACAGCTGGATAGAACAGAAGAGGATTTAGTCAAAGAAATAGACAGTGAAGTGAGGAACAAGTTCAACTTTGGTTATTGGAGGAGGTAGTAGTGAAAGACTAGGGAGTCACTGTCTGCCCTATAGAGTCTCATCTTTTATTGCACACACTGTCATCCTTACTCACTTAGCAAAAATTGGGTAAATCATACAAACATCTTTTGACCAAAGATAAAGAGCAAGATTTTGACAAAGGCATTAAAGCTTGTGTAAATGATAGAAATTTACCAAGTTTCAAGAAGTCAGATAGAATTGATAAATGCTGGACAGGAGAGATAAAGAATAAGAAATACCCAACACTGTGTTAAGTTACTAAGGCTCGAGACACTATTTTTCATGGAGCTCAAGTGGAGAGCTGTTCTCATGTTCTGACATGATGTCACTGACAGTGTCAGATGAAAATCAACAAAATATATTTAATACAATAAGACTAGGCTATGGTGTATTTGTTAAGGTTATGATAACAAAAAATTGTATGAAGTTTACAATAATAGCTTAAGCTTGTAAACATTTGAATAAGCTTGTGTTTAAGTCAGTATTGATAGTTGTGAAGTGTACTGAATAGGCTATATCATCTACTAGGTTTGCAGCCACATAATTTATTTGTTGTGCTAAAAATTTTTATTTGCCTTTTCGAAAGTTGGCAGCTATGATCAATTACCATACTATTTTGACACAACTTAGTGTTGAATAACACCCATCAAGCTCATGACAAAGTTAGCTCCTACAGATTTAACCAATTCAATCAGTTCTCTTTGAGTTAAAAAAAAACCCTTTTAAAAAAAAACCACCTGGATTATTATTAATTTAAGAGTTTCATATGTTGTATACAATACAAGATGCCAAGTTTTAGCTATATTTATAAAATTACCATAGAATCCTTTATTTTGTTTTATTTTTTAGGAAGTTCATTTCAACATGAGTAAGTATATGCATTTGCAAACCTTTGCAAAAGTTATTGTGAACTTACCACATTCACTATGGGAAGGATATTCATTTTGTTTGAGGCAAGATGAAAGTCTTAAAATCTGAATGCATAATCATCTTATTCCATTTCTATAACTAAAATGCGTAAATCAGTTGCTATTTTATCAAGCAGATGAAGATTGAAGTTTCTACTTATGTCACTATTCTATTTCTTTTCTCTTTCATTTTTTTTAAGCAACATACACCCAAGAACCTATTTTTATTGTCATCTGCTGTTAAATTTGGCACATGAGACAAGATACTTTTTACGTCATAAATCCCAAAATGCAAAAGCACTGGAGGCTTTATTAAATAGACATGATCTAAATGGTCTAGATTCATACTTACTACGATGGATACTATAAGATTGAACAAAATAGCTTAACTTTAGTCAAAATGATCATACAAAAATCTATATGTTATGAGCCTTCAATAAATGGTGGATGACACTGCTGAAAACAAAGGTACAAAGAATAAGCCTTGGCTTCACCTATATAGACCTAGTAATTCAGAATCTCAAGAGCCTTTTCAAACTCCACTATTTAATGTTGATTTTTCAGGATAGATAAGAGGATAGTAAGATGATAATAAAAATCAATCTCCATGACACATATATTTCATTTCCTCCATATAAATAAAGCAGCGGAAGTTACTTTTTAAAGTTTTCATCTATCTTAGTATCCCTACATTTGATCAAGGAAAAGCATAATATCAGACTTGAAAAAATTAGTACAGCAGTCTCCGGATAAACGCATGGTCCTCGGGAGGCTTCAATAGCGTGCGTTTAGGAGATGCGTGTCTTTATAAAAAGTAATGAAAAAATTTTGGTTACTTCCCTTATGGCACTGCAAAATACAGGGTTATTTCCCTTGATTATATACACATTTGGCGTGAAAGGGATGATATTAAACCTTTGAGTTCAGCTGCGTTTTGGGTTCTTTTATTTTTATTTTTTGGTTTTTGTTTTTTTATTCTTTGTTTTTATTAAAGAACATTGACATAACAAAATTCGTAAGAGGGAACAACATCGAAAATTGAAGTTTCATGAACAAAATGTCTAGAATCTTAAGTTGTTTTTCCAACGATAATGTCTTGTGAGTAGACATTAGGTATCGTATCGAGTGTGTCAATGAAAAAAGAGACTATACTCTGAGAGTGAAGACTGCACAACGCTACTGATGGATGAAATTGCAATGAGTGAATGACCAATCTTGACTACGACTAGACTTGTTTTACACAGATGATGCCTGACAGTGATACTGATAGTGATACACCATGTGCAAACCTCAGACAACCGTGCAACGCAAAAAGCGAGGGAGGAGGCGAGAGGATACTAGCCGTAATGGATAGATCTGACCAGGCAGACACAAAGCAGCGAAAATTGCATCACCTTGCCTGTGCTCCACTCCAACCCTCCCCTCCCTACCCTTCCAAGCTTGTGGCTGATCCCATGGCCCAGGTAGAGGGCATTGTGTGTTTAGATCTATATGACGATACTGATGTACAGCCTTTGTCCTCCACCCAGTACCATCTGTATAGGACAGATGGTACTGGTTTTCAGGCTGCCATGTGCCATAATAGCGCAGATATTTCGTCCACTTTACTACCGGGTACAGTAAGCAATGCCGATTTAATAATTTCAAAGCGTGCGTTTAGGCGATGTAGCGTGTGTTTAGAGTATACCGATTACATAGTAAAAAATCGGTCAGACCTCTTCAGCGTGTATTTAACCGAAGCGTGCTTTTATCCGGAGACTACTGTATCTTGTGGTCACAAAGATTTCACTTTCAAAATCTTTTGACCAGTGCTCATGAAGCTTTGAAAAAGACATAATAAAATAATGTATCACAAATGTGAAATTGTCTTTATCATCGACAAATTAAAGGATCAATAAATTAGAAAAAAGTTTGTATAACTTAATTTTTTTCTAAAAATTCCTTAAATTCTCCAGGTTCTGTACATAATCATTACTCACTGAGGATCAACAGTGAGTGAAACAAAAAACAAAAAAACAAAAAAGAATTGTACCACTCAATTATCTTATGTGCCTGAAATCTTTCACTTACGCTCTGTCTTTCTCTGCATAAATAAATGGCTCGACTGCATTTCGAGCATCGAAAAGTTCCAGTTCTTCTTTGCTGAAAAAAAAATTTATAAAAATACAATTTTTTAATATAGCATAAGATAATCTCAAATGCTCAAAACACTGACAAATATTTCCTTATCATTTTCCCTTCCGAAAAAAAAACAACATAAAAAAGAGCAGTTGCTGGGCATAAATATGTAGTGACACCAAAAAATTAGAAATTTTTGGGTAATGCGATTTTTCTAAAGAAAGCTTGAAATTCTGTCTTTTTATACTGCTTTAATTTTTCACTTTCTTATTGTTTTATGACCATTATTGATGGTCTAGTCTATTGATGAAAATGTTCAGCCCAAAGACAAACAGTTTTTATTTAAATGAAAAGGCTGCAAAACCTCAAAAGTTTGAAAAAGAATTGAGTTTTATTTCACTTTTACAATATGAATTTTGATTAACAAAAAATTTCAAAGTTTAGGAATCACCTTAGCAGAGTTCAATGGAGCACAATGCTTTATTGAGTAGACCTAAATGCCCTATTTTATGCAATCAGAACTCTGTGTTTTTAAAACATATCCATATAATTAGGGTTAATATTTATAGAATCATAATGAATAATAAATCTCAATTGTGATTTTTCAGCTAGTTACAAGTCGAAACAAAGGCATATGAATACTGAATAACAAACTGCATTGATCACTGAAAATAACTGACCGCATAATTTCCTTGACATAGGACCATCCTACCCATGCCAATCCTGTGACTCCAAGAAAAATGCCAAACTGGGTGAAACCTATAGAATAAGTATAGAGTCACTATACAGGATATTGCATGAAAGGATGAAAATATAAGATAGTTTAAACAATGAATATTATGCATGTAGGTTCGATATTTACCCAGAGAGATGCAGAAATTTTCAAGATAGTCTAAAGTCCTAACCAGGGAGTTCTGGATGGACCAATCTTTGAAGTTTGATGTGAAAATTATAACATACCGGCACAATTGAAAGAGATTATACAGAATTAGAAGCTTCCCTTTTGTAGGCTTTCATCTGTGTAAGCAAACTTTCAATTAAAAAAAATATGATGGTAACATTTTAAGTTTTACATCAAAGGTTCATAATACCAGCACTCTATTATCATTTCAGTCCTTGATTGAAACCATGTAAATTTAGGTTTCAGTATACCACTCATTTGGAGTCAACAAAATTTACATAATCGTTAATAACTTTCGCCTTACATATGGCATGGCAGAGGCACACCTTTGACTCAACAGGAATCAAATGAAACATAGAAGTAAAGTTTGCATTGAACAGTGATGTAGAAAAAGAACTAGATGAGCAAGTGTGCGACTGAACTGTTGATAGAATATCAAAATGAAAAAAGCTTACTGAACCTTTTTTACACATAAAAAAAATTGATTAATCAGGAAATGAAGCCCTTCATATGACATACACACTTGTAAACTTACTCAAATGATTATTGGTATTACTGCCTACAGTTTTGATAATTCCTGCATTTTCAGGGTAGTCAATGTATATTAACTCTGAAGAGATAGACTGTTTCCAGCTTAATCCACAACAGTATCTATATCTAGATATCTATCTGTGCATAAATGTGTGTGTGCACATGCTTTTGGAGCCAGGGGAAAAAAGGTGAGCTTGAAAATTTTTTTTAGATTTCTACTTTAGATGTTTATGGTGTCTTCTGCTTCACCTCACTCTGATTAAAATACTTTTTATTTGTTTTGAGAAAATCTAAATACAATTTCCTTCATAGTTTTGTTTTTTAAACGAGACCCGTCTGTGACAAAAATGAACCTAGAGCTTCCCAAGTGATTTTGAAAGATTTTTTATGATAAAAGCAATGCAATTTGAAATTGGATTTTCTTAGCCATTCACGCTGGATCTAGTTTTCAGACTTTCCTTAAAATGCTTTTTTTTTTTGGTCTTCTTTTGAGAGGGACCAGCATCAACACACCTCCAGAGCTAAATTGTAGTAGAACTACTGAACAAAATATAAAAGGGAGTCGCAAACGAAACTTCCAGGTCTAAAATCTACATCCATGCATAATCTAGGGCGTGTAGAAATCATAATATTAAAAGAAATAATCATGCTTTTTTATCATTACAAAAAAAAAAAAAATACCATTAAACATCCGTTTTGGACCTCTTGCAGCGAATTCGATTGGATCGAAACCACCTTTCGGTGGTAGGTCCTGTCTGTAGGTAACCATTTTGACCTTCCACTTGCAGTTTCAACAGGAATGATATCCCTTCCTAAAAAGATCAACGAGAGTTACGCGCCTTGATTAACTGTCACTCTGAGACCACAGATTAATTAGTTTTTAAAGTAGAAATTACTGTTGAGAGACGGAAAATAATTAATTTTATCTTATCTTCGAACAATTAATATGTAGGTTAAATCTAGGCATTATAAAGGCATGAACAGGTAAAATTATTATAACACAACCAAACAAAAAGAAAAGAAACAACAACAACAACAAAAAAACAACAAACAAGTGTAATACATGAATGGCGTTTATGGCGCTCCATGACTACAGTGCAATATTAAAATGTCATCGCATACCGGCTATGATTTTTTTGCCTGTCGCCAGTAAACTCTCTCTCTCTCTCTCTCTCTCTCTCTCTCTCTCTCTCTCTCTCTCTCTCTCTCTCTCTCTCTCTTTCTCTCCTTTCTCTCTCCTCCCACCTCTCTCTTTCTCCTATCTCTCGCTCTCTCAGTCTCCTTTTCCTCTTTCTCTCTCCTCATCCTCTTTCTCCAATTATCTCTTTTTCTATCTCTTTCTTCCTTTCCTCTCTCTCTCTCTCTCTCTCTTTCTCTCCTTTTTCTCTCTCTCCCTCTTTCTCTTTTTCTCCCCTTTTCTCTCTCCCTCTTTATTTTTCGCTCTCTCCTCTCTTTTACCCTCTCTCTCCTTTCTTTCTCGTCTTCTCTCCTCTCTCTTTTTCTCCCTCTTTCTTCCCCCCCTCTCTCTCTCTCTCCTCTCTCTCCCAGCGTGTCTCTGCCTCAAGTGAAAGTGTATAAAGTGACATAAATTTTAGTTTGCAGGTGATATCGACCTTTTCTGTAAAATTTCGTCACTACCTAGTGGCTTTTGCAAAACAATATTTCTACATGAGGACATTAAAGTGGGGAGAGAGAGGAGAGAGAGAGAGAGAGAGAGAGAGAGAGAGAGAGAGAGAGAGAGAGAGAGAGAGAGAGAGAGAGAGAGAGAGAGAGAGAGAGAGAGAGAGAGAGAGAGAGGCACATAGACAGAAAGACATGCACCTCATTTCTTACAAAATGAGGATATTGAGGCTTGACTAACGCTAAATTAACTGGTTGCTAAGGCTGAACGGAGAACTTTCAGTTTCTTCTTTTCGTGTTCCCGGTACCTATAAGTTATTCAAAAGTACAATTTATTGTGTAACCAATCTAAAAAACGACTTGGAAAAATTTTCTCTCGCGTAAGCAATAGACATAGATCTATATTTAAGCTAGATCGTTACATCTGGAAGTCTTGCAAAGAATTATGCAGAAATCTAGATCTATACAGGGTTTTGAGTGTAATATTTATTTAGTATGCACATTTGACTTTGCAAGTGCAAAATTCATACTAAATTCAGCTTCTGTTGTCTGTTTTTAGTGTAGAACGAGGCGTATAAATTCATAAACGGTTGACTAGGCCTATGTATCCCTTTAATCTTTGGTCTAAGAGTGCCAGTTAATCAAGGGCACATCTCTCGCTGGCCTTTTTTTTTTAAGGAACATAATCTATTCTGTACTTTGCTAATCTTTTCAAAGACTCTTTAAGCACTCATTATAAAGCTACAACCTTCCGTAAATTACTAAGATGTGTGCTACCTTAAGAGAATTCTTGTTATTTTTGCTAATGACAACAAGATTCAAAACCATATGCAAATAATTTGAGGATTTACTAAATAAGCTATTTTATGCATACAAGCTGAAAACCCTGCTCTGCGACGGGACCCTGTAGTCAATTTGCCGGGGCTGGTGTGCGTGTGTATTAAATAGGCTTACATGTATATTATATCTATCCTTTTACTTTCGTGATCCAGATAAATGTCTCCACCTATCTATCATTAACTACAATCTAAATATCTCTATAATTCTTAACACATAACCTAGATAAAACCTTAAATCCTTCTGAAATTTTAAGCATAAAAGTAAAATGTAGATCTTAACCTTTCGATTGGAGTCTAACTGCTGTAAATATCTACTACACCTTAAATCTAGAATCTATGTCCAATGAACTTTCAGATTCTTTACTAATATCTTACTCTATAACATGTAGATCTATTTACAACTGTTTTAGAACTGCTGCCACCTACACTAAGTTCACTGTATGCCTACTTTCAGTTTCACTCCTGCCGTCTTTGATAAGCTGTGCTTGTGCTTACCACCCCCGTTCCCTAATATGTGGTGCTTACATTGTTACAGGAAGCCGTTCGCACATTAACCTTTTCCTTTTATGAAAATTATAATCACATTTTTGCCTTTAATTTTCTAAATACTCTATTCCAGCGAAAAACAGCATAACAATTCCAATGTATAGGATAATATACAAGTTTATGCCGAATTTGACGAGCCTGGTTAGTCTAAAAATATGCTCATCTCGGTTAGATGATCCTCTTTTTTGGCTTGGCTCCATTATTTAGAGGTACAAGCCAGCAAAAGTAAAATGGGGGAACATGTTCTAAAGCAAAAATAATACACACGCTCAAAGAGAGAGAGAGAGAGAGAGAGAGAGAGAGAGAGAGAGAGAGAGAGAGAGAGAGAGAGAGAGAGAGAGAGAGAGAGAGAGAGAGAGAGAGAGAGTCTTGCAATGGTTTCAGGCCAAAGGTGGTATTATCAGAGTAAAGAAAATAAAGAAGCGCATATAATAATAAGAGTTTTGAAATTCTAATTAAAAAAAAAAAAAGATTTGCAAACTTAGACTAAGAAATAACGTACGCTGAAACAAGTAGAAAAGAATTCTAATTGCCGGTAATAAGGTAATTTAAATCTGAAAAAGAAAGTAGAAACACACATAAAACAGGCAAGACCGTTAAAATCTAACGAGAGCAAAAACAAACTCATAAAGACGATTGCAGTTAAAGGCTTTAAAGAATCTCCTCAAAGTTTCAATAGCTTATGGTCTGGTTTTCAGGCATGCCGACTCATACGTTGTACTTGCGGCGCAATGTGAGCTGCTGCTCTAGGAGTTGCCATGTGTGTCTCTGGCTATGTCTGTTCCCGAACAACGCTTAGTTACCTTAACAGTTCTGAACAATTCATATAATACCGTCGAGCAAGACGGTGTCAACTGCACGAACAGTTTTGATGTCTGTGGAAAATCTTGCTCTGAATACACACCATGATTGTGCTGTGAGTAAAACACATGTGGCGGATCAGAGGTGATAAAGCTTGGTTTCTTTCGCATGTCACATCACACTTTTTCTCCCCATTCATTTATATATTTTGAAAATATGATCTTGTTTTTATGGAACGCAATAGTTTTTTTTTAAGTATTTTAAGAGACGCCCGATGATTGTTATGCCATTCTCTTGATATAACATAATTACCGTATTCATTTTGGTCCATTACAATAATTATTGTAGTTAAGGCATAGAACGCTTCTCTTTAATATAATCTCAAAACATATCAGTTGCAATTTCGCAATTTATTCATTGATTGCTTTTGCTTTAGTTTGATATAACCCTTTCACAGTACGATTACATCAGAGCATTTTGTACATAAAACTTAATTTTTCATCGGGCAAACGGAAAGGAAAAAAAAATTGAGGTCTAAATCTCATCTAAAAACGATGTGGGACTCGAACCCGCGAAAATGGTCTTTACAAAGCAACTAACTCAAGTAGGAAGACATTTTTAATCATACTATCCAAGCGTTTTGTCACGTGTGCCAGTGTTTCTGAAGAGATTGTACAGAATAAACTCACGTGGTTAGACAACGAATAACTTTAATCCCTTGTGAACTTTTCACGGGCATCTTTAATTTACTCATTTTTTTTCAACTTGAAAGGATATAGAACGTTTTATTGGCTAATAGACCTGGGCATATTCTTTTGCCGAAGAACTCTATCGGATTACGATACATACAGCATAATTACCATTATTATTTTCACGTTCTTGATTAATACTTATGGCGTGATTTAACGAGCAAAGATAGGAAGATCTTTGGGCCGTATATTACAATGTCATCTTGCGCTTTGGTTTTCCCAATAGTTTGGCCCGAGACAGAATTTTGTGTCTTGGGTTTGACCTCAAGGCAGTTAATAGAGCTAGAGTTTTAATAGTTAATAGAGTTTTTAAACGGCTTGGTGCTGCTGTTCTTTTCTTTGTTTTTTCTATCACCATTGTCAGAACTGCTCAGGTATAACTGACACTTTTCTTTCATCTCTATCGCCGTGTTAAAGGAGATAGTGCTGGCGTAAAGCTTTTCCTCCTTTCTAACACTTTCACAGTCTCTCCTCACTCAAGGCTGAACCTTGATAAAACAAATAACCACCCATAGAATCAATCATAACAACCACAACAAAAACAACACACACACACACACACATATATATATATATATATATATATATATATATATATTGATAGATAGATAGATAGACCCATTATACACACATTATATATAATATATTATTTTTTGCTGTTGTTGTATTGTGTTGTTTTTGTATAATGTGGACGATAGTAATTCTTGGATCAGTGGCAACAGCACTGTATCTTCTCTCTGTAGACTGCAATGATTAAACAAAAAGCCATGCATCAAATGATGGATCATAATCTTTTGTTAACAAATCTAGATGGTCTCTTTTTTCTTGGTAAGAATGTGCATTGCCGATATTGCAAAAGTAGAAGCGTAGAGACAAAAGCGAGCAGGATAAGCTTGATTTTTTCCCCTCAATATTCTAGATCTACCCCGGGGATTAATGAGATCATGTTTTATTATTCTTAAAATGATTGTTCATCGTAAATTTGAGTTCCAGAGCCAATTAAGGTAAAATAGATATCACCAAGAACACCATGATAATTACAAAAAAAATTATTTACAGTTTAATCTTTACACTTGTTCTTTGCCATGCTTGTGAGGATTTTATACTTCTCTGTTGCGGGTGGTCTCCGTGTTTTTACCATTTATGGCTTGTATTTTCGTATCGAGTGCTTAAATCTTTTCGTCCACACTCCCAATTGATAAGGGGCATTCAGTCACCATTTGTGAGTCAAAATATTTTCATTAAGTTCATGACCTTTGGTGACTTTGATTATGTTAATGTAGCGCTAAGAGCTATTCGTTGAAATAAAATGAAGAGAAGACCCCAACTTGTTCAGCTGAATTCTAAGCCTCCTCACATAGATTTATATACAGCTCCTAAACTCTGCCCAATATTGATGCCCATACAACAAATCAAATTGTGCATCTAACTGTGTATTACTTGTCTCATATCCAGTCACAATAAGTCGAATATCGGCATTTGAAAGTAAATGATTTCTTCTTTTTCTTAATACTTTAAAAGTCCTATAATTTTTATATTTTATTAGAGAATGATGATAATTTTATGCAATGTCCATCCTTCAGAAGGCAGGAAAAATGCAACATTCTAAAATATGATAAATGCGACGTGTGATATATTTGGACTGAGTGCCACACGCTTAATAGTTTAGCTCCGAGAATAATTTGTCAAAGTTTATCATTCATCAATTAAGCTCATAATAACAAAGATCAACATTCATCAACGAGAGTTCAACAGAGAAAAAACCATTAATGAAAGAAAAACAAACTTCATTTTACAATAAAACGAATATTGACTACGTTCCTTTTGAGGAAAACAGAGTTATTTATAAACAAACTCTTGTCTAAAACTAGCTCTCAACAATCGGCATGGCTTCGTTCAATTAAAAATTAAAATAAAAATCCAATAAACTACGACTCATTCTCTTTATAATTCAGAATTTTGCATAATAGGTTCATAACTTTTATTCAGTATCAAAACACTCAGCAAAACTACTACTACTGCTACTGCTACTACTGCTACTAGTGCTAACACTACTACTACTACTACTACTACTACTACTACTACTACTACTACTACTACTACTACTACTACTACTACTACTACTACTACTACTACTACTACTACTACTACTGCTACTACTACTACTACTACTACTATTACTACTACTACTACTACTACTACTACTGCTACTACTACTACTACTACTACTACTACTACTACTACTACTACTACTACTACTACTACTACTACTGCTGCTGCTGCTGCTGCTCCTACTACTACTACTACTACTACTACTACTACTACTACTACTACTACTACTACTACTACTACTACTACTACTACTACTACTACTACTTCTGCTGCTGCTGCTGCTTCTTCTGCTCCTCCTGCTGCTGCTACTTCTACTACTACTACTACTACTACTACTACTACTACTACTACTACTACTACTACTACTACTACTACTACTACTACTACTACTATTTCCAGGTGGTTAACAATCTTGTCAAGTACAATCTCATGATGTCCATTATGTTTCTGTCTTAATATTGATCATAGAAACATAACAAATGTTACTAATTCCCATAGCCTGCAGAGGCAACATGTATGCGTGATAATTTGAAAAAAATATGCATTCTATACGCAGAGCCTTACATGTCCAAGATACAATTTCTCTGGGAAAAAACAAACAAACCAAAAACAACAAACAAACAAAAAACAAACAGAAAAAAAAGAATAAAATTTATTCCGAACTTTTTATTTTTATTTTTAAACTAGGTGATTATGAAGGTATCTGAATATTTATCTAAGTTAACCAAAATTATATGACAAAGCTGACTTTTCCTTTAATAACCCGATACCCAACAAATACGGTAATCTCAACTGCGTCAACTCACAGCGAACCAACCGTACAACTCCTGTGAGATCAAGTAAGTCTGGGCGTTGTCTTGCCCAAGAGAGCATGAAACGGGTAGACTTCCTTTGCACAAGTAAATTGTGTTTGCGCGGGCCCTGACCACTGATACCACATCGCGGAAGCTTAGTTGCGGGAGAGAGCTGTTGGCATCAGAGCAGTATAAAAAGCAAGGAAAGAGGCAGTTCAGAAATCTAGTTTAATCATCTGTTATTTTAGGTGCTGAAGAAAGATACCTCCTTGATTTGAAAGTTTATTTTTTTTCATAACAAAAACGACTGTTTAAATTTTATATCAGATGAAAGTTTGAAAAGAAGAATAAAATTAAAAAAAAAAAAGGCGCATCGGAAAAAAACAAATATCAGTGCTTCCGGACGCTTTCTTATACAAGCAGGCCCTATTTGCTAAGTCTGGCACCAAGAATGGCTGAGAGAAGTTACCCATATATTTGGCTGTTGTGCATCGGTAAGTACAAATAGACTTTATTCAATCAAGATGATTTCGTCACAAGGTTTTATTTTTCACCGTTGCTGTTTCTTGAAATGCATCTAGTGTAATTTAATCACATTATAAAAAATTCTGCACAATGGCTTTTCAAGAGTTATATTTTTTTTAAATGTGTTCCAAATTTCATTAAGCGAATGCTCCAACGGATTTGGTAAGAAATAATCGTATTGCATCATCTTAACTAATATTAATTCGACATAAGGTGTAAACTGTATGCTTAATGAGATTAAAATTAATGGTCGTAAGGAATTCACAAATATTATCTTATAAACTGGAGTATAAACATTGCTAGACTGACACCACTGTCACCACCAAATAAAAAAAAAAAAGAAAACGCCCCATGAATATGAAACTAAAAGGATTCCTCTTGCTTTCTTTATTTTCTAAACTGTATTGCTAATGCAATAAAGATTCTTTTGAGATATCATACGACATAAACGCTCAGCAATTTTCATCAAATTTACTTTTCGGACCTTCTAAGAGGTTTTATGGTGAGGCAAGAAAACAGTTTTCGTTACACCAAAATTCATTGATAAAAAGAAAATAATGAATAACATTCATAAAGTACTATTCACTAGGATGTGCGAGAATGAAAGGTTTGTTAAATACTATACACAGTAACAATTTTGAACATTTGATAGATTAAAAATGAGACCGAAAAAGTGGAATGAAAACCTTGTAGCGCTTTCATTCAATATGGATGCCTAAGTACCGCATGGCCTAAGATTGAAAGGGAAGATAGATTACATAGTTTTATCAATTCAAGTCTGCATGCCATACTTATATCTGCCCTGACATTAATTTTATTCTAAAAGAATAAGACATCAGTTAAAAGTCAATAGTTAATGAAAAAAAAACGTGTCATAAAAAAGAATCTCTTCTTTTTGTCATTAAAAGACCATTAACAATGCATGCATATCCTCTTCAAAATCCACTTCTGCCCACTCGGATCATACATAAGGTCTTTACTTCCTCTGGATTTTTCAATGAATATAACCACAGGTTAGATCTGGTCATTCCATTTTCTAATAAACGATTAACTTTGCTCTTGGCATTGTTTGGGAAGGTTATAGAAAGCAGTATAGAGCTAAACTTGTAGAATGTCCTGTGCCCATGTTTCATGATGACGAGCCGCTGAACCTGGGGCATATTTTGAATGAGTTTAAGCTCTGACTTATCAATTATACATGATAATATGGGCGCCTTGGGGTCATTTTATTTTCACTTAGCTCTTGCCTCTTCCAAGATAATAAGATGAATTGACGTCATTGATAGGGAAAGATAATAATTATAATAATAATGTTTGACATTATAAAATTCTTAAGTTTCACAAATAATCTGTCAAAATTTAACCCTCATTGTTAAAAGATGAACTAGATAAGATCGTTATGCGACCTTTTTGTTTTTCTTTTTGCTCAGTATAGTGACGGATTGAAGGCATGCGGTGTCACTTTTCAAGAGGGCATAGGATGAATGCATATAATTAGCTAACATTAAACGTTATAATAATACTGTAATCGAAAATTCCAATCCAGAGCATTGAGACTGAAGATGAATGACTTTAATCAATTAAAATTGTAGGGCAAAATAATTATGAATAAAAAGTATTTATAAAAACTTGTAACTTAAAACCTGAACAACGACCAGAGATAATGCTTCAACGATTTCTGGCTGAAATCATCAACATCACTAACATCTCAATTATACGCCCACCCAATATTAACAACGGCAGCAGCAACTTTTGACTGAGGACGATATTCTAGGCTTTATTACTTATTCCTTAATAATATTATATGTTTTATGTTAATGCGATTAACCTTGACCATACAAGCGAAATTGTACACATGAATTGATATATGTACGTGGATCTCTTAATCTATATTTTCTGTCTAATCACATATTGTTAAAAAAAATTGTAAAAAATTAAGATTTCCTTACTTATATCTGCTTTAATGTTTGATTGATTAATCTTTGAGGGAATGAAGGCAAGAGTCACCTATACCGCTATGTTCTTTCATAACAAGCCCTAATTCTTTTTCCATTTTTCTCTTTCCATTTATTATTCTTTTCTGCTGTGGCATTGATTGTCCGAATTAAGCTTCTAACTTTCTCTCCTACCCAACTCTTCGAAATCCATTTCCCTCCTGATTTTTCTCTTTCTCCTCTCCCTCTCATTTTCTCACTCCCATCTTTTTTCTCTTTCTACATTATATATATATATATATATATATATATATATATATATATATATATATATATATATATAATAGAATCAAACAGATTCCCCACCTTACCTCTCTCATCTCTTCTGCACCCTTTCTCTATCTGTCCTCTCTTTCCCTCTCTCTCTTTCTATAATGAACAACTCACCCCTCTTCTTTGATCTTTGGCAACTCACGTCAAGAAGACTTTATTACCTTCTTGGCTGCATTTTTAAGGCCTATAGTATAAGAGACAATGTTGCGTGTCAAGCAACAATGAAGCGTGCTCGGTGTGACCTTTGGCACCTGCTGCCGAAAACAGTGATACAGCTCGCTGGACGCACGATCAGAGGTCTTTGTCACGGAAGCGATTAACACATTGATGACCACTAGGAAAAAAAAATAACAACAGCAGCTGTGAACGGGGACTCAGATGATTGGTCGAGCTTAATGAAGTCGGAGAAAGAGGTTATTATGTATTAAATAGTGTCTTTGGGAGCTATACAGTGGACAATACAATAACCAGAAACTAGAGAACTTTAAAATGGAACAAAGATACAAAAAATTATAGATTATCATACAAATGTCTCTAGGCTACTGCTTTTGATAAGTAAATTTTACATAGACTGCAACATCTTTAGGAGACAAAAAAAATACGCAAAACAAAACAAAACAAAACAAACCAAATATATGTATATAAGAGAAACCAAGAATCAATTCATTAATTAAAAAACAAAACAAAACAAAAAACAAAACAAAAAATCTAATGGTTTATAGTGTAAGTGTCTATAATGAAACCTTTTTTTCAACAACAAAAGATTTCAAAGATCCAGAGTACAAGAGTGTGCCAATCCAAAAATATATCTTTACTTTAAAAAATCTCTTCGCAACATGCATGTTAGTGAACAACCAATGTTAACATTTAAAAAAATTCATGCAAGCATCATTTTACACGATTGCTTTATACATAGTTTAATGCTCTTAATTCACGAAAAAAAAAACAGTATGTAAAATTATCAATTTTTATGGTAAAACTAGAGTGATTTTACTTTCACCAGTAATAAAAAAAGGTTTGATTTTAGCGACTTTCGGTGATTCTTTTTTTGCAGCTCGATTGAGAAGAAAAGAATGAAACAAACATCTAATAAAAAGCCTTTTAATATCAGTTAGTGACGTTGGAACAAAACACCACTTCCCTATTTTTTTTTAGCCTCAGAATGTGGTCAGACTAATGAGGCTCATAAACGGTCGTCTTCTAAAAAAATAATCTTTAGAATGAGTTATATACCGGGTATCGTTTTTATGATTGTGATAACAATGATGATTATGATATTTATGATAGTTTTTAAAGCTTAAATTACTTGTAGAGTCATTTTTGCCTAATTTGTGCGAATGCCTTGGCTCATATTTTAAGCATCTTTTTATTTTAATTTTCCCGTTTTATGATCTTATCTTTTTTTTTTTCCTATTAAAATCATGTTTCTCTTCAATTTTGCCGTTAGAACCCAGCAGGTCATAAATAATAGGCACTGTATAAAGAGCTGTTTGTTTATTCGCTTTCAGACTTTCCATGATATTTTCTTCTTCCTTTTCTTAATCTCTAATCTACGATAAAAAAAAAAAAAACATATAAGGGAGGAAACAAGAAAAGGAGAAAAGAAATCAACCATAAGCCCAACAAAACATGAATATCTATATTTGCAGCTACATTTTTGACATTGTTTCTTACACGTTCGTGTTTGTTTACTTTTTCATCATAGCCCTTTTTTTATTCTCCAAATTTATGGTAACATTTGAAATGATCTCATCAGCTGTTTTTTCATTGTTCAAGATTAGTTTTTTCTTCACTATCAGTTTCGTGTCATTTTCTTTAATTTACTTATTCCGTTTCTATGTCTTAAAAATAAAGTCCAGGTTAATTGTCGATATTTCTGAATTAGAAAATTTATTTTTTTCCGGGTCTTTCTTATTTTATGGATAAATATTTGTTAAAATAAGGCACTCAATGTCTATGTCTATATCTCTTTTTTTTCTTTTCTTTTTTTTTTTAACTGCCCTTAGTAATTCGATTTTCTCTTTTTGAAAGTTTTCATTTTACAAGCACGTGCTCTTCGTATAAATTTTAATTTTCCATGCAAATGGAGACTTTTGTCCACGATTTATTGAGGTCATATTATGAAGCAACCTATAGGTAACTCTATCAGTTGTTTGTCTTTTCAGAGCTTTAAAGGCTTATTCTGCCTTTACTAAAGAATAGCTGGATAAATGTGTGAATAAAAATTTTGTTTCATGATAAAGAGGTTTTTCTAGATCAATTGTTGTACGGATTTTCGTTACCGTCTAGGTTTTTGTGTTTTTATATGATTTTGCTAAACTCTTGGTGCATTAGACTGCATAATTATGTTTGTAACATTGTATGGGGTTTTTGGGCTTAGCTTAACGAATCGCTGGAGTTTTAAATGAAGTAATACACCATTAGTGGATGTTCTTTTAAGTTTTTGATAAATTCATGTATATCTTTTAGTCTCCTTGTCTCATTTTGCTTTCCAAATGGTGGGCACTCAATCCTCCTTTCTTTTTTTTTTTTTTTTAGAGCTATAAGACATTCTAACACTCTAATGAAAATGTTTTTAAAAATGCGGTTTTAATAATCGTTTTTAAGTTTTTAAGAGAGTTGTTTAAAAGCCTCAAAGTGTTTGTTTGTTACTCGACTTGTGATAGTATCTTTTGTGTTTACGGTATGGACTCTTCCAAATATCTTTGTGTGTTTTCTCTAAAAAGAAAAAAAACCTAAAAAGAAAAAAAAAAACAGATGCTACTCGTTTGCATTTGTGCTCTTATTCTTCCCAGGTTTCTTTCTTAGTTTGATCTTTTTCCATTTAAAAGACAAAACAAAAACAATTTATATACTTCCATTTCTTCTTTTTCCTTTATTCCTAACGGTGTTTTAGTCATGTTTGTGCTTTTTCCTATTGTCATCATAGGTGTTTTTAAAGCTTAGTTATTTTGCATCCACTCACTTCTCCACACTTTGAATTTGTTGATTACTTTATATATTCCTTCATTTTCTGATAATGTAGAGGCAGTGTCATCGGCATATGCTTTATTTTCTTCTTGCCTACCTCCTGTTATTTTAATTCCTTTGATGTCTTTGTCTTGACTCATCTCTTCTAATAACGGTTCCAGAGTTAGAGGATACTTTATTAGAGTGCTGACAAGCTGCAGCTTTGACGAACGGATGTTTTTATTTGTATTTGTTTGATAAGTGCTGTGTTGATTAACTATTACTTGGTCATTTATTGTATAAAATCTTCATTCAGTTTCTCAAATATGAGCTTAGATTATTCACTTCTAAAAATTTAATCCGGAAGTCATGATTGAGCCTGTCAAAAGATCTTCATTGATCGGTGCTTAATAGTTTTCTTTCAATATATTTGTCTATGCAGTATGCGATTATTTCTCTCAAGCTAAGTAAATGGTTTTGAATTTTCCTCTGCTTATTGCGCACTTTATTTATCAGTTTCTCCAGTGTATAACTGAAGTATTTTGGTTAGTATCTTCCTCATTATTTTGTAGTCAGATTTTGGAAGATATATGGGTGAAAGTTTCTTTATATTTTTTGTCATCGGGTAATTTGGGAGCAAACATAATAATGTATGATTTTGACATTTCCTTGGGCACCTCTCTCTGCTGTGTATATTTCTAGTTACTGCTTCTAATATTGGTCCTAATTCATGCTTAAAATTCTTTGCTCATTCCATCAGGTCCTGGGTTTTTATATTGTTTAAATCTTTTATCGTCTCCAATATTTCTTGATTTTTTTTTTTTTTTTTCATTTTCCCTTTTTTTTTACTTCATTTATCTTTTTAAAGAAACTTAAGTAGCAACTTTGTTTATATATACATGTATTTGGTATGTTTTCACCCTCTGGGGGAGTTCTCTGAGCATGAAAAGCGACAGTGGAATGAGATCATAACTTGCCCGCAGCCTTCTCCCTTTACCATTCTCCTCTTCTTGCCACGGATTTGAAACTCATACTTTCAAAAGTTGACGTGTTTGCAATACCTTAAATCCGCTACTTTATCCATTTCCGCAAAATTTTCGAATTATTATCTCTATAACTCTGCCTTGTTACCCACCGAACGACCACTTTAGAAATTTTTAATTAAAAAAAAAATATGGATGGCCTGAGCAGCCCTTTAATTGAATGAATTTCTTAATTTATATCAAAATATAATAATAAAAAAGAGCAACGCAACAAGCACAAAAGCAAAAATCACTTTTGTAATGAAAGCTGAATAATAAGAGTACACGATTTATATTAATAATGGCAACTAAATAATAGTATTTTCCGAATTTACCACAAAATTTAACGAAAAGTTTGTGAATAGTGATGTTAAAAAGTAGTGAAGACAAACTTTTTCCAAAAGTTTTCTGAAATTTCACTCCTGATATTTGATTTTTTTTTTTTACCATGAACTGACTTCATTACCGAACTAGGCTTTCTCTCGACGTTATTAGCAGAGGTAAAATTGAATTACCAGAATAATATTAGCATCTCAACTCATCTTTGGTTTTCCGTCGTATAATGACATAAGCATGGAACAATTTTATGCAGAATTATGCAATTGAGTTTCACAACTATAAATGTAAAAAATCAACATAAAAACTCTATTTCATTAGCAATGGAAGCTAAAATCCTATACTATTTTTGTGGATTTAAAGACAGGGATGCCAAAAGCAAGCCAGAGAATCATGAACGTATTTTAAAAAGTAAGAATGATGTCAGTTATCTTCCATTTTTCACTTTTTTGGGAACTGAAAATAGTTTTTGTGGGACTTATATTAGGAACAAGATTGCGACCCAGTATTTGAAAACTTTTCAACCGCCGTGACGTGAAGTGCCAGTTACCGAATGGACTTTCCGTGGTGTGTTTAAACCACAGTGTCTTCACTCGAAGTTTGGATTCTTTGGTTTTTTTTAAAACTTATTTTCAGCCATACATTCCTAAAGAGGCCCCGTTTGGTATCCCAAAATCTTGAAATCCCATTGAGGTGAAGTGTAAACGGGTTATATAAAATAATCAACCCATCTAACCAGAAGCAAAGTGCATTAATGCTTTTACTGAAAACATTTTTTTAAATTTTCCACACTTATTTCACTCATTCATTTTTATTTTCATTGGGCAAACTTTTGGATAAATATGTGTCTTTTTGTTACATTTTCGCATGCCAATTATGTTTTAGTTCAAATAATTAAAAGTGGAGGAAACTATTAGTTTGGCTCTGAATTTATTCAGGGTTTCAAGATGATCTTTTTGCTCAACGGATTAAAAAAAAAAAAAAAAAAAAAAAAAAAAAAATCAAAATAACGAAAAATTCAGCAAAATTATTACAATGATATGACAAATAGCAATGAGAGCAACAAAAAAAACAAAACAAAAAAAAACAACAATAACAACTACAAAAAACTACAAAAACATCGATAATGTCATGAACAATAAGAACACAAATGATAATGATAATAATAATAATAATAATAATAATAATAATAATAATAATAATAATAATAATAATAATAATAATAATAATAGATGATGTTGATGCTGCTAATGCTGCTGCTGCTGCTGCTGATGTCCTTTCATTGTTCGGACAACTGATTTGACCTTAATAATTGAAAGACGCTAGTCTTGGAGCTAAAAAAAGCTTTCCGCCTCCGCATGCGGAGAAAACTTAAGATGAAGACCTATAATAATCGAGGTGAAACTGGACTCTTCTCTTAAAGACCCCGTCAAGACTCGAGTGACTTCAGTGTCTTGTAGCTAGTTTTGTTCTCGGTGAATCACCATGAGAACCCGGAATAATAGGCTGCTAATCCATGCATTTACTTAATGAGATCCATAGAGCTGGAGAAACTGAAGTCTTTATGAAGCGACCGCACTTTTTTCCTGCTCCCAATCCAGGCTGAGAAGACTTTCTGATTTGCAGTTCCAATACGCGTTGAACTTATTTCTCCTGTAAATATGTTAACGTTTTATGAAAATTGTAAGCTTTTTTCAATGAATTACCGAGCGCTTATTTCTGTTGTCTCCATGTTTCGGCCTCTGCTTCGTAGGGAGTGTTCTCTTTCACTTCAGCAGATACCTTGTATCAAATATAAAAGATAAGGACTGATTTTACATCGGCAATAGTTTCCGTCCAATCCTGAGCCCAGTGCTACCCAGCTTTGTTTTAAACGCTGGAGAAAAAAAAATCAAACAACTGCAAAAGAGGAGACATCAGTTCTTATCAAGACTGGCGAAACATTTTTGTTGCCTTCGACAGAGGCTTCAATTGCGTGAAAAAAAAAAAGGAAGAAAGAAAGAAACTGTACTGATGGGTGCCAGATAAAAAAAGCCAAAAGTATGTTTGAACAGCGCGCAAGTGTCCGCTAGGGAGGACAAGACTAAAGAGAGGGAAGGCTTGTATTACAATTATAATTATTATTTTAGAATTGTTAGGAATTTCTCTTCCTGCGGTACATGGTTGATCATCTTCATAATGTCATGGACACTTCGTGATGTCCTTTCTTTTGATGCGGCGACCTGTTGTGCAGAACAATCCTTTTCTACCATGGATATATTAGCCGAGTTTATAGTCTAAAATTCGCTGAATCCCAGTAAGTAGCAACCTCTTCGAGTTAGATTTTTATTTTTTGCTCTACCTTAAAACAACCTCTGAAGTCCGCCTAACTGCACATTGATATGAAGATTTGCGGAAGCCTTTTTCTCCACAAAGCCCAAATTTAAAAGTATTGGAACAAGGAAAATTAAATCTTATTCTTTCGTGAGGAGGAAATTGTTTACAGTGCACCAGATATCATTCAACATTGGCAACTTTTAAGTTTTACACGTCGTTCATGGCATTTTGACTATTAGGAATCTTCGTCTTTATTTTTTTAATCTATGCTTCTTTCATTCTTTATGCTTTACTTTCAAAATTTTCAATTTTTTCTGTTGCTAAAAGATTGTTGGAATTCGATAGGAAGACATTTTTCTTTGGAAGTATTCAATGGCTTGTTCTGTAGCTTAGGCATTTTTTAAAAAGACATTCTTGGAGCCATCTTCCGCACTGCCTTAGAAGACTCTTCTAGCTGAGACATTAATGTGTATTTTTTATATTTTGTTAACTCATCTCTAAATAAAATGAAAGGTTCGTCTTTTTCTAGCGACAACACATTCCCCTACCTTCGAAGCTCTTAGGAACTCCTAATCATTACTTATGAATATTTGTGATGTATTTAAATTCATACAGATAATCCGCGGACATGCCAGTAAAGAATTTTAAAATTTTGCATACATAATGCTTTGTGTTAATCTGTTTAACTTTTGAGAAGAGTTCCAGCATTATAAAGTATAGAAAATTCTTTTTGAGAAGAAAATCGGCCCTAATATACAATATTTCTTATTTTTCTGGTGTTTGATTTGACTAACGTCATCAAGAATTTACGGTTAACGCATGAATCAGCGCATTGTGAATGTAAAGGAAAAAAAAAAAAGATATACTTACGTTAGAAACATTTGAAGCGCCGTGCTTATCTTTCATTAGCGTTAAAAGTTAGCGAGGTTTTAACGTGCCACAAATGTCCTCCGACTTCGGTGTAAGACGCTTATTGTTTACGTCGTGCAAGTCAAATTTATGTGATGTGGTACCCCCCCTCCCCAAAGCACCTCCCCTTCTCTCTCTCTCTCTCTCTCTCTCTCTCTCTCTCTCTCTCTCTCTCTCTCTCTCTCTCTCTCTCTCTCTCTCTCTCTCTCTCTCTCTCTCTCTCTCTCTCTCTCTCTCTCTCTCTCTCTCTCTCTCTCTCTCTCTCTCTCTCTCTCTCTCTCTCTCTCTCTTTCTCTTTCTCTTTCTCTCTCTCTTAGTAAGCTTTTAACAGACTATTAGAAAATTTACCAACGTGGGTATCAAAGAGTAATATTAATGACCGTATTGCACCCACTGTCATGTTGATCTGAGAGACATAGTGTGACTGACAAATTTAAAGGAGGGAAAAAAAGAACTAGACAGTAATAATGTTAGAGATAAAGATACCTTAAATCTGATCTTTATTTCAATTTTTTATTCACTAAAAGGGTTTTAACCTCGACCAGATGCGCCCCCGTGGAAATCCGAAATGGTAAATTAATGTTGAACACTATTTTAATACCTGACTAATACTAAAAGATCACTTTCGCAACCAGCTCATACCATATAAAGAACAAAAAATTTCAATCTTTTGAAAGGAAGCTTTAGTGCGGTAAATCCCATGATACTCTTAATATGAGACTAAGTACTTCATCCTGTCTATCCTTATTTAACCTTTCACTTGTATGTAAAAATTTCCGGGTATTGTTTTGGAAACAATGTCGCTTAGTTCTAAACATCACCAATATCGAAATTGTTCGTGAACAAAATTTCTTGGCCACGTCACGAAAATCAATATTTGTAGCTAACAAGGCAGTTGAGGTATTAATTTTTGTTTTAAAAAAAAGGCTGAATGAATCTTCAGAAGACATGAGAATAAGAAAGGGTGTAACGGCTTCCTCTGAAGAGAAAAATTGAGGGAAATATGTAAAATTGTGACAAATTTCAATGATCTCCTAATAGTAAAAATTTAACAGAAATGAAAGATACATTTTTTTTCAGAATTCAGCCTTAAAGGTCATAAACTCCGACGTCTTTTCCTTTCTCATTTTTTATTTAATTCGAGTAGAACAATCTACGACTTATAATAAAATAGGAACAGAATACTCTTGGCTTCAACGGTCAAAAGACAGGTTCTGCTTTATATAAAATAATACTTAAAGCAATCGCAAACAGAAAGACAATACACTAGTAGCAAACGGAACGCGTGGTATCGGTTTTTTAAAAATCAGTTTGGGGAAACATTGTTGGTTTGGCTCCTCTAGAAAGGGCCCTAGAAAATTCTTCAATTATTGACTGGTGAATGTTATGTGTGTTATTAATGAGTGAATAGGAACTTAACGACGTATTGAAGCCTGTGACAAAAGCATTAGCTTACGATTATTCTAACATTATTTTCCTTTAATTATTACCGTCCCAAATCAATATCATAACGCTGATAAAAGCGTGTTTGAGATTTTCCAACATGTTTTCTGCCAATAAAAAAAAATCTTGGGTTTACTCTTTATTCAGTTTTACTTGATTTCACTCATCCAATGCTTTAATATAATTAATATATCCTTGGTGCCACCCTCGCATTCATTTTCTCTGATATTTGAAATCGAGAAGTAGCGTGGGTATCATAGACTTTTTTTCATCATCGTAAGTAGTCCGTTTATCTGTAGCTGATGAGAAAAATTTAAAGCTGTTTTGGGATCATTCTCCCTAATAACTTTGATAAAAATAATAAATCTGACATAGACCTAAAAGTTTCTGATATTTTTTTGTCGGATAAAGCACTTCTTCGACATTGTCTTAGTTTTTCTAAGAATTAAGATTTCTTCAAATTAAGAACCGAGAATTGGCTCGATTTCGTTTCTGTCACCTTGTGCTCTTTATTTAAAATAAAAAAGTTGGTTATAAATCATCTCTGTTTTATTCAGGAGGTGCGTGTTTGTCAATAACACCTCAAGATGCAAAACCATTCTGTAATGCGTCTTTTTATACTTGTTGCGATCTAATGATTTATTTTTAATTATTAAACAAATAAAAAAGTTGACATATAAATTATTAGGTTTTGTTTCAACCGCTGAATGTCATGACACGATTAAGAAAACGTTGGTCTAAAAAGTTAATACCCGGTAATTAAATTCTGGCCTTAGGTGATGTTTTAAGAGTATATCTCATTCAAAACCGCATTAGTTTTATCAAAAGTACAAATATAAATTATTTATTTTTTCCTGCTATGTTTTTTATTCCAAATCCAACATTGTGTATAATTTGATCCATACATAAACTCAGTAATTCGATAAACGCTCTGCCGCAAAGAAAGCATTAAGCATGCATTAGGCCCAAACATTATTTTCTTTTTTTTTTTAACTACAAAAAATCTAAGCAGTACAGCAAAAGAACATGGTCACTATGAATTAATTTTCAATTGTTGGCTGATCAAAAGTGCTACTTCTAGGTTAACCGTTTCTTTCATGCATAGTTCCAGCACATTACTTTACGTCTAATTAGTGGATAGTTGCAACCAGTAAGAAAGTTTATTAACAGTTTGGAAATTTTTTTTGGTTTTAGCATAAAGATCCAATTTTTTCCTTAAACAAAAGTGGTGCTAACCCAAGCCTTAATTTTGTGAAGAAAAGGGTCCCTTGTGATTTTTTTTTCCAGAACTGAATAAAATATAACGATATATAATATGTGTCTTCTGTCCCCAGCTCTAGTATCCCTTTATTCAGTTATGCCGCCAGCCTTGGGTGCCCGCATCCGTCGAGTTGTGGGCGGTGACCCACTGGCAATAGGGGCTTGGCCGTGGCTCGTGTCCTTGAACTTCTTGGAGAAACACGCCTACCTGGAGCTGCAAGGCTTGAATCACCTGTGTGGCGGAACTCTCGTCGCTCCTCAATGGGTTCTCACAGCGGCTCATTGTGTGCAGTAAGTACTCAGCTATAAACATAAAATCTAGAGAGTAGTAACTCAATTTTTTTTCAACCTCTAGACGTTCTTTTTTATCTATAATATCTATCTATCTATCAATTTTATATATATATATATATATATATATATATATATATATATATATATATATTTATCTCTGTCTCTCTATCAATATATCTATCTATTCATCTTTATATGCGGGATTCTTCATAAACATCACTATAGTTAAATAAACGTAGGAGAAAAGGAGGAGAAATAAAAGAAAAGATGGGCGTGGTGCTCTTCAATGTCAGTTAAAAATATAAAATTATCTCAAAGTAGGCCTATAGGCCCACAATCTTTTAAACTCATGAGCATACATATTATTAATGTTTCTTGTACCAATAACTTACAGGGGAAATTATTCAATATGCCCTGCTTACAAATAATTTATTTGTAGATGAACTTATTTTTCTCTCTTTACCACCCTACAGTACCGGTAGCATCGAGTTCGATTCGATACCTGTCCGCTAGACTAGAAATTCACAAATTTCAAATATTTCCGTTTGCTGTTGATTCTTAACATCCATGTTTCAGTGTATTTTCTTACAAGTATCAATTGCCATTCGCTTAATATAAACGTAAATGAGTTGCATTAAGTATGCGATTGTAACTAAGCCCAACATTACTTGCATCAGCCTTGAAAAACCGCCTGTTCCTTAAAGTTACACAAAATGCAATAGAGCCCTTGCGATAGTCTTCCCAATATGAAAGGGTGACATCTGCGTTCAATTATTACGGCCCTATTTCTCCTAGAGGTGAGAGAGAGCTAATTCCGCTTCCGCTTTACCAACACAATCATTTGCTCATAAGCCAGTCAGCTTAAGGCATGAGTGCAGGTGCGGAAGCACTTGTAATTGGCTTAAAATTATATTAAAAAGCTCCACGCTGGCTGCTCCTAGTAGTAAAAAAAAAAAAAACCCAAAAAAACAAAAACAAACCAAGAATCGAAGGAGAGAGCTGATTAAAAGAAGCGGACCACCCCTCGCGTAAACCTTTCAAAGTTTCACTTTGTCTTTAAGCGAATAGTCTTTTTTTTTTTCGTCAAGTGCAAAGTCCTCTATCTTTTAACTGATAAGTATTTATAAGCCTCAACTGATGCACAGAGAAAAAGAAAGTAACTGTCTATTTTTCAGTCACGCAGGCAACGAAAATTACCATACTGTTGTAACCTTGGCTTGAATTCTTGACCTCTGATTTATTATTCTATCGCTTTACTGACTGAGTTGTCAGGAACCGTTTGAAATTCTAGAAAGTTTAATAACGAAATATTTGGGGAAAGTTTTTGACTGTAATATGTGACTTGGATCTCTTACAAGTATTTCAATCAAGGAAAGTCTTAAAAAGCACGGGGAAGCACGAGGAAGCTCTGGATATAAATATCATTCTAAGATATATGATTGTAGTTAAAAAAGTTCACAACAGAAGTCATTGATTAAAAAAAAAAGAAAATTAAAAATTATTATGAAAGAAAAATTTCCCCATATTTTCGCTATATCTTGAAAAAAAATGACCATACGACACCAGAAAAACAACAACGTGTTTTTAAGAAAATAGCTGATTAATAAATGTCCAAGCTGAAACAAAAAGCATGAAAACTTGTAAACCTCGATATGGAGTTAATAGTTTAGAAGAGACAAATTCCAATTTAAAAAAAAAATGAAGTGCATGATAATACTCTGTAAACTGCCGATACTTCAAAACTTTCACACTCCTTACACGTTGTTTCTCTGGTTTCTCGCTGTGTAAATAACATATTCAAAATGCCTGCTGAGGCGTCCTCTTTTCGCTTGCACCATAGACGGAAGGAATGTGTATTACAATTCGTCTTATTATGTATCTTTCATTTCCCCATCTCAAACTACCATGCTATGCACAGCTACGCCTCAGGCAGTGTCCACCTGGGCCAGCCGCACAACTGGCAGGCAGTGCTCGGAGAATACAACCGGAGAGTTACAGAGGACACAGAGCAAATCATCGGGGTACACAGCATACACGTGCACCCGGGATACTCTCGTACGTATCAAGTTCGTATACTCTCTTGCTTAGACGGTATTGCAGAGTAGCAGAAGTCCGCTGCAGCTTACCATGTTATCCTTTGAAGCCTCTACAAGGGATCACCTACGGTTTGCCTTTCATATTTTTAGTCTTTAATAGAAAAGGTATAAAAAGATTATATGACATTGCCTTATGTTGGTATAAACATGCGGATGAATTATCAAAATCGAATTAAAGAAAATACAAGCACTGCTAGGAAAATCAAGGACTAAAAATTTCGTAACTCACAAGAATTCAGGCAACAAGGTTAAGGAATTTAAAAAAAAGGTCAGTCATTTCAAAAGCCAAAGAAGATGTATGATAAAATAATGTAATACGAAATAATAGTCAAATATGGATGTTAATGTTGAAGTCATCTGTATGAAGTGTTTTTACAGATCAGATAGTATAATACTACAGTAAACTCTCAGAAACTCTTGGTCACGAGTAGAAACCGAGGGCGGGTAGTGAGCTTTTATGGAACCATCTTAAAAATCCCATCTTGCCATTCAAAGGCTTCACATAATTGTGGACTACTTTTTTCAAATATTTGATTAAATTTTCAAGTTGACTAAGGAGACATAAAGCTGAAGCGATACCAAATAGGGAATAAAATGATAGAATGATCAAAACGGATCCTGCGTGTTATGTTATGATAGCAATATCTTAAATCATAAAATGGGGCAGCATTCTCATTTGCACGTTGATTTATTTGTTCTAGTTATACACATTTTTATCTTTAAATCTTGATTCAGTTTGCAATATTTCTCAGTACATCTATTTACTGCATGCTATTATTGAAAATATGGGTGGCGATCAAAGCCAGCTCTGAGAAATGAAAGAAAGCCAGGTGGCACACAGAGAAAGTCATTCTCCGTTAATTTTGCCATACGTCATATGTCACTGGCCGCTAATGAACATTATACGGGATGAGAGGAGTGTCACAAAGGAAATCCAAATTCCACACGCCGCACACAATATGGCACATGCAGCCGAAAAAATCAGTCACACAAAAAAAAGTTACTTATCACTAGTCGTTTGCCGCTGACCCCGCCAACGAGCTCATGACTGTGATGTCATTTAAACGTCGCTCGACCATCCTTGCTAGCCGCACGTAATGTATTATTATTGATTTTGTCTTACATTCGCTGTTTTTAGTACGTGTAACCTATTTGATCCCACTTGTTTGCAGTTTCAAAGTTGTTGTTTTTTTCCCATTTTTCAACTATGGCAAGTGACAAATAATCGAAAGGATTCCAAGAAGTAGAAACATAAGTTAATTTATCTTGTCAAAGAAAGTCATTTTATTCGAATTCATGACACCAAAGATAAACATAAATATCGTACTTTACTGGAGAGAACGTGGTCTTTATAGTTACATGGAACAATCTATCTCTCATGGCGGCCTATGGAAATTGAAAAGTGTAACAAGTGGCTGGTGATATGACGAGTGACGTATGGCGTATGACTTTTCCTGTGTGCCGCTTGGCTAAGACAATCCTTCCCTCTGCTAACCTGTGGGAGGTCCTTGGGCAAGATCGAGTTCCCATTAGGGTTACGATGAAGCCATGGAACGCAGGTAGTGGATGAGTGCTTGGCAAATGACAAGATGTCCCTAATGGCGAACCATTCAAGCTGGCCAAGCAGATGACCCCCATTTTATGGGGCAATGGTTAGGCAGAACATCTCAGTATGAGCACTTTATGCTTATAAAGATCATTATAACAAAACACAATGCAAGAAAGAAAGCAAACAACGTGAATGAGTGGTTTTGGCGTTACATGTAGGGCAAGTGAAAGATGCACTGAAAGCAATGAGCGATAGAGATGCGTGGAAGATCATGATCGCATACGCTAGAGAGCAGGGCACGTAATTCATTTTTGATTATTGAAAGCATTTCGATACTTTTTGTTTACCTGAGTCTGTTAGCTGAAAGTTATTATACATCAGATTTGAAGCAAGAGCTGTAAAGGCATCTGATTAGCTCATGTCAGGCTGAAAAGAGCAGAATTTCCACAAGGTTTTCTCATTTATGATTATAAAGAGGGACTTTCTTATTTTATCTAAATCCCAAGTATCTTTAGCTGACTTTAAGTCATCTCAGAAAGTTTATCCTTGAAGAGTGATTTGAAAGTGATTTAGACCCTGTAATTTTTTATTCAATCTATGTCTGCGATTGTGGGTTAATTAAACATCAAACCAAATGTGTATACATGCTTGTATTCAGTACGTCACAGTAGCCTTAAAGTCGAGGCTGGGCTTAAATATTAATGGTGCCATGCTGTCCCTATCTGTCAGCCAGCAAGAGAGAGTATGATCTAATTCTTCTATACTAGACATTGTATGCAATATATAATAACCATGCAATACATATTAACTATAAATCTGGGGTGAACTGTTGATCCATAATAATTTAGTGCCTTTGTCATCTGGGCATACGCAGACATCGATTTTTATCAATCAAATTGAACCTGAACAATGCGGTGATGGCATTTCAGATTATAAGAACTTTACAATATGTCGTAGCTTATACGGATGCATAAGCTTGCGATCATCAAATAGTACTGTTGTCTTACATTAAACGAATCAGTGTTCATCCATTAAAGAGTGCTGTAAGGTATTATTTTTCCCTTCAGTTTTGTAATGGTAACTTTGCTTCTCTCTACGATTCTACTGAATAAATTGAACAATCGAAAACATTAATTTTTGCTTTTCTATATTACCCATTTCTAGCTACAATAATTATTGTCTCATGCGATTTGAGTCTGAATTAACTTATGCACACCATCACCCTATTATGACAAACTAATACACTGTACTTCTTAAAAATGCTCTTTGGATCTATTGTGCCGTCTCATTTTCTCTCTGCCTAATGGAATAGAGGTGTTTATATTGATCATGATTTCCAATATTTTCAGCATAGGAATTGGATCTCAGAGAGACCTTGATTTTGTGAATTATTCCATACAGTGACAATGAAATGAAAATTTGAGAATTGCTATTTCTTTCTATGTTCAAGACTTCCTTACGAGATAAACGATACGAAACTGCTTCATGTGCGTTTGAAATAAGTAATCCAAGTAAAGTATATGTAAAAAGAGTCGCATCGGATCAGGAAATGGCTTAAAGTAAAGGTACAAGTTAATGATACATCCTTGGCCACGTCTATCTTTTAATATCATGTGGTTCGGATCAAAACAATAATAACATGTAGACTTTTAGCCAGTTCACGCCAATGACTAAAAGAATGATATAAGATGAATTAACGAATAAACAAAAATAAGTTGTTGAAGAAAGTTTGGAATCGTGGTCATGTTGGATATTTTATTGTTTCATCAAAACACAGTTATAAAGAGGACCACAAATATTTATTATAATTATAGTGATTAAGATTGCTATAGCATTTCAGAATCGGTTGATTGTCTGGATCATTATAAAGATGCGCCATGCAGTAATCGGAGGGTATTTTCACACCTTGGCGAATTTCTTATGGTTGAGAGCGATATGCCCACTTTAAATCTCTGTAACACTTAATGCATGTCTCCTTTGAGTTGGCTGAAGAGAGAGACATGTTCTGAAATATTAAGGAGATGTTCTACTCCCTGCTGAGCAATACACAATATTCCTTTTGTAAAACCAGCATGCCATGACAATATCTTTGAGCCACAGAAGGACCAAGTTGGCTTAATACACAAGTAAAATAAAACAGTGGAACATTGATGTTTCTTCTTTGGAAAATGCGAGAATTTTAGTTTTAGTGTTCTCGTCTGCTTTGCCAAGCGTTAACCTGAGTATGAATATTTGATGCGCGTGAAAAACTGAAGCTAGATCAGCTATATGAGCTCTCATCGTTGTGTCTATTTTGTGAACAGCAAACGACTTCAATAAATAGGTAATCTAAAAAAATCTCAATTATTTTCATGAAAAATTGAAAAGGAAGAATTAATGTCAGACTTGCTTCATCGAAATAGCCTTGCTGAAAGAATATAGCAACAAATTAATTTTGAAAATACATGACCATATAATACTATTTGCTGGTGATAGTTTTCACAGTTTATACTCTTTGGTGGTGATAGTTTTTACAAGCAGATAGCGCCTTTCTGCAAATTTTAACTTTATATTAGTTTCCTTTTTTCCTGCTAATTTTCTTTAACTTAATTACACTTTTAACGCTTATGGCTACCCTATTACCTTTTCTATTCTTTATTAATGCTATGGAAAGCGTGTCATATGTGACTCAATTCTGTCACGCAACAATCGTTTGATTTCAGATGCAAATGAATCGACTCGTTATTTCCTACAACTTACGCTCATATGGTAAATTCTTTTTTAAGGACCACAAATGTTTGAGAGCAAAGTAAATTTCCATCGTAAATGTTTGATTCATTCTGAAACTGGGCGAATTTTTCTTATGCCCACATATCAGTTTCTCTTGTTCTATTTAAAGATTATATTTGGGAATAATTGACTTGACTCCTTTTGGACCAAAAGTGTCTTGACTATTATTATTATTATTATTATTATTATTATTATTATTATTATTATTATTATTATTATTATTATTATTATTATTATTATTATTATTTACTTTCTTTCATTTTGTACCTTTATTCCAATGTATAGTGTAAATGTAGTTAACAAGGACATTTTCTACAACCTATCGACGTCAGTCACAAACGTAGATGATTTGGTCAACTTATTCATGATTTTTTATGATTCTGTATCCACTTATTCTCTGGTTGTTACTGGGAGTTTGAGTTTCTACTCTTGAGACCAGTTGCTCCTTAACTCGACTTTCTTTTCCACCGATAGTATGTTCAGCCTATATTTGAGGCTACGATGGTTTCTCTCTCTCTCTCTCTCTCTCTCTCTCTCTCTCTCTCTCTCTCTCTCTCTCTCTCTCTCTCTCTCTCTCTCTCTCTCTCTCTCTCTCTCTCTCTCTCTCTCTCTCTCTCTCTCTCTCTCTCTCTCTCTCTCTCTCTCTCTCTCTCTCTCTCTCTCTCTCTCTCTCTCTCTCCAGAGCAACCGGTGCTAGCTCATCTTCAAAACTTTCAAGACCTTATTTTTCAAGGAACGATTTGACGGTTTTATAAATAAGTCTATTCAATAACCCATTCCAATGTTAACTATTGACAGTGGATCCGAATTTGACCAAAGACATTGCCTTGCTTAGGCTAGAAACCCCTGCCACCCTGACAGATGTGGTCCAGCCGATAGACCTAGACACGAGCAGAGACATCCCGCCTGCGACGTTGTGCGAGGCGGCCGGCTGGGGGCAGCACACCTCGGGTAAGTCATCACAAGACTGCTAAGGTGGAACCAATTTCACGATAAAACGGCTTTTTAGTGCAAGATTGTATAATTGAGAGATTAGGGATGGATCGAGCTTTAAATATGTTGCAGATGAGATAGGGGAATAATACAGAAACGGAAAGAAATTTGTAGTAGAAAAGAAAGTGAAGGAGATCGGAATAACCGTAAACACTATATCAGCAACAAAACCGACTATGCAGTACAGGGTACAACTTGTGTCTTTCATATTATATTTATGGCAAAGAAAAAAATTGTTTATACTGATAAACATGCAGCTTAAGTGGAAAACTTAACCATTTAACCATTTTCTCTATTTACCCTTTTTTTCGGAATGTACCTTTATGCCTTGTCAATTGAATAAGGAAATAAGTCTATGTTGCTAGGCCTAAACAGGGATCAGCAAAGCGAATTCATACGCACTTTACAGTTGTGACAGGTACGGAGTCAAGATTATAAAATGAACGATAAATTGGCAATGTAAAGAGCAAAAATAAGAAAAAGTCCATAGAATAAGGTAGACATTAAAACTATAGTTAACTCAATAAAAATTATTTAAATAATTTGATCGATCACTGAGTGAGGTTTAATTATTACTTAACAAGCAGAAAAAAAGTTATATTTAGCTCACTTATCAAATCCCAATGCATACATAGTATTATTTTATTCTTTCCGATACTCCTTATAATGTAAGTACAACGGACAGGAATTCCCGCAATGTAGTGCACATCTCGACACTTTTTTGTTCCGGGAATTTATAGCCTTATAATGAGCGCCAAGACGGATCTTTAAATAGATTGGAAAAGCACAGAATTTCTATACCACCTATTTGTTTTTGCGACAAAAGAAAAGTTTCCAAACTCGCTTTTTTAAGCTAATCCGCTTGTCTTTCTTTAAAAATGAAATAAAGGAACTGGGAAAGACATGTTCGTGGGATATCCAAAAACATAGATTGCGAACCGGTGGGTATATTATTAAAAAATTCTATTCATTGTGCCTTAGTCTGATGACATTGTATCTTTGAGGAAAAATTCATTCAATATCACATTCAACAGAGGGGCCTTAAAGATATTTGTTACTCGTCGAACGATACATAGACAAAACTGGTTGCACACAAATACTGCGCATCATGATCCTATTTATCCCTGACGTGCACGTCGAGCAGAAGATCAGGATAAAGTAATGTTAGATTTAAGACTACATGAAATTTCTCCTTAATATTATTTTTTTTTTTGCCTAAAGGCCCCCCCCCCCCTTTTTTTTTCCAAATTAAAAAAAAAACAAAAACAATCAGACATACCTATTAAAAAACAAACCTACATTTTTCTAATGCTCAGATGCGGAGGACAAGCACCAATATGGTAACGGAACATACGTACCTCACGTTGTGACAGTGCAATGCGTTGCTCAGGAGACATGCAGCTCGGCTTACAATAATCTCTGGCCATTAATTGATGAGAATGTTATATGTTTTAACTCTGATCACCAGAAGGATGCCTGTAAGGTGGGTATCAACACAACGTTGTAGATATGCTGAATTTTTTTTGTGTCCAGCTTAATTTGCTTCACTTCGACATAATTAACCAAGTCAGATTGGACAAAGAGACAGAACCAACGGTGCTCCTTACCCTCTCCTGTATATATACCTACAAGGACAATAATAACTCGCACCTGAGTTTCTCCTTTGCTATTTCTTGGGGATATCAACATGTTTACAAGGCCATAATCAATATTAGTGCAACTAGGCAATGATATCATGCTGATGTGTTTGCTTTGAAAATAAAGTACTTCATGCTTAAGATTATGTTAAAAGAAATTTTTATCCGGTAAAATTTACCAAAGCCAAAATGGACAAAAAATATTTTGTTTCCAAAAAGCATACCAAAAATCAACTAGTGGAAAATATTATTCAACATTTTGCAAAATGAAATATTGACATTCATTATTTTGGAACTTTGTAACTCATCTAGGAGAAAATAAAACGCTTACTTCGGTGTCGCTAAAATAAGCCTCAAAAGTCTCGACTGACAGCATTTTTTAGGGAAAAAACAGGACAATTCAGACTTTCCATTAGCAGCGTGTGAAGTGGGAAAGAAACTATACGATAAAGCCCTAGAGCTCCTACATAAATACAAGATGAGATCGCGCATATGGCGAAAATCGAAAAGAAAGTCTACTAATACACAATTTGAATTTATCTCAAACGGCGATGGCACTATTGAACAACATCGGCCTAAAAAGGGCTAACTCAGAGAGAGGTTAACTGAATGCTTTGTAGCATCATATAACAAAGAGATGCCATTGGCAATGTTATCTTATTGCTCTGAAATGCAGATAAGATTGAATCCGTACAAATTGATTCAAACTGTTAGAAAATATCACAAGATCAACATTTTTCCTGTGTAAAAGAAAATAGTTTACACAACAGTTTAATGATCATCGCTTTACCTTGCGAGGTTACTATTAATTTTTTCCAGGCACGACTTGAGAACACAAATTTTAAGAAAATACCACAAAGGCGTCTGAATATCAATCATACGACCTTAACGTTCCAAAAAAAGAAAAACGGAAAGGTTTCAATAAAGGAATATTAACGACAAAGTTTTCAAATTGCAGGATATAAAACCTTCACAAGAAAGATGCTTGATGACAGGGTATTTTAAAAACTACTCTCTCAGATGGAACTTTTCCAATCTATTTTTTTTAAATGAAGAAGTTACGCAATTGTTTTTTTTTTTCAATACCACCTAATATTATTCAAATGTTTAACCTAGTTTCTTTTTTTTTTCTTTATTTTCATAAAGACGAACCACTAGCACCTCTGACCAAGCAGTTACTGCAGCTTTGCGAAGTCAAAGCAATTACAATGACAAAAATTGTAACTAAACAACGTCAGTCACTTAAGACTAATAATGTTAAGTATTAACACAAAATCTACTCAAACCAATTAAGAATTTCAGAAGTATAACAATAATTTTATAAATAAGTAAACAAACACAATAAGGGTCGATGATTTGCCTGAAGTTTTTAAAGGAAATTTTCAAATCTTACTTTGAAATAGAAAATATAACGTACAGATGAAATCGATCCCCAGCACCATTGCATTATTCTTAAAATAAATAAGGTCAAAGATATACTTTGAAAACAACGTTTGGAAATTCTCAATCCTCGATTAAAGGCAAAAACACCCAAATACACAAGCAGCTCACGAAAAATCATAAAAGAAGATGGCTCTTAGAATAATCGAAGTACCATTAAAAAAATATATTGAAAAGTTTCAATAAGAGGAAACAGACGCAATAATCTGAGGATAATTTGCCAAAGATACAAAATACTGTGGAGCTATCAAAAGGGAAAATTAAGATAAGGTCAATTGCAATCTAACAGCTTAGTGTGTCATTAAAGAACAAACCATTAGTATATGGATGGGGCCTCTATTTTTCAGGGCGACAGCGGCGGGCCTCTTGTCTGCAGGAACGAACAAAACAAGCTAGCTGTGACGGGAATTGTCTCTGTAGGGCTGGGCTGCGCTCTGGAGGATTACCCAGGTGTCTATACTCGAGTTGCCAACTTCCGGCAGTGGATCATGCAAAAGATCAACACATATGATGCGGGCCAAGTAATGGAGGAATAGTTCAGTCCAATGGTCAGACGATCAAGCTTTTTGAGTTTTTGGGAAAAAAAAAAACTCAAAGAAATTGAGTTGAATAAAATTATAGCTTTTGTGTTTGTTCTCAATCAACTCCTTAGTTTTTTCGTGTGTATGTGTGCGTGATAAGTGGGGGAGAGGATCAGTTGTATTGGTGTTTTTGCTTTTTTTAACCTTACGTCAATTACTTAAACCACAACCTCGCAGATAACTGAATAGAGAAACGCATTTTAAAATGTTTAAAATAAACAAAACTAAATGTATAAAAAATCGTATGCACTTTCGATTACATTATAATTAAGTCGGCAAAGTTTATTGAACAATTAGTTGTTAGATTGCTATTCACAGAAGAGGTCTTTATCTTCAAACTGTTTAAAATTCGTAAATGCTATTCCATATAATTGTATGATAGTTTCTATTAGTTCTAAAAAAAAACCGTTAAGCCATTAAGAACAATGTATTTATGAGACCCCACTGGCACTTGTCGCACAAAAATCTATGCGTAGCTAATAACTATACACGCAATGTCTTGAAAGTTTCTTGCTCATACTGTATTGAAAAAATCCGACTCACATACAAATAACATTCGTCCTTAGGCCCATATTTTCGGGAAATAAAAAAATATTACGCAAGATACTAACTGTAGTCACATGCAATTAAAGCTATTACAAAAAGGTATTGTTATTTTCTGTCGCTTGTGATTTTTGTCCTTTTCAAAATGGCTTGCTGTGCAAAGGCTTCATGTGGCCTAGCTAGAGCAAAACTCTTGGTTTGACAATAAAAGGACTACTAGTGGTCTTTCTAACGGAAAATGCCGAGAGGAAGTAAAGAAAAACAGCTTTAAAAATTTGCAAAAATTGATCTAAAAAAAAACCGAACAAGAAAACAAAACGAATAGAAACCCAGCGACAGCAAAAACATAAAAAAAACATGTTGTTTTAATAGTAATAATAATAATAATAATAATAATAATAATAATAATAATAATAATAATAATAATAATAATAATAATAATAACAATAATGAAAATAATAATAAACTACACCATCAAGAAATCTGCAAAGGTACAGTCAAGGACAACAATCCTCAAATGGCATTGAACGAAATGCACATTATACTCGACACTAAAATTCAAACAACACCGATTCAAACATTCAAAAGTAGAGTCTGTAGTAAAACCAGGGGAGGATGCAAAGAACCATATCATTCAGAGCAATATATTTTACGTCCAACGTAGTCACATCCCTAAAAACTACTTTCAACATAAGACGTTACTACCACCAAGAAGCTAAAGACCTATTAAGCAATCTAGAAAAAATGTATAATACGATGCGAAAAGAGTGACTTCTAAAATAATAATGAAAAAAACAACACATGGAATAAAAGGTCATTTACACAACAATATTATGAACTACAGAAATGAAAGAACAATTCAGGTTTTATGGTGCAAGAAAAACGGAACACCTCATGAAGCAGTAATATCCCTTACCTGAACCAAATATGAAAAAAGAGCCAATTTGCTAAACAGCGCGATTTAGAAAACCATAGAAAAAAACAAACAAAATTTAAAAAAATACACGAAAGAAAACACTGATAATGAAACAGAAAAAAACTTATCAACTAACCACAGATCATTGATTAAAAGTAAATACCGGTACTGCTGAAACCAAGGCCGTCCTTTTCAATGATAAGAATGCAATAACAATAAACAACGATAGAAGCGGAACTTAGCGTCGAATTCTTAGGATCGGAGTCAACCAGGACAAAAACAGCAATTACAAAGAGCACATTCAATACCATTACAGCAAGGTCAACAGTCTGAATCATACTAAAATAGCTGAGCGGGAAGGGATAATAGGCCCCTATATTGCCAGGTAGTGTACAGAAATATTGTAGAGTACAGAATGACCTTTGGTAAGAAACACAAAGGCGTGGTGGAAAAGGTGGGACAAAATCCAAGCTTCAGCCTTGCGGTGCCTCACGGAGAATTCACAGGGACCTGGTTCAGCTGAGAGATTCTACAAATAGCCGCGGACATACAGCCACAAGAAAGAATTCAAACTTAAAGAACTGGCCAACAGCCTACGCGTATCCTACATACTCTTACAAGAAAAATATTTTGGGAGCCACATACCCAAATAACTGATTCCATACTTAGGATATCAACTCCAATTCAGACAAGCACTGCTTGGGTGGGGATAAACAACGATATGAAATAAGAAGATAAGCAGACAAGAAAACTGGACCAGGCACCACGGACCTTAGAAGATACATGTATGACGGTCGATAGCATTCTCAGCAGTAGCTTTAACAGACTCATCGGAAAAGATCAAGGCAGTTACTCTACAACTTAAAAAAAAAACAAAGGAAAAAAAACAACAACATAAAGATATACTCGGACGGGTCCAAAACGGAAAATTGTGTATAGGAGCCCACAGAACGGACATAAAGGTTACAAGAAGTAAAAGAATATAAAAATACAGGTGAAGAATAAATAGGTGTTATAGAAAATCTCAAATAATTACACGGTTTAGCACAAGCTGAAAAACCCGTGACCCATCTTTACCTATAATTTAAATTCTAAACACAAAGTTTAGAACTTATTTCTTTTTGTAATAAAGGAAATCGACTTAAAAATTATCCTCTTTGCCAATCTGTTTTTGTGTTTTGTTTTTTTAGATCTTTTCAAACGCTTATTAGAAAGCTCTGAATTTTCGCGTTAAGCGCGTAAAACTGCCTTGCGGGAATTCTTAGCCACTCAGTTATCTAAACCTAGATATACACCTCAAGTCGATTGAGAAAGAATGAAAAAAAAAATGGCTCGCGAAATTGGTAAGCGTAAGTTAACCTGTGTTGATGAAATCGAGGAAAGCAGTTTACGTTGATTTTTTTATGATTTAGAATCTAGCCACATGAATGCTGTAGACGCCGGCAAAGTTTCAAAGGTGTGGGTTGGGTAATATATATATATATAAATATATATATATATATATATATATATATATATATATATATATATATGTATATGTGTGAGTGTGTGTGTGTGTGTGCGCGCGCGCGTGTATTCCAGAAAAATGTGAAAAAAAAAACCAGAAATCCTAACAGATCCTTTCTCATCAGCTTTTACTTTGAAACTGCCAGACCACACGCCAAGCCTGATTTAGCCGAAGAAGTAGCATGCACAGCACAAAACCTTGAAAATGAAGGTCATTTGCCTCGAAATGTGCTAGATCCTAGCACTCTGCAACGTCATAAGAAAGGAAATTGCGGATGGAGAAGCCGCAAATTAAATGATCAGAAAAGTAAAAGATCAAAAGTTTTGCGCAGCACAACCATTAGCAATACAATAAAAGAACACACCATAGAGACAATTATGTCAGACTCAGGCACCAACTCAAGAGATACTGAGATAAAAGTGCACGCCAAAATTTCTTAAATCCAAACGCACCCATAGAAACTACTGTTGTGGTATATAATTCTTATGGGAGTTAAAAAGCCCCTCTGATTGAAACAGTTTATTCCTTATCGTCATCAATTACAAGCAAGAGAAATAGGAGCCACGGCAGAGATGCATTTGACAGCAACTTTAGCTGAGACGTGGGTTGCTTGTACTGTGGAACAAGAGTTGGTATTATGGTACAAGCTAGGCTAGGAGAAACAGGTGGCTGTGGGAGGGAGGCTGAAGTGACGGAATTGCAAGAAAAGTGGTACAGTTATAAAAGATGGGGCGTCTGGCATAGGGGAAAGAGAGTGCATAGTTTTATTTAACTAAACCACCTTCAACCTAGAAAATGAGCTCCACCGCCAGTCCCTGATACGTCTGTATTCCTCCCTAGCTTCCCTTTCTCTCTCTTCCTTTCTCCTTTTTTCCCTCAGACACACACAAACATGCAGTCAGTCAGTTTACATTGAGGAAGAGATATCTTGCCTCCAAATCAACCCATAATCTAAACTTCAACGCTTCGTAACAGAAAAATCAGACCTCCTTATCATAAAAGAGGCCTTTCCTCTTGGCACATAGAAACAGGTCTGGGTTAGAGACAAATTCTTTCATGTCTTACCTCTTTCTTCCCTTTTTGTGTTATATCTAGATTTCTTTGTCTTCATTTTAGAGTTCTTAGGGACGTAAATCTTTTCAAAGAAACATCTCTACAGAAAATTCTGTAGTTAACATGGACCATATAAGGCCAACTTACATAATAACCATACCTCAAATCCTCTGGTGATTTTTTGTTAGTTTTTGTTTTAAAATATGGTTCTGTAAAGTCGACTAAAACCATGCAAAAGACTAAATCGTTCACATCAAGTTTACATTAACTTTAATTTTGTTTTCAAAGACCTTTTAAATAATCACATGTACTTATCCAGAACTTATCTTTTGTTTTACCATTGAGTTATGATTTTAAGGGTATTTCGAAATGAAACTATTGCACAGATTATTCAGTGCCTCTAAACGCCTTTTAGGATGCAATAAAGCAACGTCGATATATTTTGATAATTTTAATGATCAAAATCCAACAATCAGACAGACGAACAATAGACACAGTTTTTGAGTTTTCCACGCGAAGCAAGCCGGTCTTCAGTCTTTTAGGCAGCTATGTAGTGTGTAGTTTTTTATCCGTGCCCAGTAGGAAGTGTCTAGCAGTCCTAGGTCTACCAATTATAAGCAATGTGTAGTGGTCCCTACATAATCCCCCTTCCAGCGGGATACAGTCTCAAAGTCAAACACTTGTAACTATATAAGCGATGAAGTTAGGAACAGAGTAATTCTACCTAAACCTTGAAGGGAGACGGACAGACCTGCCAGAGCGAGTTTTTGTCACTAAATTATCCATTGAAGGGGAACTGGTGGGCAAGACAGGTTGAGGCGGAGAGTTTGCCTGTGGTTTTGCAGACGGGGGCTCTGGTGGTCTGTCAGTGTCACTAGCGGTGGTCAGCTGTGTGACAAAAGCCGCTTTAAGGCGGTCAATTGAGATAGTCTCTGGACGCCCTTTAATGTCCACAGTGAAAAATTTGTCGCTCTTGTTCAGAACAAGATAAGGCCCGTCATAAGGACGTTGGAGAGGATGCTTATGGGAGTCTTTATGCACATAGACAAATTTGGCTGGAGCGAGGTTGGCAGGAACGTAGACCGATGGTTGCCCGTGGAACTGCGGCGTAGGAGGTTGAAAAGAACGCATGGTTTGTTGGAGATGTCTCAGGAATGGTACGTCTGGTTCAACAGTGCGCGCATCATGTGGTTGTAAGAACTCGCCAGGTATGCGCAATGTCGAACCGTACACAAGTTCAGCAGGAGAGCAGCCGGGGTCAACCCGCCAGGATGATCGAATGCCTAACAGGACCATTGGGAGTTCATCAAACCAATTGGAGCTCGTCGTGCGGGCTTTTAGTGATGCCTTGAGCTGGCGATGTAAACGTTCTACCATGCCATTGGCCTGTGGATGGTACGCTGTGGTAGTGTTGGCGTTGATACCAAGAAGACTGCTAAGCTGGGTCCACAAAGCGGAGGTGAACTGTCTCCCTCTGTCTGAAGTTATATCTTCGGGAACTCCAAACCGTGCCACCCAGTGATGGAGCAAGGCTGAAGCGCAGGTGGAAGCTTGTGCGTCAGGAAGGGGCACCGCCTCCGGCCATCTTGTAAAGCGGTCAATGACGGTGAGCAGGTAAGTCATGCCATGACTTTCAGGAAGAGGGCCTACAAGGTCCACGTGGAGGCTCCGGAATCTATCAGATGGTTGGGGACGTTTGGTGAGTGCGGAGTGTGTATGGCGGTGGATTTTGGAAGCCTGACAATCAGGGCATTCCTTACACCACTGGCGGATGTCACGCTTCATACCGTGCCATACGAATCGTTGTGCGATAGCTTTCTGTGTAGGTCTAACCCCGGGATGAGACAGACCGTGGATTACGAGTCCAAGAAACGGGTAGCACTGGCCTCGTAACTCCCAGAGAAGTGTCACAGAAGAGCGTAGAGGGGCCAATATCAATGTCCTTGAGGATTAGGCCTGTGGTGGCTGTGCGATAGGAAGCCATTTCTCCAGACTGGATCTGGTCCTTAGCTAGTTGGACGAAGTCAGTCCAGTCGACCTCCACGGGATGTGAGGTAGATACAGGGCAGAGGTTTATTGTGTCTGCTGCGTTGGAAGTTGTGGTGATTCTGGACAAGGCATCTGCCACCACGTTGAATTTACCTTTAATGTGTCGAATATCAGTGGTGAATTCTGCGATGAACGCTAGATGTCTTGTTTGGCGTGGAGATCGATCAGTTTCACTGCTTAAGGCAAAAGTCAAAGGTTTGTGGTCGGTATAGAGGGTGAATGGTCTTCCCTCTAAAAAATGCCTGAAGTGTTTAACGGCACTGTAGGCTGCCAACAGCTCTCGATCAAAAGCACTATACTTTTTCTCCGCGTCGGACAGTTTCCTGGAGAAAAAAACGAGCGGCACCCAAGATCGACCTTGGCGTTGTTCGAGTTGGGCGCCTACAGCAGTGCTTGATGCATCGACCGTGAGGCTAGTGGGAGCATCTGGTAGCGGGTGATGTAACAGTACAGATCTCGCTAAAATTTCCTTGACCCTATCAAAAGATGCTTGACACTCAGCAGACCATTCAATACTTTGTCCTTTACCACTCGCTTGAGCGTGGAGTGGGGCAAGAAAAGGAGCTAGTCCTGGAAGAAAGCGATGATAGTAGTTGATCATGCCAAGGAAGCGTTGTAGACCTGTACGGTTCTGAGGCGGTTTGCTATCACGAAGGGCAGCTACTCGGTCAGGAAGAGGGGCAATTCCTATAGCGCTGACATGATGTCCCAAAAACTCAAGTTCCTCGGCACCGAAGATACACTTTGCCTTGTTGATGACAAGACCGTTAGCAGACAGGAGTTTGAAAAGCTGTTCAAGATGCTGCGCGTGCTCCTGGGATGAACGGCTGGCAACCAGGATATCGTCCAGATAAACAAAGGCAAAAGGTATGTCACGGAGTATGCCGTCCATAAGGCGCTGAAATGACTGGGCCGCATTTTTCAAGCCAAAAGGCATTCTGAGAAACTCCCAGAGTCCAAAAGGGGTGACAACAGCTGTCTTTGGGATGGATGATGGGGCCATAGGAATTTGATGATATCCCCTTATCAAGTCTATCTTGGAAAAAACTTTGCAACCCGCCAGATGGTTATTAAAGTCCTGTATGTGTGGAAGAGGGTAGCGGTCATCATCTGTGGAGGCATTCAATCGCCTGTAGTCGCCACATGGACGCCATTTACCATCAGCTTTAGGAACCATATGGAGAGGTGAGGACCAGGCGGACTTGGAGCGGCGGATGATGCCCATGTCTTCCATCTGGAGAAACTTTGCTTTAGCGGCAGAGAGTTTTGCTTGGTCGAGACGACGTGCTCGCGAATGAGTTGGGGGGCCCTGAGTGATGATATGGTGTTCCACACCATGTTTATTGTTGCATTTGTGAAAATGTGGCGTGAGGAGTTCGGGGAAATGTTGAAGCAGCCTGTCATACTCATGTTTTAGAGGAAATCCCAAACCAGATAGGGTAAGGGGAGACTTGGTCTCTCGAAGCAAAATAGACATATTGTCCAGGGACAGAAGGCGTTTACCCCGCAGGTCGATGGCAAGTCCGTGTTTTATGAAGAAGTCCGCACCAAGGATAGGACTAGTGACATCAGCGAGGTAAAACTCATGCTGGCATTGTCCTTTCTGGCCTATCGCAAGGAAAACTTTGCGCTTACCCCATGTGTGGATGGAAGTTCCGTTGGCTGCTGTGAGGGTAGAGGAAGGTGGCTGAGATTTGCGTTCTTGGACAGACGCAGGGTACACAGATACCTCTGCGCCAGTATCTACTAAGTAGGAGCGTCCTGATAAGCGGTCGACAACAGAAAACGTGTTTGGTTGATGCGGATTGCCAGCTGCTGCCACGCTTAGCGGCTGGCATTGTCGTTTCCCGAAGGCAGCAAGGACGAAAATTTGCACCCAGGTTGGCAGCGACGAGCTTGTGGGCCAAATTTGAGGTGATAATAGCACACAGCTTGTGTTGATGGGGCTTTGGATCCAGGGCGACGCTGAGGCTGAAATCTAGGCCTGGAGACAGCTTCGATTGTAACTGGAGCAGGAGGAGAGCTATCGGCAGTGTGGATAACTTGATGCACACATGCACCTCGTGTCTCCCAAATCCGGTCAGCAGCTTCTGCGAGTTTTTGGATATCACCGAAATCCTGGCCTGCGAGAATGCTGCGTATATCGGTAGGTAGATTGGACAGGAATAATGCCCTTTTTAACGATTGAGGGTCATCATTTAGAGCATTTATTTTCCGAAGCAGGGCAGTTGGTTTCCTGTCACCTAAACCGTTGAGGTTCAGCAATTCGTTGTCCCGCTGGGCCTGCGATTTGCCAAAAGCTTTAAGTAGGGCTCTTTTGAGAACACTGTATTTGTTTGCATCTGGAGGATTAACCAAGACGTCTTGTACCTCCTCAGCCGTCTTTACATCTAACGCACTGACAATGTAGTCATATTTTGTTTGTTCCGTTGATATATTTTTGGTACCGAACTGCGCCTCGACTCGTGCAAACCAAACTTCAGGCGATGTGGTCCAGAATTCTGGTAGCTTAAGAGAAACTGCGCTGATGTTGGGCTGCACCGTCATTGACTGAAGTTGACTTGTTAAGGCAGCAAGTAGTGCCTGTGTAGACTCACCGTGTGGCTGAGACATAATTTCTGTGAAATCTAAGCTAGATCTAGGGGAGCGAAAAGAATTGGCAACAGTGTGCGAATGTCTAGATCTAGATCGAAGACGTGCGTATTCAGCGTCGGGGTCACCAGTTTTAGGATGCAATAAAGCAACGTCGATATATTTTGATAACTTTAATGATCAAAATCCAACAATCAGACAGACGAACAATAGACACAGTTTTTGAGTTTTCCACGCGAAGCAAACCGGTCTTCAGTCTTTTAGGCAGCTGTGTAGTGTGTAGTTTCTTATCCGTGCCCAGTAGGAAGTGTCTAGCAGTCCTAGGTCTACCAATTATAAGCAATGTGTAGTGGTCCCTACAGCCTCATCACTATCAAAATTTAATATGTTAACATTGAATAATCAACGAAGCATTTTGATTTTGTTAAAACAGCCACTATTTCAGTTAAAGTGTCACAATCTACAGTCAGTTCTGACTCCAGGCTGTGCTCTACTGACATACGGCATTGTTTGTTCCGACATGTCATTTGTCGACTTCTTTATTTTTATGTTTGACATCAGAGATACATGTACATCTTTCACATAGTCATTGCGTTCTTTCTTTTTATGAATACAAAAACAATCAAATATGGTTATTGCAAAGGATCTTCTAGCTGTAAAGTCATTCAATGATCAAACAATTCAGAGGATGATAAAATAACAGAGGGATTATGCCTTATATCTAGACTTCATGAAGGTAGAGAAACTGAGCATAACAAGGTAAAAAGTAAAAAAGAGCTGAAGAAAGAGACTTAAAAATTTGAAACTTTCTAAAAAAAATAGGTGTATATGTGTGTTTTTTTGGTGTGCAGGCTACAGTTACCCTGTCCAGCATTGTCACTACTGCAGCTATTCCTACTAGAAATATACATAGAAATATACATGTAATGTAAAAATTTCCAATTGCATAGACGTTCTTTGAATCATTGTTTCTTGTAGTTAAACAACCATCTACGATCTGAAATTTCTTCACCAGATTGCTTGTGTCAATTCCTACTTTTTTATTCCCTATGATTTTCCCCAGTTTCTTTGAGACAGGCTTGACAATTGTTTTCACCTGCTGGTATATTTATTTTTAAACCTAAGTGGGCCTTAAAAAGTTGCTGATTCTCCTCGCCTTGTTAAATTGATTCTTTAGAAACATCTGACAACATTACATCCCTCTAAGGTGGTGACAGCAGAGTGCAGAGTAAGCCAGTGAAAAATTTGTTTTAATAATACAGAGAAATAATTTTATAAAAGTAAATTAAACTAAAAAAATTTTTTTACAAAGAAATTCAGATATGTGCTGTTAACATAAGTTTTGATGAAGATAAAAAGAATTTTCACTTATAAAAGAAATTAATTAAAAACATCAAGCCTTAAGATTCAGTAACAAACTTTATCAACATGTAATTCCAGAGTTAAACCTGTACACTTTAATTTCTGAGCACGTCATTAATTAATGTAAGTGAAAAATACAAACGTTTCAATAGTATTCATTTTTAAATTTTATTAGCTTTCAATGTAAACAAATTGTATAGCAAAACATGTTTAAACCAAGTATACAATTTCACTTTCTTATCATCTATGTGTACAAAATCGTGATGGCAAGTAAATTCAAAAATGAATTTAATAAGAGATCAAGCTTTTATTCATTCATAACTTTCAAGGCGTGCAGCAAATTGGAAAAAAAAAAACTGGTAAAAAAGGCTAGATGTGAAAATATATGCTTTTTTTTTTTTACAAATGTAGCCACTACAGCATGAAATAACATTCAAACAATTTTTACCTTAAAAATTTTTTGTCCATGAATTTCATTTAGGTACAAAAACATGAAATAATGTACAAGTTTTAAAAATTGGGTTTGTTGAACCCATTACCTTGAAGGTCTTTTGGAATCACTGATTTTTTAAATTAATCCTGGATAGAAATCATTTGAAAACTGTGGCATTAACATTTAAGAGTCATATAAAAAGGAAAAGCACCTCGCAGTTTTACAAATAACTGTTTTGTAAGATAGTGCTACTACATTTAGATGGTTGAAACTCAAATGAAAAAAAAAATAAAGATAGAATTATATATCATATGACATACATGTACTTGGAGTTGTAATTTGTTTAAATTATTTCCATACTTAAAATAAATAGTGCTTAACAGGAATGAATCATAATGCCAACAGTTTTTCCTGCTTTGAGCAATAAAGAAACAAACCTTTACTTCTACTGCTTGCAAAAAGCTTCAGGGAAACCCTTACATCTAGTCATCTAACAAACATGCAGGTAAAAATTCTAGAAACTTATTAAAAACATGCTGATATAATTGTAATTATCACACAACGTTGAGATTCCTGTACTGTCAAGGGTAGCCGCTGATATTACAATTGTACATAGAAAATGATTTCATTCTGAATGTGACCCCCTTATCTGCTTTGACCTTTTGAGACAGTAAATTTTGTTTCCTAATTCTGCTTTTCGCAATTTTGTGATGTTCCGATCTTCTCAAACGCAAAATCAATAATTCTCCAAGACAAAAGATTTGTTTTATCTATTTATAGAAGCAACAACATCAAGGATAATAGTTTACTTTTGACAAAATTGGCAACTATAGTAAAATATGACACACTTTGGTCATCTCTTTTAACACTTCAGCCTCAATCAGATTGGCTGTTCTGACTGTGATCTTTTAGCTAATGAGAACCATAGCCATTCATCTCACAGTGTAGTGTTAAGCAGCAGTATTAACAAATTGTTTTATAATTATTAAAAAAAAAATGCCTTTTCAGGTTGGAATTTTTTTTTTAATTTTTAATTTGTTTAACCTTGAGATTACAAACACTGGGCTTCTAAAAGTACAAACTTTGTCTCAGAAACTTTTTTTTTTCTTTAAAATAAGACTTTCTAGGCAGAGTGGGTATTTTAAATTAAGAGGAACTGAAATCAACATTGAATATAATGGAAAACAAATGAAATGATATAAATTTGCAATTACATATTAAAAATATTAAGTTCAACTTTTTTTTAATACCATACATCTCTATTTTGTTGTATCATAAAAAAAGGAATTTGAACCAAAAAATGATTTTATTGTAATCATCATGTAATTTTCACATATAAAATTACATTTAACTGAAATAAAAAGTTACACATTTCAGACCTGCTGACTCAAAAATATGTAAAGTAGATACTCTAAAAATTAAAAATAGATATCTCCTTCCCTGCACCCCCCCCCCCCCCCAAAAAAAAAAAAAATAAGTAAGACACTTAAAACGAAAATTTCTGTCAAAACCAAACTGACTGCCAAATCACTTCTCCTCGAAAAGTAAAGATGCTTTGACAAAAAATTTTGGTAAAAACTAATTTTTTTTTTTTTTTTTTGGGGGGGGGAGGGAATTAATTTAATTTTTTTAGTATTCCACTATAGTCAGTATAGTACAAAGAAATCAACCAACAAAAGACAGAGGAAAAAAATGATTTACATACGTAATTGCATTCTTACACTGGTAATACAATGCTATGAAAGGAAATTTATTCTGCTACTTTTTGTTTTTAGTACCCATCTCAAGGGGTTATTTATCACAAATAAATACTTTTAGAGGAAGTGAATTGTAAGATTCAAGTGTCTTACTTGACTTTTTTTTTGTTAAATGGAGGCAAGCAAAATATCAATATTATTGTTTTATTGCAAACGGGTGAAGAAAGAAAAGTAAACATACGTAAAAAAAAAAGAAAAGAAACAAAACAACATAAAGAAACTGGGGTTTGGTTTCCACATTTTTCTTCTGTTAAAGTTAAGCAGAGAATATGTTTCATTTGGTGACACAAGTCTTCAGCAGAATGCTTTTTCACAATTTAGCATTTTTTGAGAAGTAGTTTTAATTAAATATGAATTGAAATAAAAATGCACTTTGAACAAGATCAGTATATGTGCCACCACGTCAACTTAAGACATCAGGAACGGCTTGATCTAGATCTAAATGCTCAAAGACCAATATAACTGACAGTGAAAGTGAAAATAGTGAATCACATTTCATGAGTTTGAAAGGGTAACAAGAGTGCTCAGTATTCTCTCTTGCATGAGTAATAACAATGGAGAGTGATGTTCCTTTCTTAGTTATACATTTCATTTTAAGTAGCTCACGACAGAGAGAAACTTACCAAAAAAAAGGTCGACCCCCAAAAATAAAAACAAAACAACAAAACTATGACACGGTATTATCACATTTTCTCATATGACCAAACATGTCCACAACTGCAGCAAGTCTTGGAATACATATCTTCATCTTCATCATACTCCTCCTCTCCGTACTCATGTTGGTGGCCTGAGAGATCTCTTCTCCACAGACTGCTGCGAACTGACATCCGAAGCTCTGGACAAAATCAAACAGAGAAACATGTATGTTAGGAAAATTTTGGAATTTTCCCCTCTTTACTATGAATGGGCCTCAGATTTCAAAACATTTAAGTTAAATTTTTCACAAATCAAATAGAATATAAATTGAAATGCTTTTATATTTTAAAATTGATTGGTTAAACATCCTTGACAAGTTAACTAAAAAACACAATAACTTTTTCATCCAAAAAAGCCACAGGAATTTAAGAAATGAAGTTCAGCAGTATAGTGACATACCTTCTTTTCCTGAGAGAAATGAGGAAAACATGCTTTAAGAGCATTTCTCAAGGCTTCAACACTGTTTTTGAATACCTCCTGGTATCAAATTTGAGTGTCATTTACAAGGAAAGCTGCTCAATAAGAGCGCTTTTGTATAGCTAGAACAAACAAATTAATTCTCTATGAATATGACATAATTTAGATGGAATTCCATCATCCTGTTGAACAATGTCATTTTGTTGATTTGGAAGGTTTTAAAGTTTTGAAACAGTCTTTTTTCACAAAATTTAAGACCTACAGCACAGTATGTAGGTGTGCTAAAACAATCAAAAGTTTTAGACATAAACTAAAAACCATATTATATAGGTGCGCCAAACTAAAAAAGTTTTTTTTTCATGTTTGAAACAACGATTTTACAAGGAAAATTTTAACAAATTCAATTTTTCAATTTACTTCTATTTCTATCTAAACTGAATCGCTTGTTTTTTATTCCTTGAACAGCTTGATCACTAATTCAATGATGATCTCAGCTGTAGTAAAGAATGATAGCTGGAAACAGAAAAGTCTCACCTTTTAGTTTCTTGTTGAACTTCTTTTGCTTGGCTTTCTCTCTATTGTCAATTCTTTCATCTTTTGCCTCCTGCAGTTTTGCTTCAGATCCCCACACTTCCATGGCTCTCTTATAAACCTTAGTTTCAAAATATTATGAGATTTTGAATTCAACAAGCATAAATTGGAGATTTCAATTGATTGACTTGGCATTTCTTTTACAAACTAATTCCATTTTGAGGCTTAACTGGTATAACTTAATTCAAAGCCTAGTAAATCAAATTTCATTTGACATCTCAAAACAGTATGAATATGTCAAGACAGCATAAATCCTCTTGAATTTTAAGAATGTATGACATTGTTGGATAAGTAACATTGGTTTCAATGGCTGGAAAACATTACTCTCACAAATCTCTAAAAAAATTCTGTTCGGCTTTTATTCTAAATAAAAATAAATTTATAAAGGAAATTCAAATGTTTATGATCCTTCAATAGAAAACATCAATGAAATGCTATCTTCATGGCTAGTATGTACAAATTTTATTGCACCCTGGAATCTCTTGGATGTTGAAAATGCAAGCATTCAAAGAAATAAACATGCTTGACTGCGGAGAGGCTGTCTTTGCCATGAAATGACATACGGACCGGTCTTTCCTTTGTTTAAATTGAATGTGTTTTGGCCTGTAAGATTGCTCATCATTTTCTTTTGTTTATAATTTATATTTTGGGCTACACTGCTCAAATCCTCTTTTTGATTAAGGAGAATTTTGCACATTTTGTTGGGAGTTTCACCATTATGTGGTGCAGCAGCAACATTCAAAAACTGTTCTTCACCACAAGAACTTGTAGCAGTCATTTGAGTAGATCATACATGCCATTTGTTACCACACAGACTAGGCATTTATTTCCTCAGGGGAACTGAGAATTTAATAAATATCAACTCTTAAATACATCATTAGTCACATGTTAAAAGCTTAAAGAAATCTGGTCAGTATCAAAAAGGATAAAAATTGACAAAAATATAAGGGTCCTTTGCAAAATTTCGCTTCAAATTTGATTTTTAAGCCATATAAACACTTCAGAATTGATAACAATTGTGAAAAAAGCAGCCAAATATAGTCAAGATGATAAGCAGCCCAAATATATTTTATAAACTTGAGCCACGAGGTGAGGCTTGTATGCATGTGTGGATTTTGGAGGAATTATCAAAAGATATAAATAGCAATCATCATGGGCCACTGCTAACAGGGTGTAGAGAGAGCTGCAAGTGAATTCATTGAGGTAGACTGACTTGTTATTTTGAAAATGAGACTAAATCTCTGGTTATGCAATTATTTTCACTACTGCAGATAGATGTTTATGATGAAGGATTGGCAGTTTCCACACATTTTCTAATTGGATTAAAAAGCCATATATACTATAATATCCAGCAATTTAAAATGATTGCTTTCTATTCTAAACCACAAAAATGTGTGCAAAGAAAAGTGAGTGTGCATTGCCCTCTGTGCTGATCTAAGTAATTGTATAATTTATGTTTATTTTAAAATAATTATGTCGTCCTGCAGAAATCCACCATTCTAAGGGCAGGAAGAGGACGAATGTTTTCATGCATTAGTTTTTTTCCCAATTCTCACTAAAAATAAGTTACAATTTTCTGGTTGATAAAGAATTCTAGGTGATATTAATAGTGAAACAATCAGATTATTGATCAACTTGCAAATAAAACAACATGCATAACTTCACACCAAAGTTATATATTCATTTAGCTGTTAGAAAGTTTTGCTACCTAAATCTAGAGGGTAAGAATAAGATTATCTTTACAAGCTATTTCACAACAGATGGTAAGTTAAATGATTTTTTAGCTTTTAAAACATGCCATATATTAAAAACCTGTTAAAAAACATGTCACAAGAAAGCTAAAATATCTGTAGAATTCTGCACAGACAGGACTCAAATGTTGCTGCAAAGATAAGTGAAAAAGAGAAGTTCAGAGTTTCTCCTTTTCATGAGCACAACATTGCATTCAAATTTCTTGGTACACATTTTTCAGGGTGAGAGAATTTTTTTTTTGTAAAAAAATTTTACTATGGATATTTCATATTTCACTGTCTACAAATTTTTGTTTACTTCAAACTAATTTGTATGATAGTTATATTAATCTTTGTAAAATTGATATAAAGGAGAAAAAATACTTACTTGAAGACGTAAGAACAGCTTCATGTCTCCCCATCTTGGGTTATGAGGGTTTTTGCGTAAAATGAATTTAAGCTCAGGTTCTCGTTTATCGAAATCTTCATCTTTTAGCAGGTATTCATTCTTGGCATCAGTCTTTGTGATAAGGCTGTGCTTCTCTTCATCCCTGCAATTATGTTATGAGGGAATCAATGGATATGAGAAATCATCTTGGAATATGCTTTAAGAGTTGGGCCACAATAAATCACAGAGGTAAAATTCCAGACATCAAAACAAAATAAAAAAACAGAAAAAAATCATAGATTGCATATAAATTACTCATTAGGTCAAAAGCTTTTCCTTATTTAGTAGCTATATATATATCTCAGACAGAGACAGTCAAAAGCATCTTAGGTATGCACTATCATGAATTTATTTCTATTTTCATGGAAATTCAGGCTTTTCCCTTCTAATGGCACACACACTAAAATTTTGAATGAAGAGCAATAAAAACAACAACAACAAAAAAAAATTTTTTTTGCCTATGATGAGCAAAGATCTTAGAAAAACAAAAGCCTCTCCAAGGTTCATAAAAAGAATATTTCAGCTTTAAAAAATGACTCACCGACATCTGTCACATACTGGAAAGTTAAATGTTTTGAAGAGATAGGAGTCAAGAAATTCTTTCTCACATTCTTCACAAAGAAGATTATCCACCTCTATCACTGGACCTAAAAAACAAAAAGAACTCTGAATATAACAAGGTCAAAAGGACCATGAACAAAAGTGCCTATTATGAACTTTTCTGTACAGAATTAAGAAGATTAGTAATTTGCACCAGAACCCTAGGTAAAGAGACAGAATCAGTCATTAATATGTTTTTTTGTGTAAGATGAAGTTGCTACGACTGCATTTTCAAGGATCCAAAAACACCCATAGAAGCAGAAAGCTGTTTCACTTTCGTTAATCAGGAATTAAAGGGGAACACACAGCTTTTTACACATTCATACAATTTGTAAAGTTAATGCTGAACTCCCTGCTACTTTCCGAATCTAAATCCCATTTCATTACAATCTTCTGCCTTACCCAATTTTGAAGCTGGGGATATTACTTGCGATACTAATATTAGAATAATACTATTAGAATCACATTGAATTGAAGTTGAAATCACTTAACACAATAGATAATTATCTTTAGGTTCCATGGAGCTTACTAATCAATGTAACTAAAAGAAGAAATCAGTTTCATAATCCAATAGATCAGGATGTTCTAACCTGGTTCGTGCACTATTTTGGGAGGATCAAGAAGTACAGCTTTACTGCTACTGCAAACTTCTCCAGTTACGTCTTCCAAAAAAAACCCAGCCCCTGTGTCAACTTCTACTGCAGTTCTTTGCACCTTTGCTTCAAGACTCCTGTTTGATTAAAAAATATATGAAACAAGATTAAAATGAGGATTGCACATCTCAACAAGAAAACGAATAAGTGAAAAAAAAATGCTCGAGCATTTGTTGTTATCCTGTTCATGCAAAGTATTAACATTTAATTCAATTTCATTATTCTCATGCACAACTAATCTACATATATTTATATATATATATAAACCCTCAGACCTTTCTTTGTCCTTTTCATGTGATCTTTTTGTGATTCTTGATTTTCTCAGCTGTTCTGCTCTTTTTTTGTTGCGCTCCATTCTAGCCCTTTGGGCAGGAGTCAGTTTAGATTGTGAGTGTTCTTGTGATTCCATCTCTCCGCAGAAAAAAATTCTGAAACAAAAATGCCTTGTTTATTAGAAATAAGACAGTATTCAGCATGTAGGCATCAAAGAGAAAAAAGCTAAGGTCCACATTTACATAAACAATAACTCTGTTTATTCCATTTACATTTAACTCATGATAATGATAATAAATTTTAAAATAGACATTGCCTTTCATTATAAAAAAAAATGTACTTCTGACATCAAGTAAAACTGCAAAAAAGAAAAAAAATCATGTCTTACACTTAAATTGTCAATTAACTTTTACCTGCAAAATAATACTTAGAAATCAAGTAAGACTGCTCAGTATACAACTGCTTGTTATAATGATAGTAGAACAAAAGCTTAACTGAACGCATCCATGGTTTTCTTTTGGTTTGGTCAGGATTATCTTTCTTTTCCTATTTCGTAGAGTCACAGAACATAGAGCCGCTGTGAGAGGCTGAATGGGCTCTTTCAGTTAAGTTGTGAGTTACACAGCTAAGCAGCTTAGTTTGATAAGGTTTATGAGTAGGAAGAGGTGTTAAATCTTCAAAGACATCCATGAAAAAAAATTAAAATCTACATTTTGATGTTGCTTCCCTATGCACTTTTGTGGTCTAATTTAAAAAAAAAATAGTGGTCAAAATTTAACTAAGATCCCTATCAAGAACCACAGAGGGTTACAAAACAATATTTATGAATCTAGGTTTCTAAAAAAATCAAACTAGTTCATTGAATGTGGTTGTTGAAAACCACTGGTAAAAAAAAAAGCAAAAAAAAAGAACTTCTGTCCCCTGCAAATTTAATTTGTAGGAATAGCTAATTGATCATTTGATGATGTAAATTATGAAAAGGCTCAGCTAATCCTTCTTTGGCACTTCTTTTCTCGAATCCATGATTTTTTTAAATAATTGAAAATATGCTCACTCCCTCTAAATAATTGATTATATAGTATTAAATCAATTTCAACGACTGAGACAGACTGTCTTGACTACCAAGGCACTGAGTCCAGTTAATGAACCTTTCAATACAAATCTGTTTGACCTTTCATTGCACATCAAAAGTGATCATGGAGTGGCACTGAAGTAGTGATCAGCAATGGTTCTGCTGGTGTTTGATTTAGGCCAATAATGACAAGACACAGCTAAGTTTGACAATTTCAATTCCTAATCATGGCTTTAATCAGTAAAGTTGATTCTCATTATCTGTTATTTGATTCAGGCCCCTGCGAAAGCTGGAGAAAAGTTTTTTTTTTTTCTGGTCCTTGAGAGAAAGAGAGAGAGAGAGAGAGAGAGAGAGAGAGAGAGAGAGAGAGAGAGAGAGAGAGAGAGAGAGAGAGAGAGAGAGAGAGAGAGAGAGAGAGAGAGAGTCATTATATAATCATCAATGAAAAATTTGACAGCTACCTTGAATTCTGTATATTACCAAAGTTAACTGATGCAGCATGACTTTGGAGGCAGATATAGGACAAAAGTCACCAACTAACACAAGAAGTCTTATAGCTTTGTGTGTAGGCCTACATTTAAACATGGTAAGGGTGCTTTAATGTAATTTTTATCAGAACTACAGCCTCCAAGCCAAAGCTATGATTGGAGAGCTTGGAATCTCTGGCTTCTATGTTAGATCTGTTTTTCTATCTCCCAGAGAGAATATATAAATCTTTTGGGGAGGTTGCTAGTTAAATTAATATAATTTTAATTAATTTATAATTAAAAAAGCTCTCGAAAAAGAATAAAAGTGCAATTCAGTGTACTTAGCTATTAAGCTCTTTTCACAATTTTGACCGATCTTGTATCCAGAATTATCGCAAGCAGAACAAAGGTAAGCATTGCCTCAAAATGACTTTTTACGTTTTCTCAGTACCTCTTTATCTTCACAAATGTGATTTCAGTGACACTGACTCTGTCGCTGTGAATACAATTTACAAATTCATGGATCAAACAATAATACAATTGCTCGAGAAGACCTATCTGTAGAAGCGAAAGTAGACTTGGAATTTTATGTAAGCAAGTGACTAAAAGTAGTTTATAGCAGTTAATAACTAATGCATAGTGTTTTAACACTAACAGTTTTTTTAATTAATACTGTGCGTATAGATCTATGATAGTAATATATAAAGTAATAATAATTACCATACTTCTCCAATTATGGTGTACAAATAGCAAAAAAAAAAAAAAAAAAAAAAAAAAAAAAAAAAAAAAAAGAAAAAAAAAAAGAGAGCGTAATAGATTTTTCGTTTTCTTTTTCTTTTATTTTAACTGAGAGGCGCTTAATAGCCTAAGGTTAAGAGGAACACACTTTCCTTTCTGTGTCAGACGTGAGCTTGCTCGTACATTTGGCTGACCAGTCTATTCTGAAATATTCTATGCTTGTTCATTTCATTGTGCCACCATAAGATAACAAATACGGTGCAGATTTGGTAAAACGGTTATTTCTGTTTCTTTTTCAGTAGGCCAGTAGTGCGAGTATTCTAAATTTATTTTTCCTAATTTTCGATTAAATTTCAATTTTTGTTTGTCATGCAGCTCAAAATTTTGATATCGGAAATTATAATGTCTTCAATGTCACCCGCAGACTCTTGCAAAAACAAACACTTTTGTTTCGTGGAACATTTCACGCAAGGCTCAAGTTTTAATCCGTTCTGTTATCTTTTGCATAACCTACATGTACCATTATTTTAATTATCATCATTATCATTATTATTATTGTTGTTGTTATTGTTGTTACTATTATTGTTGTTGTTGTTGTTGTTGTTGTTGTTGTTTTTATTATTATCATTCTCATTATTATTATTATTATTATTATTATTATTATTATTATTATTATTATTATTATTATTATTATTATTATTATTATTATTATTATCATTATTATTGTCATTATTATTGTTATTATTATTATTATTATTATTATTATTATTATTATTATTATTATTATTATTATTATTATTATTATTATTATTATTATTATTATTATTATTATGATCATTGTTATTATTATTATTATTATTATTATTATTATTATTATTATTATTATTATTATTATTATTATTATTATTATTATTATTATTGTTATTATTATTATTATTATTATTATTATTATTATTATTATTATTATTATTATTATTATTATTATTATTATTATTATTATTATTATTAAAAGACTATCGCAACGTATAAATTACACTTGTTTTCATTTCCATTACAGTAGAATCTATTTTTCATTTTCTCTCATGACTATCTTCAATGAATTAGGCCTACTTAAGCTATAAGCTCTCGGTCTTGAAATATACATTATATAATAGATATCTCTCTCATGTATATTATATTACAATGAAAGTAAGGTTGGATAATCTAATATATAAACAAACCTGTTATTGACAGGCTAATTTGATATAGATACAAGCAATATTATTAAGTAAAAAGGTCTTAGATCAATCAATTTGTTTCAACGTGTAAACCCATTACATGCCAGTATTTTATTTTTCTCATTTTTTCTCTTTATTGCATTATTGGTCAAACCTTAACGATTCATCGTTAATGTTTTTCATCCACATCGCGTTATTCTTTTACATCAATATATCTCTTACTTTTTCTTTGGCTGTGAGAAGGTTTATATGCCTTTTTGAGAAAACTTTATTGAGGCAGCCTACGAGACTACCATAGGCCTACAATAACAGTTAGGGTAGTTATATAGTTTTCAATCGCAATCTTCTTTTAACTTGACAAATGTAGATAAAACTACGTTGTGGTAAACATGGCGTCCGGCATAACTTTACAGACCCGCGAGACGCTTGATGATAGCTTTTACTTATTACTCTTTGACACATCTATGAAAGAGTTTGGGATTTTATATATATTGTTGTCCCTATCGAAGGCTTGTGCGTGGGGGGAAAATACTCGATAATCGAAAATATTGTGTCAGCAACATTTCTTTGGCAATGACATATCAATAGACAGGCTACCTAAAATGAAATCAACTAATTCATCAGTCCAATATTTAACAAGATCTTCGGATAAAAAGCTATGTATACAAAAAGATACCGGAGCGGATTAAAACTTGTGCCTTGCGCCAAATATTGTAAAAAGCAAAAGTGTTCATACGCACAAACACGAAAAAAGAAAACAAGATCAATCTGTCAAAAATGTATATTGCCAATAATATGAAAATTAGTTGATCCCAACAAAATGAAGCCAAGGTTTGAACATTGAAACTAGGTAATATAAACTTTTCATTTTGTTTAAAACATTTACAGCATTAAATGTCGAACGACAGTGTTCAGCTGATTTTTAAATAAAAGAAAATTATTTTCTATACTGTTAACAATGCACCTCGCTCATTCCTCTTTATCTTACCTGTTCCACTTTATTTATCATTTATCAAGGTGAAAGAGAATGTAATTGCAGTTCTGATTCAGGTTGCCCACTGCTGCGACA
>JAWDGP010005530.1:620000-632500 GCA_033675545.1 Elysia crispata
TTTTGCAGTATATTTAGAATGAATAGTTCTGCGCAGCTTTAGTTTCCACCCTCCCCCTCTCTCCCTCTCTCTCTCTCATTCTATCTCTCTCTCTCTCTCTCTCTCTCTCTCTCTCTCTTAGTAATCTTCTCTATATGTATATCCATCTACTATCTATTTACATAATTATCTATATATCCACCTACTTATCTATCTTTCTCTTATTTTCTTTTTTGCATAATTTATTATGTTTATCTCTATATCTTCAATATTTTGTGTTGCATTCAAACTATTTTTCAGATTAGCTGTAAATCCATTTACTCAGATACTCGAGCATTTATTCAGCTAAAACATGAAAAACAGATGCAAAGTAAAATCTTAGCTTGTTTGAAACAAGAAATGGATTGAAGTGTTAAATGCAGTAAAGTAAGTACGAACAGCTCTTTCTTTGATTTAAACAATTAAAACAAGGTAGTATTCGAGGGTCTATTCCGTTGAAATAGGACAATCAGCTAAGAGATCCGATGTATTGCTATTTTCAGAGGGTGTTACAGACAGTTCTGGGGTTACCATCACACTGACTCATCAGAGGTAAAGTATTTGGACTTTAATTTTTCATTAAAACGGTACATTTTAAACCATAATACTTGTGTTTCTTACATTGACAAGGTGAAAACAAAATTTGAAAGCATTGAACTCATAACATAGTGCAAGCGCTTGATGAAAGAGAAAAACAAAACAAAAACAAAAGACTTATAGTCGAACAACCTCAATTATGACGTGCTTGTTTATAGAATACGTTTTTTGAAACACTAAAAGCAAAAACAAATGTGACAATTTTTTTAATGTAAAGCAAATTATCGCATGTCTACTCCATCAGTTTAGGAACTACGTCATAAGTAAAAATAAAGCTCGCCTATTGACAAATTTCTAAAGATTAATTATAGATACGCTGAGCGTAAAGGTTGATATGCAGAACTTTACAAGTAGGACATACTAAGTTTCTTATCTTCGTTGCCATGTTCACCGAATATGTACTCCTTGGTAATTATTGTTCAATACACATTCGATGTCTTGCCAACTTAGTCAACTTTTCGTAAATTAGGTTTATTTTTCCTTCACCTTTCATGTATTGCTTTTTTCTTTTACATCCAACCAATTATATTTTAGATATATCTTAATGATGTGAGAACATTTTTATGGTCTAAACTGCTTTGTCTAGATTATTTTCGACATTTCCCTCTTATCTCCAGACCTCCCATGCAAGCAGGATACCTGGTTTTGGCGAATGATGGATATATTCCTCCCAAACAGCAAGGTGAGAGTTTTTGTCCGTTTGGATCGAAAGGAACAAAAATCACTGTCAAGGACGAAGGGGGATGTTTAGTATGAGTCCACTTTTACAAATGTCTGATTCTTTGTTCTACAGCAAACTATATTTCAAGTTAAACAGAGCACTAAGAGATAAACCAAGTGTTGCCAGCTGATCTGCTCATGCTCTCTATTCAATGGTCAAACCAAATCTCCAAAGAAAACTAACTAAAACTGATGGACTCTTTATTGTTAATTTTGAAAAGGCATCCACATTGACACAGGTTTTGAAAAATATAATATTTGTTTTAAAAGATAGGCCATCAAATTTAGGAATCTCATTATTTTCACAGTTATTTTTTTTTAAATATAAGTCGCCATAGTTTCATTTTATGATCTACACTTAGTTCTTCTCTTGCTTTCCACCCCTTCTGAAAATTCTTTAACGATTCCTCAAATTCAGCTTATCCGTGACTATCTTCTGTAATTCTCCTTTTTTGATTTCCCATTCTTTCCTTCACATTTCCATTTTTGCACTCACTCCCCGCTTCCTTAATAAAGGATTTTCATTGTGGTGGAATAATCACATCTAGATCTCAGTTGTGACAAAATCGTATTGATGTTATTATTCTATTGAAATGACGTAATTCTTAATAAATTTGCTCTGTATTGAAGTTGCCTTGTTAAAATAAATTTCATTTAAGAATCGTAAACCGTCAGGGTTAAAAAAAAATGATTCCTTTTCATTAACGCAATGAAAAAATATCCTAAAATAAGCTTGCAATAAAATCATCAACAGTGCCAAAAGATAATTGATATCGTTTAGGTCGAATTAAATCAATTGCAACTCAAATATTTTCAGAGCAGATGGAATCTCACTTTTTTAAAATGCAATCTTAGATCTATATCTTCATTTATCGTAATACGAGAGGTCATAAAACATAAAAAAAATATTGTTTACTATTCCCATAGGTTCATTCTATGCGTAATTATAAAGTGTGAAACAATGTCTTTCTATTTTTACTTTGACGTTGAATCAGTAAATACAATACACGTATCACATACTAGAATTGTGGAATTTTATGTCTTTACCCATGCAGCATATGCCGTGGAATCTTACTGTATGTACACTGGAGACTACCCCATCTATCCTATTGGATACCGGACTCACTCACATGAACTAGGTAGGCTAAGTGTTCTTATACATACAAACACTAGACACTCTTCAGAGATTTAAAAGCCAAGTTGTATTACTCTGTTTTAAACTATTACAAGTAATTTTTGAAAACCGATTTTCTTCTGAACCTTATTAATACGAATACGAATATTTAAGTACGACAGCCGTTTATCTAATTTCTAATCGCTTTCGCTGATCTAGGCTGTGCTGCTGCCTTGACGAGAGCGAAGAATGACATGACAAACATCGCGGCGAAAACAGTGCATTATTTTTAAAATTATATTTTCTGTTCTATTGGCAAGGCTTTGTAGTCGTCCATAATTGGTTCAAATGATGATCAAAACAACCAGTACCATTCAAATTAAATATGCTTTTCAAATAATAAATACAACAATCCAATGAGTGTTCTTACTTTTAAGGATACGTTACATCCGGATATAGAATTCGAAATGGAAAGTGGATGGAAATAGGAAGAATGTCACCCCAGCTTCCACAGGTAAAATTCTATAACATGATTGTCACAAATTCATCTCCGGTATTTATGGCACTATTGTCTATTTTTTTTTTTATAAAGACTACCCTTTTGACTGTCAGATTGTGTTTTTCGGTCTAGGGACTAAAAACAAAAGGTATATGAAGTTGCTTACAATTTGGACAATCGCTATTTTAGGTTTATATGCACATTTGTTTTCCATTTAAAGTAAAAAAAAATAATTAAAAAGAAATGGAAACTATCTTGAAGCTAAGATAATATTTCTATGGTGTTCGCTGGGTAAGAAAGTACCTAAGCATCCCAGCCTACACGGTCCATTTCAGTCTGAAGTAAAACTAATTTGGATATTCTAGACAAGCTACTATAATTTTGCGTTGATCCGACTTCGACTTTGTCAATAAGGAATAAAGCACATGATCTTTTTTAGATCCTTGTCGAATGCTATACAAATGAAACTTTTAAAAGTAATAATAAGAAGACATATGCAACAAATCATGGATTTGAAAATCAAAGATCAGTTTTTGATAATGATATTTAATGCAAAAAAAAAAAAAAAAAGAAATGACTGCAATAACTACTGTCTCTACAGACGTTTTATGAAGTGAGCAATCCTGGTATGGAAATCAGACAAGGGGACGAGCTTGCCTCGCGGTGCACTATGAACAGCATGAACCGGGATGACGTCACTTATATTGGGTTAGTTCCCGTTTAAATTTGCAAAGATAAAGCGAAAGAAGCGTCATATCGGCCTCTCTCTGTCTGTCTGTCTGCCTGCCTGTCTGTATGTCTCTCTGTCTGTCTGTCTGTCTGTCTGTCTGTCTGTCTGTCTGTCTGTCTCTCTCTCTCTCTCTCTCTCTCTCTCTCTCTCTCTCTCTCTCTCTCTCTCTCTCTCTCTCTCTCTCTCTCTCTCTCTTTTTCTCGCTTGCTCGCTCAATGTCTTGTTTTTCTGTCATCTTTGAGAAAGTTTTCACCTTTTCTACGCATGTTGCGAAAAATAAAACCAAATCAAACGTAAATCTTTTTAAAAAAAAAACCTTAATATTAAAGCACATACGGGAATACCATAATAAAGATGAAAAAGAAAAAAATACCCTTGTCCCTTTGTAAGTAAGCATGCTCCAATTATAAATCAAAACAATCGAGAGCAAAATTTCATGTCTTTGAAGTTAAGAAATCTCTTGATGACTTTAGTTTATTTGTATATATATATATATATATATATATATATATATATATATATATATATATATATATATCATATCTCTGTGATTTAGCGAGAAGATGAAAAAAAAAATCAGTTAAACAACCATCTTAATTTTCAGCATCTATCAAACAATCATGAATGATGATAATTTGAAATAACGCGATATCATTATTTTCGGTACAGATAACATCAAAGTTCACACATCTAATGAATAGTAAATGGTTCTAAAAGAACTATACGAATTATTTGAATTACTTACTTTAACTTAACGTTTTATATTATTGATGAATCTGACAATGTCTGAAACCAAACATAGTGTTCTCAATCCATGTTTTTCAAAGCATGATTACTTTTACAATATTTTTTATTAGATCGGAAAATGTTTCATGTGTTCGATTTTTTGGGTCATCCTGAAAACGAGATTTCTTGATTTTTGCTGTTTGAATATGCATCACTTGGATTTAACGCTCAAAAGAAGATTGAATACACACATGTTGCAATTGCATTTATGTAGGCTACAAGTATTTAAAAAAATTTTTTTTTAAAGTTATGAAACCATATACAACAGTCTGTCCTTTTTTCTGAGAAATTTTGTTTTATTAAATTTTCAGCCCAGATGAGCGGCTCCCCAGAATTTTAAACTTAGTTCTACCTGATCTGATTTTTTTTAATATTCAAGAAAATTTCTTAATTATTACGCCGTCTAAAGTCGATGCCGTGTTTACATAAGTTCAAAGACAGAATTGCCAATACAACTGTTTCCTCGATGCCATGTCTCAATCTGTCTGTCGCTTCCTCTGTCTCTGATTGTCTGTTTTTCTGTCTGTCTGTTTATCTGTCTGTCTGTCTGTCTGTCTCTCTCTCTCTCTCTCTCTCTCTCTCTCTCTCTCTCTCTCTCTCTCTCTCTCTCTCTCTCTCTCTTAACTTCGTTGCAGATAACATTTTTCTCGATGAAACCATGTTGTGATAAATACCATTATGGAAGTAAAGAATGATTGTTGATAAAATACGCCGGTTTTCTGCTTTGATAAGTTGAAGCGCTATCATAAAACCAGTCACAATCTTTTTACACTCTCTCCTCAGCCCTACCCATCATGACGAGATGTGCAATTTCTATATCATGTATGCCACATACAATCAAGATGTCCTTTCCAACTTGTTCTGCTTCAAAGACGCGCAAGCCTATAGTTTGACAGATAATTTTCCTGTTGCCGACATCCCGACAGATATCAGCTCTTTGAAAGGAATATCACGAGCCCAGAAAGTCCTGGACCATTTCCATATGTCAGAACTGATGTAGCTTTTGCATTATTGCATATTGCATATTGCACGATTAATAAACTATCGACTATCGGCTTCGATTAAATCAAGCTATCTTTACTTTCAACGAAATTTTGTCCATATCAAATTTTAGCAAGAGAATGAGAGTGTCATTTAAATTGATTTTTAAATTGTTTGATAAACAAACGTATAGAAGAAAACATAAAAAAAAATCCGCCTGTACAGGAAGTCAATGTAATCGCATTTTGTTTTTTGTTTGTTTTTTTTTTGTACAATATACTCTTATTTAGCCATCACCATTTTGTTCCAATGCGCTGAAACACAATTTTATTATTAAATAAAGCCAACAAGAACACAAAAAGAAGCAGGAATCGGCGAAAATCACAGACTGAAGTACATGAAAATGACAACACAACAACACAAGAATACAAAATATAGTTCTACAATAATCGCCATAAATTTAACGAAAAATCTGAAGAAACAAGTGCCAATTTTTTTTTTTTTGTAATTATAGCAGTAAAGGAAATCAAGCTGAATACATGATAATTGTTATTAAACTAACACTCATTCACGCGATATATTCGACTGTTTCCATGCACACTATAAAATTCATAGTTGAGTTTAGATTCCTGTCTTAGTCAAATTGCTAAACCGATGCTGACCAGTTGCTTATTTTATACTCCTGAGTAGCTGATTCAACTCAATCATTGTAATAAGCAGTAGGCCTACATCACCAAGCTGAACTGTCAGGACATTTACCAGTTTTAAAACTACGAAAGAGCTCATACTTTACAAAAATTTGCAAGCAAAATGCAACTGAATTACAAATATATTTAAAATATTATCTTGCAAAGCATAATTTTCATATCGAGAGTGTGAAAATGATAAAACGTCCAGGAGTTCCTAGTAATTTGAGGCTCTGATATGGTTTTTTTTTTCCATGTGTGCATTTTGTCCGTCACAACCTCTCTCATCAATGAAATTGGTTCTTGAAAGCCGAATTAAATCTTGTTGTAAAACGTATGGTATTCAAGCAAAAAGTGGTGCAAAAAGGGCTCCTCACTGCTCGGAAACCACTCAGCGTCTTAGTGCGAAGATTAATCCTGGAAGTTGGCCATGGCTAACAGTCGTTCCGGTTTGTGACTTCTCTGAATGTGAAAACGTAAACGCTACGTTGTGTGAAAACGTTGTGAGGCGGCCATCTTTGCCAGCGAAAGTGTGAGGTCCAACGATTGACACAACCAAAGTGTAGAGGATGTTCTTCTCTAAAGTCGCTGAATCGTCGAAGATTACATCATAGAGATCGTTGTCCCCTTTGGTATAAAGGTTCTTTTCAACTGAACAAATAATAGTGTCTTTGTGGTCAAGGACGTAGCCTTTGACCTCCAGATCCAACTCTGATGGTCTGCAGGAACCGTAGACCGTGAAACCTTCGAGAATAATATCCTGACTCACCTAAGATGGGTTAAACAAAATAAAAGAATCATGAAATATAAGTACTTATAAGAAAAAGTAATTATTTAATTTTAAAGATGAAATTTAATAATAGAGGGATTAGTTTTTTTTCAAATGCCATATTTCCTTTTTTTTTTTTTTTTCATTTGCAAAAAAAGGAGAAAAATACCACAAAGTTTTACAGCGCTCCCTGGTTCGTTTTATCAATAGAATATCCACTGAACGTGTGCTGAACAAACAAACAAAACAAAAAAAATACTGTGACTCACGGTTAAAGAAAATCGTCATGGTCTGCTCCTGTTAATACCTTAGTTTCAAGAGTCTTAAAGGCTTTTTATGAGTTACCTAGAATTTATTGATGATCACGGACGGAAATGTTAGTCCCATTCTTATAATCATAAGCTACCATAGAAAAATCTAAAATTATTTTCTGCGCAACAGCAACCTCTGATATAACACCAAAAGAGAGGCTTTTGGCCTATAGTAGGCCATAACCACTATAATACTGAAGATTTACTTCTTGTATAAATCTCTACACATTTATTGCAAATTACATGTCAGTTCGCAAGGAAACACGTTTGCATTCTACAATCATTTACAGCATGTTCTTTAAAGCGAACCGATTTAATTACAAACCTTTGTCTCGAACTGCCATCTAGAAAGATAAACAAGTATTTTCTTTATCGCTGTCAATTTTTGAAATTCTTTTTCTCTCTTTTTTTGGAGTTTTTGTGGCTTTTGTAACCTTGTATTTTTATTCAAAGATAAAAGTAATCGTTTAGAACAAGTTTGAAATCTTATGCTCCATATACGAATCGTCAATTTTTGTTTCTTAAAAAAAAATAGAAAGATTGCACTATTCATTAAAGAGTCTTACCTGTCATTTACTTCACTTCACTGACGCTTCGTTCTGAATCATGAAAGTTAATACGTTAAGGGTATGCGTGATTCTGCATTATTTTTATCGTGTTGATAATTGCTCACAATATTTGTCTTCTCATATAAAACCTGCTTTAAAAATTTAGCAATAAGCTGTGACTTTCAGGGTTATATCTCAAAGCATCATTCCTTATTTTATCAGTGTGCCTAAAAGCTGATTTCATTTATTTACTTTTTTGTTCTCGTTTTAACAGCAGTTGAATTTTCAAATCAATTTCGGTGGCTCAATAGTAGCCTACTTTAAATGCTTGAATTATGAAAACTGTCGCCTAACGGCCAATGAAAAATGTATCGACCCTAATTTGTTGGCCTTCACACAACAAAGTTAAATAAAATCCAAACAAACACCTCTTTTTTTCTCCCTTTCTCTTTGTCTCCACGCACCCTCCTCCCACCCAATTCTCATACTTCTTATTCGTAGAGGCTTAAGAATGAAGTACCTTAAAAGCAATAGCGTTGCTTCCAGATTTGTTGTTAAATCCAGCCTCAAATTGAGCTTGGAAGCGATTCAACTTAAGCTGTCTTTGAGCTATCCGTAGCTCTGTGTTGAAGAAGGCGCTAGGTCTGGAGAAAGTTGTGCATAAATTCATAAAAATTGTGATTAATGAATATTTAAAAATGCTACCCTCAATTTCTTAGTCAGTTTATACTAAAAATACCTTCTAAAATAGATAATGTGGCAAGGTTTGTCATATCATTGATAGAAAATAAATTTTATTCAATTATTTCCTTCTGCTAGTGTGGATAGAACATGAATGCCCAATGATACAATATTTACATTTTGGCAGTTTTCATTTTGTTATACATGAGAAATTTTAGTTCCTCTGCAGTATTTATTTCGATACATAATGCTCATGATCAGCATAAAGTTTCACGTATTTGACCACAACTGGAACAATGTTCGCAGAGAAATTATCATGTTGTCTACACCATACATTTAAAATTGTCATTTGCATTGCGTCTTTGAATCTTGACAGTAGATAAATATGAAATAAAATTAGCCTCAATCATACTCCCTATGTTATCTTGATTATGGAGTTGATAGATACAATGTAGAGAATTGTTTTTTGCATAAACATAGATTAACACACCTGTTAGGCACGATAAAGCGGCTCATGACATCCACCTTCTCCTCTTCTGTTAAAAGACTGCCAGGAACTATTTTCTCCATGAACACCTCTACAGGCAACAGAGGGAACCGAATCTGAAAGTTATGGTATGAATGTTTCTGTTGGCAATTTAAACTTTCGAAAGATTCACTTAAAGTCATATGAAGTTGTAGCTACCATGAATAAAAAAAATTATTCAAGGCTAGGGGTGTCGTAAAAAAGGTAAAATGCTTGATCTAAACCGCATTATAAGCGAGTAAAGCATGATGATTAAAGTTTACTAAACAATACCGGAAAAAAAAATTTCAAAAGTGCAAATGAAGCTAATGTGATACCATGTTGTCATTGGCGTGAAAATTGGTGATTCATGAATACAACTTCGTAAAATTGATGAAATTTTTACCATATATTTCAAACTATTTCAGAAACAGGTGGTACTTTGTGTTAATTTGGTATTTTCAAACTTATGTGTTTGAACATTATTAAATAAAGAAGAATTTGGAACAGCAAACCATAAATAATATTGATTCTAGACTACAAAATGAAAATATACCTTGTAGAGTATTTTGTTCAAGACTAGCCGAAAGTTGCTATCACTGACTTCTAGGCTGCGCCTCTTGCATTCTGATTCTGCCCAACGCAAACAAGCATTTAGGATAAGGTCCTCCTTTTTCAATGAAAAAAATGGCTTATTATGACCTTTTTTCCAAAATAGTTTTAGTATTGGGACTTTTTGTTGCTGTGTTTTTGCTTTTTATAGGAGACATGGGGAGGGAGGAAGGTTGCTAGCAGAATCCTTAACTAAACATATTAGACTTATCGTAAACTTAAAGAAATGCATATTATCGATTAATTTAGACCGTTTAAATTATGTGACCATTTTTATTTTGTTTTCTTAAATAATTTCATGGTAATCGTCAAAACTGGCTTCAGTTGTCAGTGCCTCTTAGTGAAGCTAAAACTATAAATATACTTTGTTTCATGAGGTCGTTGGTGCAAGTTCATGTTTGGTAGCTTAAAGTGGCCAAATACATTACCAACTTTCATTTTATATTTTTAAGTTAGTTCATAAAGCTCAAAGTCATTATAAACTCGTCTTATGAGTTTGGTATTGCGCTAAATACAATGTTTTCGCGATAATTACTTACGCAAGCCATGAGTTTACTGGAGCCAATAATATTTGCAAGGCACTCGTCACACAGATATGTTACATCATCTGCTGCAAGGACTTCCTCAGCTTTTCGGAGAATCAGAGCCAGCACGGTTGAGTGAAAATCTTTCTCGTTGAAAATATGAGCCTGAAAAACAAAACAAGGTGGATCAAAATAACATAAAATGAGGTTTGAAACGGTTTCTATTTAGAGTCAAGCACTCCTTTAGTAAGTAAAGAAGTAAACCCGAAGAGATGGCTTGGTTTCTTCTACTGTGCCATTTTTATTTAAATGTAAATCAATACCTTTGAATATTTCCTATGCTATTCAAACATTGAAGGCGTAAAGCGTTATTGTTTTTATTATTATTATTATTATTATTATTATTATTATTATTATTATTATTATTATTGTTGTTGTTGTTGTTGTTGTTGTTGTTGTTGTTGTTGTTGTTGTTGTTGTTGTTGTTGTTATCGTCGTCGTCATCATCATCATCATCATCATCATTATAATATCATCATCAATAATAATAATAATAATAATAATAATAATAATAATAATAATAATAATAATAATAATAATAATGAAGATGATGATGATGATGAGGATGAGAATTATGATGATGATGATGATGATGAAGATAATAATGATGATGATGATGATGATGGTAATGATGATGATGATGATAATAATAATAATAATAATAATAATAATAATAATAATAATAATAATAATAATAATAATAATAATAATAATAATAATAATAATAATAATAATAATAATAATATTTTCATTAATTTTTTTTTTACTTTTGTCTCAGGTCAGATGAAAAGGGTGAAAAATGTAAGCTAACGACAGAAGCAGAGCTGGCAATCTTCAAACCTTCTTTATGAGTACATTTATATAATAAAAGATCGATTTCAACCTACCTGCTCAAGCACTGTGCAAGCATTGTCTGTGTCAAGAAGCTGATCCACAAAACTTATACACTTAGAGGCCAAGCCTAGCACCGCGTACTTTTGGGCTGCATAGAGGAGGTAAATAACATTCTCTGGAGTTATACCAGCTTCCCCACAGTAGAGATATCTGTTAATAAGGGGAAACTGATATTAGAAAAAGTACGTGCAATAATAATTTTGTTAGCCATGCTTTTTTTAAAAACACTTCAGATAAGATAGAATTAAAAAACAGAAACAAACAAACAAAAAACAAAACTAAAAAATGAATGCGTGGATGAACTGCACCATACTTACAAATAAATCAATCTATTATAATTCAATTATTAAATATTATTATTTCAGTTGAAATGATTGATTTGCCTGATTGATTGTATTCTGGTTTTAATTTAATGATAGTGGAATTTTCAACAAAGACCTTTAAAGCTATATCTTTATTGCTTCATATCTAGACCAAAGACTTCTTTGAATTCCTCCCATAAGTATGCGTTACACTTACAGTGATGCTAATTTTTGTTGTCTCGACTTTCAAAATACTACCAAACAGGTCATCTTTGACATTTGCAGTTGTTTGATAGTGTGGAGGAGTAGTAAGGGTTGGGGGATAGAGTTGTGTGGGCCAAATTTTATTTAATTGAATTTTGAATCATAATTTAGATTCGATTGGGAAATTCTAAGGTCTAGGGAAATTGGTTTATCGAAAATAAATCGTGCCATTCTTGCTCATTTAATCACTCTAACATAAATTTTCCTTACGCTTATACTAGATAACTATGATAAATGGCTTTTGTAAGCTTTAAAATGCGGGTTGGAGTTTGCAAAACGGCTGAAAAACAGTAAACAAGAAAAGCTTCTTCTCTTAACTCTTTGGTGTTGAAAGACATCTATAGCTAGTAAACTTAAAGAAAACTGACCGAAGAAAAGCCAAAAAAGGTTGAGGTTCAATGTCCGGAATGACCACTGCTGAATCTTCCTGAGAAGTTCCTCGCATGGGTCCATAAAACATTGCGTCAAACACGGAACTTCTGCTCACTAACACATATTTGTGAGCCCCTTGGCGAACGCCCTCATTTCCAAGGATAAAAAATACGTCACAGGCATATTGGTTATCAAGCATAAAAGCGTTACTCTTGATGACGTCATCACAATTCTGCCAATCTCGATTCACATTTTCGTGATGCATGATCTACGTTGAATTAAACAAAGATTAAAAAAAAAAAAAGAAATTATATTTATAACAATGTTATGATTATATGTGTATTGTAGTAAGCCGTATCGATGGAAAACTTTACATCTCATTACCGGGAAAAAGAAACAGACGCTTAAAGTGACCATATTAATCAAGGGATAATGTCTCAATAAGTAAAATAGAAAATATGCAAAACAATGCTTAAACTTTTATCAACATTTCTTGAAATTGTTTTTATTCCTGAAAGACTATTCAT
>JAWDGP010005530.1:637500-656326 GCA_033675545.1 Elysia crispata
TGCACACTACACCGTGAGTTGACAGGTGACATATGGGTATGTCTGTGTATGTGTGTTAACAGGGATGCCAGGGAGTGTTTTGGATACTGTGGGCTTTCAGTTGCTACTTGATGTGAAGGAAGAGTTGTTGCCTGCCTTCAGTGCTGGGTTTCCTGATATAACCTAGACCACTGGATGGGGACTTGTTGCCCTCGGATCGGGGCTACACATTCCCCACAGATCAGGACGTGTCGTGCCTGCAGTACCCTGAACCACAGGACTCGATTCTCGATGAGTATCAAATATTGAGTAGACTCCTGCACTACTTCCGACTGACATAAGCCTGTCACTGCAGTAATTTCTTATCTTATCCAGCTGTCATTCTGGCATAGGATTGGGGTTGCTAAGAAAGAGAAAAGAGTTAACCCTATTGCTGGGTAGCACCTAAATTTAGGTTTTGCTTTGACAATAATCTGGCCCCTGTGCTGCAGTGCCCTTAAAATTAGTGGTTCACTGGCGAGCCTATTTGAAACATCATTATCTTCTAAATATTGTTCTCAGATACTCAGCAGACTTTGTATCTTTCCTAAGCATATCAAACAATAAAAAGGTGACAGTTTCTCTCTCTCTTTGAACTATTGGGAGGAGATCCGGAGCTCCTGAGGCGTGAAGAACAAATTGCAATCTAGGCACATCTGTAGATACCATGTTATGGGATGAATCCATGAGGCTACTGACACATAGCGAACATGCTTCTTTCATATGTGGTTGTTACTAAGATTGAAAAGCAAATAAAAGAACTAGATAGCAGGGCTTTTACAACGTTTATAGCATCCTTTCCCCAACCCCAACCCTCCAACCTCCATAAAAATTCCTGACAAAGACAAGGCATGACTTTTTCCCCCAGACTTCCTTGAATCTCGTAGATTGCAGCCAGTGGAGGTGTTTGATATAAAGTAATGTGATTGGCCAATTTTCATAATAGCATTAGAGTATTTAGACCAAACCAGTCTTGTTACAGGTCAATCATAGCCTCTTGTCACTGTAAAGGTGGGTAAGAAAGAGATGAGTTAACTCAGGTGTAAAGAAAGGCATGAATTGAGAGGGTGACAGGTGTGTTGGGTATTAGGCCTCTCCCTTTGTTCATGGTGATTTTGTGTAAATGCTCTCACTATGTGTCCAGTGGTAAGAAAGCATAGTCTAAAGTTTAAATTGTTAAACAAGTTTTTTACTTGATAAGTTGGTTGAGACAATAAATGAGCAAGTGCCTCACAGACATCAAGGGCAGACCTTGTTAGTTTGGTCTGATTTTCCTTTTCCTAGTCCACTGTCTCACTATATCATTCCTCCTCACTCTCTGTGCTTAGTTATGATGGAACTGCTCGTATTTAGTTGTTCATGTATAGTTTCATAGTTTCTTTGAGCAAAAGGCCTACGTGTTGACACTTGAGCCTTTAAACTTAGATGGAAGACAGAACTAGACTCAGAAGTTTGCTTGAATTAGTTATAATCTTTTCCTGTTTTGTTCTCCTTCCTGCCTCTCCCTCCCACATAATATTAATTTCGTATCTGTATTACTTTCATTGCAAATCCAGTCTTTCATCAAAAGAATTGCTAATATTTTAAACGTAAAATATCGTATCCAATAAACCTCTCTTTGAAAACTTATTTTTTGGAATCCTTTCCTAAACTAATTAGAAACAAGAGATATATATTTTAAAAAAAGGTGGCAAGGTTTCAAAAAGATTAGAGATATCTGATCCAGCTGTGGTGCTGCTAGCATTAAAGTTATACAGCATAATTCATACAGCCATTGCACCTTGGCTGCGGTAACAGAATTCGCCTACTAACGGCAACAGTGTGAGTGTAGGGTAGGAACTTCATTTCCAAAGGCACAGTGAAATGGATACATGAAGTGTTAACTTTTGAAAAAGCAGAAAGACTTCTGAAACAGAAGAAAAATTGTGTTGTCACCGTGCGTTCAAGCTGGTGGAGCAGGAGTTGAAGATTAAAAGAAAAAGGCTTCCACAATTTCCTGTGACAGTTAGTTGAGGACAGTATCTCAGTCCATATTCAATTTTGTCTGTTCATGGCATGTAAACTCATTACTGAGATCGCATTAGGCCTACTCCTTTTCTATCATAGGCTCTTGGCATAGGTCCAGTCTAAGCATGAAATTCAAACCAAAGGAAAAGTGACAGGAGATCTTTGTTTAGTTTTACTTTTGCTGTGTTTCCCTGGAAATTATACCAAAATGTGGACTTTATGTAAAGGCAGGTATTATACGGATTCTAAGATAAACACCAAAGAAGTCAAGATGGGGATCAAGTCTGAGTCATCTAAATGTTTTTTTCTCTCCGCTTAGTTGTATGACATTCCAATCACCAGTTGATATGACCATCTTTTTGTTAATTGTTATTCTTGTTTTGTTTTCTTTTTTCCCCCAAATGATATGCTATACTGACTTGCTGGACAAGTGTGGGCCCAGATAGGTTTACTATAATCAGCACTATTGCTTTGCATGTGTGGGACAGCAAATTTTATTTGCAAGTATCCCCTTTGAAATCTAAGCCTCAAGAAGATGTAGAAGAGGCTTACACGAAAGCGAGCGGACAACCTGCAAACATTAGACTGGGCAAAGGGAGTGAGGTGGGGCGAAGCTCAGGGTATCTGTTGTCTACCCAGAGTGACAGGCGAATATTGTTTGTTTATGTAATTATCAACACAAGCAATAAATGAGGTAAAAATGACTCAAATTTACTGTTAGACCTACAATGTGACAACAGGAACATTTAACAGTCATAGTCTTTTTCATTTCTTATGGACCTAATTTTATTTACACATTTTTGGACATTCGGGCATATTGCTTGACGAATGACAATTAGAACATACTACTAGTTTAAGAAAGAGTTAGGGATAAAAAAGAAACAAAGCAAAAATCAGCTACGAAAAAACAGATGAGTTTGAGGTATTGATAGTTTTGAGGGATCTGTGTTTGACTTAATTTAGCTTGTCCGACTTTTTTCTTCTTCTTAAAAAAAAAATGAAAAAACTAGCATTGATGCTTAAAAGGGTATTATGTTTCAGATGGCTTCTATTGACCCTTCTACAAAAACTGATTCAACAACAAGATTACGTCACAGATCTCGTGTTTCTGAATCAGAGAATGTAAATGGCAATTTTCCTGTGCAAAATTCCTCTTCAGAAGTCATGACAGAGAAGGAAAAAGTGAAAGAAGAATTCAAACCTGATGCTGCGAAATGTGATTTTGACAAAAACATTCGCACAGGTATACTGATTTTTGCATTTTAATTTTTACCGATTTTTGTTTCTTATTGTCAATACATTTTCTGTTGTAAATAAAGACTGCTGCTTGAGTTATTTGTTGTAAAAAAAGATAATCTTTGAAAAGTAAAAGGACGTCTGTGTTCAGTCATCACACAATTAGTGTCATTTCACATTGCATCAAAACTGAAAAAAAGTGGTTCATTGTATTGATATAGAAAATTGTAAATTTTAATAAGTTTTGTATTACGAAAGGTTCAAAATGACTGATCCAATTTGTATTCAATCTCTAAAATGCTGGATTTTGTTTTTGAATGATGCCAAAAGTATTTGTTTGCTAGAGTAGCGTCAAAGATTTTTGTTTCCTAAAGTTAAGCTTTACACTGTTTTTATGCCTAACAGTTTAATTTTATGGGAGAGAAGTATTTTCATAATTTCAGATAAACAAAGAAATTTAGTAATTAGAAGATATTGAGAAAAATGAAACAAAGCTCAATAAAAGAGAGATAAGGAAGTGATGCTGGAAATGTATAGGCCACACCTCATTAAAAAAAACTGCAAAGAATATTAGAAATTAAGGATAGGCACTGTAGTCAAGAATCGTAGATTCTCTGATCCTCAGAATTGCTGATTCTGATTCTCAAAAGGAAAGGTAACAGTGAAATCAACATTGTACATTGATTCTTCCCTTTATTTGTTCAGAATTTTTAAAGGGCTCTGTAACCCATGCAGGATTGCTCGATTTTTTTAACTTACAATCTCCAAGCAATGCTTCCTCTACCGGTCATTTTCGCCACTTCTCTTCTGATCATCTAGATCTCTCAATGTCCACACACAAAGTTCGTGAGAGTAAGGAGTACAACAGTAATCTAGACAAATAAGAAAGACACTAATAACAAAATGAAGTCTTTGTTCCGCATGGAAAGCCAGAATGGAGTTTAGTCTTGCCCTAGTGTGTTTTAAAGACCTAAGAACCCACCAGTATCAGTTAAAGCTGGGTATCTTTTGTTTCCCGTCTCCCACAGCCAGTTATAACTAAACCTCCTTCCTTCACCAATCCTCCGACCCAATGTAGGAACACTCTTTCCCCACATAATACCAGCGACTCCGCTATCTTCCTCCTTTTCCCCTCCCCCTTCCCAACCTTTGCAATGACATTGCATGTGACGTATTCTCGGTCTTGCCCACTTTGCTTTTTTTAAGGCCGAGCCAGCTCATAATTAGAACCAGAATCAGAGAATCGTCCACGCTATTCTATGATTCTCTGAATCGATTCTGTCCGCCTGTATTACAAAGGGTTATTTTATATTAGAATCCGCAGGCAAGAGACAAATAGAAAGACCACAAGGCATTTGGAAAAGAGAAAGAGAAGGTGATAGGCAACGAAGAGGGAATACCTAAACGATATGCCAAAATGTGAATTTGGTGTATGCAAGTCAAGGGCAATTATTCATTTATTTTTTCAACCTATGTAACATTTTAATTTTTATCATTAACAATATTTTTTTTTTTGTCCTTTTCAGGCCAAGAAGGCAAGTCATTGCTTGGGTATTTCATGACAGAGTTGACTAAGCATTACAGGCTTGAAGCAGATGCATCAGAGTTTGTTGAAAGACGAGACAGGGTGTACACATCTGTTTACACACCCAAAAATTTGGAGAAGGTATCCGTGAAATAAATTCAATATTTGTTTCCGCTAACCGTTTTTAAACTCAAGCAATTAATGTTAATGATCCTGTTGTTCATGAGCAACTACTAAGCTTAAATGTTCAAAGGGGAACCAACTTAACTGAGAGAAAGGTTATGAGAAATGTGATATATTCAGTTATTGTCTAATGAGTTTAAATATGTAAAGTTTTCTCTTCAAATGAAGCACAGGCATAAAAGAGGAGTGCCAGTCATGGCTTTGAAGTTAAAGTATCTGACCTTAACAAAGTAGGGACCATTTTTGGCAGGTTTGATCCTCACAACTCAGATCATGAGTTTCCAGGGCCTCATCTTTTCAATTCAGGGGCTTGTTTGATAAGCCAGAAAGGTTTGTGATTATCTTGTTGTAGATAGACATTATCAACCAATCAATCAAATAAACAAACAGAATTTAAAGAAAAGTACCTCAAACCTTTTTAATCTGCGTGGGGCAGTATGAAGTTTTATGTCTTTCAGCATGTATATTGGGCCTTTGTTTTTGTTTTTTTTTTAATTGATCCTGCAGAGAGTTGGTAAATATGATTGCATTTGTTTTTTTATTTATTTTTTAATTTTTTTTTATTTCAGTTTCTGGCATTTGGATTTCTTCAGTGCTTAGATTCTATTCTCTATATGGTGACCTTTCTCCCTCTGCGCATTCTAGTTGCACTTATGAGATTGTTGACTTACCCTTGCACGCTCATATTTGTTGGGTAAGTATTAATATATAGTCAAATAAAAACAATATATGACAAGATACATCAACATTATGAGTTTAGAATTTAATCAGTCTATTTTCCTCAAAGATTTATTTCCCCAAAATTTTGCCATTGTATGAATATTGTTATCATTGAGAACTATAAATTGTCAATGCATTATAATATTGAGTAGAGGGCTTTACTTAACCTTGCATTTAATACTGTGAGTTTTAAAGAAAATTTTCAGGCAGTATACTTTGATATGTGTTAATTAAAAAAGAAAGAGGCCCTTTCTTCTACTTTCAAGTTGCTTTTAGCAAAATTCCTGAATCTTCACATTTTATTAAATGGTCACCTATTAGTTTAACTCACTGAATAATTTTTCCATGCGTTACATGGGATTGGAAATTAACTTGGGGAGCAGATCCCGTGCAGCACACGGGATAGCCATTATTAAATTTTTTCTCGTATGCTATTGTGCTTATTGCTTAAGTGAATATCCATTAAGCAAGCACAGCATCTTTGTATAGAATTTGTGTAGATGGAAATGGAAAAGAGCCGATACTTGTTTTAACAAATTTTTTTCCTGAGGTCACTTCTGTGAGGCCCAGCCACGCTAGATCTAGATCTAGTAAACTTTCACACAATTAAGTATTATGTTGCAGTAGAGCTTTGTGAATAGATGTGAAGCACCGTAAAAAAAACAAAAATAGGTAAAGCGCAGCTCCAAAAGGTACAAAACAATACAAAACACGTGAGCTTTCAGCTTTACACCTTCGTCAGACACAAAAACAATGACAACAAACCACTCAAGGATATTCACATATATAAATTTGAAGTAAAAACTATAAAAATAAGAAAAAAAGAATTATATATATATACACATATGTATGTATATAAATATGTATTATTTTTTTTTTTTTCCCCTTTTTTTATTTGGGTAGATCTTTCTATATATAACCTTTTGCATATTTATATACATATATAAATTCTTTTTTTCTTAATTTACAGTTTTTACTTCAAATTTATAAATGTGAATATCCTTGTGTAGTTTGTTGTTCTTGTTTTTGTGTCTGACGAAGGTGTAAAGCCGAAAGCTCACGTGTTTTGTACCTTTTGGAGCTGCACTCTACCTATTTTTGTTTTTTTTTACGGTGCTTCACAACTTAACTTCACACGCAGCAAATTGTGTAATGGACAATTTTTTTTGGGTCTCTTATATAAAAATTGCCTACATTCAAAAGATCATTTTAAAAAAGCATTTAATATAATTATAGTTTTCAAATTTGTTTAAAATTTGCATGGCCAAATTTCATGTAAATTGATCAGTTAGGAATGTCATGGTAATTTTTACAGAACTGCCCTGAAACGCTGACTTTAAGGCTTGTAAACCTAAAAATAGCCTGGGTTTGAGTGAGTAAAGGCTTTTCATGTTATCATAAATTTAAATAAATAATAAAAAAATTTGATGGTCTTGAACGTAGGCGTCAGGAAATTTATCATATTCTTTTACCATAAAGTACTAGTTAATTATTCATCTTGCAATAACTTTTTAAATTGTCAAACATATTTACTCATTGTATGACTGCAGGAGGCGACCCATTCTGGATGCCAGCCAGGTTTGTGACCTCCTAAAGGGGCTCATTCTTGTAGTGAGCTGCTACATTACCAGTCAAGTGGACATGTCGATGATCTACCACATTGTCCGGGGACAATCCATCATGAAATTTTACGTGTTTTTCAACATGTTAGATGTATGCATGTCTCTTTCTTTCTTTTTCTTTTTTTTTTATATCATGAGAATTTTCTTTGACTGCTAAATGTAGAAGTGCCTAAATTTAGCCAGAAATATTCAGGATGTAGAAAATTAGTTAGCCTAATAGCATATTTTTTTCTTTTGTCTGTTAGAAAACTAGTTACATAATATTTTTGTTCTTGTTGTGCCAACAGCTTTTGACAAACATTTGCCATATTCAGAATCTAATATGATTCACTTTCTGAAACGGAAAATAAAAGAGGAAGAAGGTCCTGAAAATTCAACTTTTTTACCATAAATAAATAAATAGGCCCATGTTCTTTTTGATAAATAAAATAAGTTTATACTAATTGATAGGTGATGGACAAGTTGGTGTCCCAGTTTGGACAAGACATTCTGGACAGCTTGTACTGGACAGCTGTGGAACCAAGAGGTCGAAAGCGAGAGCACTTTGGGACTATTTTTCACCTTGTCTTTGCTACAGTATATGTTGGTATCCTTTTCCCTAGTAGATATATTTGATGCTAAGGATTTATTCTTCAACAATTGTGTAATACATTAAAGCTACTTTGGTGAAATTGCAAATTATTGAAAAATTTTCGAACAGATGAGAAAATCCATGGTTGCTATTAATGACAATTAAGTATGTGAAGTTAAGTAGAAAAAAGATGATGGTTATTTCAAAGACCTTACAACCAACTTTGTACATTAGTGAATTAAGATTTTAAGACTAAACTTTGTTGACTGTGTATTGGTTGAGTAGAAGTTGTTCTTCCTCAAGATCCTCAGTCGCCCATACCATGATGATCCTGATGCAGGCAATAATCCTCAATGTTGCCTTCAACTCTCACAACAAGAATCTGCTTACTGTCATGATGTCAAATAATGTGAGTTGTAGTCTTTATTGGACCCTGGTTAATTTCTGAGGATGTATTTATTAATAATTGTGAGCAGATTATTTAAATACAATAGAATAGCAATCAGAGCTCCAATCTTCCCTATGATTTGACTAAAATAGATGCTTGTCTGTGGAGCCATACAACTGATGCTATATTATGGTTTGTTTTTTTTCTTTTTTTTTTTAAAGACATTTTTAAAGCAATCATTGTCAACCATGCTTTAGTGAGTTACAGTGATAAGCTACTTGTCCACTGAGAGATCTAGCCTCCGCTAACTGCCTTCATCAAGAAAGAGCTTTTGGATTTTATAACTGGCAGGCTCTCTGCATATCAAGTTGATGAAACTGGAAATATATCTTTCAAGAATGCTGAGAAGGATAATGACCAGGCTTTCTTAGTTGTCAATTATACTACCTTGATTGCTAACACGAGGAACTTTTTGTGCACATTTCTTGCAAAGATTAAGTGCACAATTTGCAAAGACTTGCTCAAGACTCATCTCTCAAAAATAATTTCAATAAGATTTTCAATTAATGAAAAAGCTCTTCAAAGCCTCTCCTCCTATAACACTGGTGAAAATAAATGTCCAACTGTATTTCTCCATTGTTCTTATAGAAAATTATAAAAATATTAAAAGAACAATATATATACATATATATATATATATATATATATATATATATATATATATATATATATATATATTAAGGGCAAATATTAAATTTTTGCATATCAATTCTTTGAGTAGCTTTTTGAAGCAAATAATGAAAAGCTTACAAGAGTTGTGTAATAACTAGTTCTCCAGTGAGTTCATGGTTAGTTTCATGACTTCTTAGATTCTTAAATAATATTATGAAAAGGAGATGGCTTTCTATCATGCAGAGAATAGAACTGGTTGGCACGATTGCATCTTAACTCGAAATATCAAATCAATAGATTTTGGCATTTTGGGAATAAATCAAATTGGAGGACTAAGGAAGTCTTTGTTGAGGAAGTTACTGTAGCGTTAAATTATCTCTGTGACTTAGCATAGCTCGGATTTAGAAGAGTGTACAAAAAGGTTAGATCAACCCATTTTTTGCAGTTATTCCAACCACACCAAAAATATTATCTCTCTAACCCAGGGGCATGATCCCTGGCACTATTAGGAAGAAAAGAAATTTTGGCATATAAAGAATTATGTGTTCTGTAATGATGTATATATTTCAACACAAATGTCATTTGTAACTCTAGAAAACAGCAATTTCTATAGATTCCCAAACTTTTTAGATGACAACTTAATGTGAACAAAATATCCTTTGCCTCAGGATAAGGAATTGATGATTTAGATTTGGATAAAGAGCATTTCTGATAGTAAATCCGCAAAGGTGGATTCCTTTCCCACTGTATTTGAGTGTTGCATAGTAAGGAAACAGCCAATAAGAAGGCAAAGGTTCTAGCTCCAATCTAGATCTGCAATTTATTCACATTAATAATATGTATATTTATAAGGAATGGCAGGGGGTAAGGATACATTCAAGTAGATTGAGCTTTTTCATAACCAGCCATGTATTCCTATTACTTTCTGTACCTTGATGCTCCCCTTCATTGAATTAGAAAGTATCTGTGAGTGATTTCCAGTTGCTCTTGTATGTCATACAAAAAAAATGTTCTTTACTTTTTCTAAATTTTAGTTTGTGGAAATCAAAGTGAATGTATTTAAACGTGTGGACAAGACCAATCTGTGCCAGATCACATACAGTGATGTCAGAGAAAGATTTCATTACCTTGTTCTCCTGTTTTTTGTCTTTGTGCGCAACATGAAAGAGTTGCAATGGAACTGGGGTAAGTCTTTTTTTATTAATATTGATTGGAATGAATACAATTTTCATCATTTTGAGGGTTTTTTTTTATCTTTTGCTGCCAGAATTAGTTTTGCTTGAAATGAATATAAGAAAATGGTTTCACTGAATTACTAAATGATTCAAATTTAAAGTGAAGTCAAAGTTATGGTGAGAGCAGTCTATTCCATACTATGATTTTTATGTCTTACATCTGTTAACTCATTTGAATGCTGGTTAAGCTGGGACTTAGAGACCATAAAGCAATTGAAACAAACTTTACTTTATGCTTTTGATGTTGGAAAATGAATTTATCATTTGCTGACTATGGACTATTAAAGGTACATTTTTGTTGCCTAGATATGGCCTTGCCCCTTCTTCAGGATGCTGCAATAGTCTTTCTTGTGGAGGTATTTGTGGACTGGATCAAACATGCATTTATTACAAAACTCAGTGAACTGTCAGCCAGCGTGAGTGTCTTATAATTAAAACTTTCATTTTGTTACTTTTGGTTTTGAGATTGTGGGTCATTGCCTATGCATGATTTACTTGAGCGTATGTCCTTAGATTGAATTTCTAAAAAATGTTAATTTATTTGGTAACCAGATTCACATATCTGTCTGTGATGCATGAAAAGCTTGACACTACTTTCTTTGAAAAATATATACAGCATTTCTATACATATTAGACATCTCATTAGAAGGTTGTTGTGTTGTTGTTTTTTTTTCAATTTGAAATCTTAGCTTTATTTAGAAAGTTTTGATCGTTTTTTTAAAAAACTTGCAAACTTTCCTATAAAATTATTGTATTAAAAATCATACCACAATTAAAGAACAGTATAAAGGATTTTTTTTTCTTAATGTTTTTGTTGTTTTTTTTTCTTTTTTGAGAAAACTAAAAACGGTTTGTGGGGATTTATATTCTTAAGCTTAATTTTCATTACTTGTGATATAAATTGACAGTAGTTTGACATGTCACTTGATCATTCACTAAGATGCAGAACAGGTAAAAGTTAAGGTTTGTTTTCTTTTGGACTAAAAGAGTATCTGATTGTGTTTAGATGATAACTGCAAAGTAATTTTTGCTGCAAAACTTGTTGATTTAGTTTTGGTGCTTGAATGTGTGGACGATTTGTGTGAGTGCCATATCTAGAGTGATGTATAAGATCACAGTCAGCAGAGCGTATGAAGCTATTAAAAAAATTATGGTGAAAGACTGATGAAAATCTTCAGCAATTTTTGTAGTGTTTACAATCTAAATAAGTTCCATTTTTTAATAACTGCTGAGAATAGATTTGCTTTGAGGATCTTTTGTTATATAAACAGATGTGTTTTTTTTTAATGCTTAGCCAAATTTTGTTGTTTTTTTCTCATCCCAAACTGTCTCCTCTGTACAATATGAAGATCTGTCAGTAGGAATCTGATGAGACAAAAATTAAAATAGTGTTTAACAAAAAAGCAGAAAATTGATGATGTAATGGGTTTACTGTAACTGTATAAAAGTTGTATCTGAGGAATAACATATCTATTGCTTATGATATTGATATTAAAAAATCATCTGTATTTGCATGGTATATAGAAAAATTCAGGTGTGTTGAAAGCAAAATTGAGTTTGTTACCGACAGCTGTCTATGCAAGCTGTTGATCTTGAATTTCTGTGCAAAGCCAGGGACTTGAGAAAGGAGCAAATAATTTTTTGTTTATTTTCAATTAGTAGCATCCTCTGAGGTAAATTTTAGATATTTAGAGACAGGTTATAATTTTTTTTTATTTTTGTTTTATAACATCTACAGCATTATGGTGAATTTTCCTTGGGATTGGCTCAAGATATTGCATCAAGCCAGAAAAAACATGTAAGGGTTTGATTCACAATTTTCTTTTAACTATTATTGGTATGAAAGTATTAATTGCTAAGTTTGTTTGATGTAATTTTACATATTAATTCTGATATATGAATTTTGCTTTGCTCTTAATGTTGATAAGAATAGTTAATCAATTGTTTAACTTGCTTACATTTATACCATATTTAGTGTAGATGAAGTCGATGATGTTGATATCCTGTTGCTTTTTGAAATTCATCATCCAACTCATTTAAATGGCCTGCAAAACATATGTTAATTAGAGTAACATCAGAATGCCCAATTTTGTTTTCAGTGCACTGGAGTTTCTGCTTTGAATACTTCATGGCCTCACTAGCACTGATCATTTCAACTTTCCTCCCAGGCATTCACAAACTTCAGTGACCAGGTCTGCCGTCGTATGGGCTTCACCCCTATGCCTCTGATCTGTTTGCTGTACATGGTTTCATGCTCTTCATTTTCAGTAGAAGGTCCCTTGGCTTGGTTGCTCGTATTTGTCTTATATATTTGGTAGGTTGGTATTATTGTATCAGCATATCCATTCCACTTCTTGTATGAAATCTTGTTGAAATTTTTCAAAAGTACATTTTGAATTGTGAGTTTGAATTCAATTTACATTGCATTTGAAATTTTCAGTGTGTCCAAACTTTGAAATGATCTACATAGTATAATATGAACCAACAATTGTCTCATTAGATGTAATTGGATGATGGCCTTTATGTAGTTTTAGAGAATCAAAATGATCTTTTTTGACTCTTAACTGATTGCATCCAGATTTTTTTTGGAAGCCTGCCAGAATTATAGAGGACTAACATTTTTTAATCATGCTCACAGCGTTGGTATGGACCTCTATAGAGAACAGCTTTACGCTGTGAGGGAATGGATGCATAGAGTTAAGGGTAACATAACATTGCATTTGTACTGAATCATAAAGTATGGGAGTGAAACAGGTGCAATTTCATGCGACCTGTCAACTGCCTGTTGTATCAACTTATAACAATATACATTACCTAAGAATGTTTTTTCTCGTTGAATAACTTCATTAGCTTTGATCCATTTTCCAAGTCTCTTGATGAAAAAAAGGTAAATATAAGGAGGTACATCACATTCTAAATCTTTGTCTTGTTCAGGATTTTAAAAAATTTTTAATCACCAAAGAACACGGAGATTTGCTCAGCAAGTTTCTCTTAGACCGTTTATTTTAGTGTTCCATAATTTTTTTACAGCCTGATGTCTGCAAAGGTACTTAATAGTATCATCCTCTTGGGATGGGCACAACGACTTATTGATGAACGAGATATATCTGCTCAGTCCAGAGGCACAGTTGTCAATTCTCAGGTAAGCAGCATCAGCTTGAGCTAGTGACTTTTTTTTTTAAGTTCTTTTTATTTATTTTTTTGTAGCTAAAGATTTTAAAGTTGAGTTCATTAATTTTTTGTTTGAAAGATATCCTCATTTGGTATATATTCCTGTCATCTAAAATAGGTTTTATGTTCAGTGTCTTAAGCCAAAATGTTTGCAACATGAAACATTGTATTATTGTTAATAGTTCAAGTTGAGTAAAAGTAAAGCTACAAATTTTAATAGAAAATCTAAAGGTATTTTTATTTTTTCAAAGGAGTTGCTTAGTTGATAGATGAGCGGAACATACTAAGGCTTACCCCGTCCTTTCTTATTTTCAATGATCAGACTCACCCAAAGAAGACAGTAGAAAAGAAGCCTAAACCTGCTGATAGCACCCTCCCCACAAGACCAACAGAGCCAAGCAGTGGTCTCTACAGCCAACTTACTACAGAAAATCCTTCCTTGAGCCAAGACAATGTTGTATGGTCCTCCAGCTTCTCTGCTCCTGCGCAGAGCTTTGAAGCAGATTCATCTCAATCTACTTGGACTGAAAATGGCCTAGATACTCTGAATATGAAACCAAGTAATACATTTCTCTTTCAGCCCCCACCTTTATCTTTCAATGAGCATCAGAATGAATTTGATGTGCAGGAAACAGGCACCACCAATGGAATGTGTCTTCAACAGTTATCTGGGACATCAGACCATATTTTAAGTAACAAAAATGGTGGAACTGAGGACCTAAAAGTTGATGCATCCAGTAGTTTTTCTCCTCTTTCCCACCCAGTGACTGATGGCCTTTGGGTTGCAAACACAACACCCCAGTTTGATATTGTAACAGACTCCTCCCTCTCACCTTCTGATTTAAACCTCACAACTAATTCTCCTTCTCCATCTAAATTAACCACAAATTCACATTTTGTTTCTCAGTCATATCCCAAAATTTCACCTCTTTCCTCGTCAAATCCCTCACAACTTGACAGAGCCCAATCTCTCCCTTCTCCCATAAAATCCTCAGACATAGATACACAGACAGAAGCAGCAGTACGGAGCCCTAAAAGAAAGCATTCAGCTACTTCTATCAATTCTGTTGATTCCTTTTTCCTTGAAAACCAAGAGCAGGGCCCAAGCTCAGTTGTTGAAGCAGCAGCCCCAGGCGGCTTTGATTATGAGGAAAATCATCAAGATGAACTTATCTCATTTTCTCCAAGAGATTTGTCAGGAAATAAAAGTATGGAAGAGAAACTTACTCTCTCAATGCCACAGCCTTCACTAAACTCTAATGTGGTTTTACCTGTTTCAAATTCAGAAAAAGATGCTGGTAACCTTATCTTGCCTCAAATAGACAATTCACCTATAAAGCAGAATGTTTTGGACTCAGAAAGTTTACCAGTAGGCATGGAACCATCAAATATAGGACAGAGTCATGAATCTTGCTGTTAACTTTACAATTTAAAGTGTTTGATAGACTCCTAGTTGTGCCATTGATTCTTCCCCCTTCTCTTCCACTATCTGGTCACTTCCTGCTTAATTATCTAGTGGATGCTGCATTCAAGTCTGTAAAATTTGGTTCAATATGAATTAATCGATATGTTTTGAACAAATTAGGCGATATCTTGGCTTTTACATACTTTATTTAATTGGCTTTCTTAACAAAAATATGTCATTCCATGGATTGTGTGAGTCCATCATCAAATATTTTAGTTCAAGATTTCATTCCATTTTATCATGTAAACTATCAAGGAATATAGCATTTGATTTTGAGTCAAAACCTTCAGGACATGCAATTATGAAGTTTTTAGTCATATGCACTTAAATCAAAGATTTAATCATGCCTTTGATTCATTATGGCTAAGAATATGGTGTTTATATTTGTGTTGATTCTGCATGTAATTAATCTGCCTTATAGAGTTACAGAGTATTGTAAGTGAAAGTACTGCAAACAAATTCTCTTTCTATTTTGGCCATTTTAGGAATATACATGTGTGCGTAACAGGCACATAAACTAGATATCATCTTTATTCTCTGATTTTTTAATAGTAGCCATAATTTACATATACCATCTTAATACATTGTTTTGCACCCAATTTATTTGTGGCTTTTTGAATATGCTTAACCATTATTTGACTTTAACAAACTGTTAGATTTGTTCAACGCAAAATCTAGATATTGTGAATGTAATAAGTTACCCACTTAAACAACAAAGCATTAGTTTGATTGAAACTACAGTTGAAATTTTATTTTTACAATTTAACTAAGAGGAGGTGCAAGATGGATGTCTTTTTTTAGCTAAAGCCTTTGTATTTCACATTAAGTATGTATTACACAGATGGCCAATTGCAGTCTCGGAAAAAATTATGTGGGAATGGAATTGTTGAAAAAGCAAAAATACCTGTAACAAATTAGTGCAACTGCTACTCAATTTTTGTTTAATGATTGAAAATGTAGCACACTAGCAAAATTGTCTTTCTAGAATGCCTAAACGATTTATGCAAATATGCCTCAATTAATCAAGGATCATGCCCCTTTGATTCACATCAGTGGACAGTGAACAGTGAGGGATAAAGAATGGCTGGTACATAATTAAGAATGGAGGAATTAAATCATAATGCCTTCTTAATAGAATCATGAGAGCGCAGGCTAATATGGTATGAACACGATGAAGGAAAGTGATAAGTGGCAAGTTAGCAAAGGCATAGTAATTAATGACTTGATATATATTTTAAGGTTACATCAAAAGTTCAAAATTTTAAAAAGAGTTTCACCCAAAACTTTTTTTCTGGAATTAATACTGTTAGTGGGAGTTAGTGACATACAAGAAATGCTGCTACACACAGTAATACTAAAAATTCACACCAACGATGATATTTAGGCAGCTTTAAAAGAGTTAATTATTAAATTTAGACATCTTGCAATTTGAAACGATAGTTATTATAATTAATACTTATTACAACACAAATACTTACTCCATCAGACAATACAACTACTTAGTGGCTCAAGGAGACCAGAGTTGTGGTCAAGTGGCTTCAATCCCTCTGTGGTCCTTTCGCTGTTCTCTCTTGCAAAAAGCTTTGAGTGTGACAACCCCGAGTTTAAATATCTTCTATACTCCCACTCATTAAAAACGCACAACACACTTGCACTATAAACAAAATTCAAGTACAATTCACTCAAAGCTGACTCTTACATTTTTTGCAAAAACAAACTCTTAAATTAACCCTCTAAGCACTCTAACAAATACATAAACTCATCAAAATTGTAAAATCTGTGAAAATGAGAATATGTTGACAGAAACATCATAAAAAAAAAATTGAAAAAAAAAAATTGGAAAATTAGCAGACACTGTTTTTGTTCAGAAGATATATAATGAGCTGATGCCAAAAGATTAATCAATGAATTTATAAATTTAAATGAGATACATGTATCTTAGATGAAAGTTAGTAGAAATTAAAAAGTTTAAAAGTTGTAAGGTGTAAATATTTTGTTTAAGTTTTCATATATACACTGCAGTAAATTAGCATAAGAATTTTATATCAGACATAATTATGTTATAGGAGTATGTTGGTCAGATTCTTTTTATCAATCTTTATATTTTCTTAAAATCTGTTTAGGTACTGATTGTGTTTCTTTTGTATGTTGCCTAAGTCAAAGCTATTAAGAGTAATAATGATCAAGTGTACAGGTTTGTTGATGAATAGTTTTATCTCATCATGAAGCTGTTGCATGAGGAAAAAGCCTTAATGATGTGCATCTAAAGACGTCTATAGTGTTTTGTAAATTTAACTGTAGGGAAAAGGATCATAAGTGAAAGACACCTGGACTGTAGAATTTTCAATTAAAAAAATGAAAACAGATTGCATTATTCTTCATATTGAAACCAAGCTACTTTTTCTTGATCTCATACTTTGGTAGCAATCAGTTTTCCATGACAGATATACAATGCCTGTTTTTAAATGTAATCATTTACTCCTGGAAGCATGGTTTTTGCATTTATTCAATTTTTACTCTCTATAGAAGTTTTCCATAGGTGATTTCAATTGTTTTTTAAGTGTTATGGAATGTACATATCGCCCATTCTAGCATAATGTTAGTTTTCCCTTTGACATATTATATAACAAAATTGTTATTTTACCATGCTGCTCTTTTCAACTTTAAACCCATTCCCTTGTTGATTGTGATTGCCTATGAAAAATGCAAATTAAAAATGATGAAATTTAGATATCTTTTTCACTACCGTTTTGTGAACAATAGATGTTTATTGTGGTCTTTTTAATATATTTAGGATTTTTTTCTGTTGCTGTAATTCTTGCTCACCTTCTTGACCTTGCTTGATTTTTTTCCCCTATGTTTTTATTCTTCCTTTTCTGCCTCTTCTTCTTCTTCTTCTTCTTCCTCCTCCTCCTTTTAACATTTGCCAAAAAATGCTTTTCACAATTTTGGCTGATATCTGTCAAAATACAAGGAGAATAATTTCATTTGCAAATAGATGCGTTGGACACATGCTTTTAATAGTAAAAGTAGTGATTCCTGCCCATTGTGCATGTCAAATAATCTGATTCTCATTTGTCTTGTTTCAATCCTTGGCCTGAACAACATTCAGTCATTATATTCATTCTATATATTGTACTAGGTAACAGTTACTTTGAATATTTCTAATCACCACTAATTCATATTTACATTTATTTTTGGCATGAACAAATCAGTGATACTGATAGCTTTGATTTTAAGTGACATGTAGGGATAAGGCGTACATTGAGTCCCTGATATTAAATCCTTTCAGAAAAGACCAAACCTCAGTGAGGACTTCAATTTCAATGACACTTTTACATGATCTCAATAATCCACGAATAAAGGCCTCAACTGCTTTTGACTATAATTTACCAGGTATTTAGTTTTGAGTTCCGCTTCATTTCAATTCCAATAACAGTGCTTTGCCAAGGTTTGTGTCGAAGTGGATCAATTGCATGGTATGCTTCAGATCTATATGAGTATATCTAGATATGTTTGAATTTCAAGCAGATAACGCTAAAATGTAAGTGATAAAAGTTGAGACAGTAGTTTACTTATACATCAACAGAGCTTGACAAGTTAGAAATGCCTGAAAAAAAATAAACACAAAGTTAACACTATCTAGTTAGCAATAATGCCTAACAGAAGCTTGTTATAAACCTGCAAAAAAAAATATATATATATAACCAATAAGGGCGTTGTTGCATTAAGATCTCATTGTTTAGCAATAAGACATTGAGAAGGGAGCCCATCTGCAAGTGCAGAAAGCCAATTAAGCATGAAGAAAATCCCAACTTTGGCTGGTCCCAAGTTAACCAGTGCTGTATAGGAAAGAGGATGAAGAGCCTCAGAAAACTTTAGGCCTTTTTCAATCTTATTTATACATGGCAACAGCAATTGCTTGCAGGATCAGATCTCACTTAACTACATGTAATGAGACTTCTTTACTGCCATTAATAATGTGGCTTGGCAAAATTGGTACTCGAAGTTTA
>JAWDGP010005532.1:0-14109 GCA_033675545.1 Elysia crispata
CATCTTTTTTCAGGCAAACTAACGACCAAAATGGTAAAAAAAACTCCCTAAAGGAGAAAAAAAATTTTTTTTTTTTTTTTATAATTTATTTCACATTTTCCCTCTCCCCTTACGGAAAAAAACAAAACCACTTACTTTTTTCCCCCTTTTTATCACCGGAAATAGGAAAACCGCAAGGGAAAACGTCCCATAAGAATTTTTTTTTTTTTTATTTGACTTTTTTGCACCCTACCGCTCCTCGTAATCAGAAAAATTACCACTTACCTTTTTTTTCGAAATTCCGACTTAAAGTGCCCTAAAATGCCGCTAAGCGCGCTCAAGTTTCATTTTTTACAAATTACCTTTTTTCCGCCGTGATTACGCGAACACATCACCTACCCACACACACTCCGTTTTTCCGACCCATAATGTCTAAAAAACGCGCTTTACACCTTTTTCTTAAAATTACTTTTTTTTGCTCTCTACTCCTTCTCCTTACCCCCGAAACACTTCCTAATCATCTTTTCCGGCAAACTAACGACCAAAAATGGTCAAAAAATTCCCTAAAGAGGAAAAAAAATTTTCTTTTTTTTTATAATTTATTTCACATTTTCCCTCTCCCCTTACGGAAAAAAACAAAACCACTTACTTTTTCCGCCCTTTTTATCATCGGAAATAGAAAAACCGCAAGGGAAAACGTCCCATAAAAAATTTTTCTTTTTTTTTTTTTTTTTTACTTTTTTGCATCCTACCGCTCCTCGTAATCGGGAAAATTACCACTTACCCTTTTTTTTCGAAATTCCGACTAAAAATGCCCTAAAGTGCCGATAAGCGCGCTCAAGTTTCATTTTTTACAAATTACCTTTTTTCCGCCGTGATTACGCGAACACATACACCTACCCACACACACTCCGTTTTTCCGACCCATAATGTCTACAAAACGCAGTTAACACATTTTTCTTACAATTACATTTTTTTTCCTCTCTACTCCTTCTCCTTACCCCCGAAACATTTCCTAATCATCTTTTCCGGCAAACTAACCACCAATAATCGTTAAAAAGCTCCCTAAAGGAGAAAAAAAGTTTCTTTTTCTTTATAATCTATATCACATTTTCCCTCTTTCCTTACGGAAAAAAACAAAACCACTTACTTTTTCCGCACTTTTTATCACTGGAAATAGAAAAACCGCAAGGGAAAACGTCCCATCAGAATTTTTTTTTTTTTTTAATTTGACTTTTTTGCACCCTACCGCTCCTCGTAATCGGAAAAATTACCACTTACCTTTTTTTTTCGAAATTCCGACTTAAAGTGCCCTAAAATGCCGCTAAGCGCGCTCAAGTTTCATTTTTTACAAATTACCTTTTTTTCCGCCGTGATTACGCGAACACATCACCTACCAACACACACTCCGTTTTTCCGACCCATAATGTCTAAAAAACGCGCTTTACACCTTTTGATTAAAATTACCTTATTTTGCTCTCTACTCCTTCTCCTTACCCCCGAAACACTTCCTAATCATCTTTTCCGGCAAACTAACCACTAAAAATAGTTAAAAAGCTCCCTAAAGGAGAAAAAAATTTTTTCTTTTTTTTTTATTATCTATTTCACATTTTCCCTCTCCCTTTACGGAAAAAAAAAACAAAACCACTTACTTTTTTCCCCCTTTTTATCACCGGAAATAGGAAAACCGCAAGGGAAAACGTCCTTTTAAAAATTTTTTTTTTCTTTTTTTTTTTTTTGACTTTTTTCCACCCTACCGCTCCTCGTAATCGGAAAAATTACCACTTACCTTTTTTTTCAAAATTCCCACTTAAAGTGCCCTAAAATGCCGCTAAGCGCGCTCAAGTTTCATTTTTTATAAATTACCTTTTTTCCGCCGTGATTACGCGGACACATACACCTACCCACACACACTCCGTTTTTCTGACACATTAATCCTAAAAAACGAGCTTAACACCTTTTTCTTCAATTACTTTTTTTTTTACTCTCTACTCCTTCTCCTTACCCCCGAAACACTTCCTAATCATCTTTTTTCCGGGAAACTAACGACCAAAAATGGTCAAAAAACCTCCTGAAAGGAGGAAACATTTTTTTTTTTTTTTTATATTTTTTTCACATTTTCCCTCTCCCCTTACGAAAATAAACAAAACCACTTACTTTTTCCGCCCTTTTTATCATCGGAAATAGAAAAACATCAAGGGAAAACGTCCGATAAAATTTTTTTTTTTTTTTTTTTTTTTTACTTTTTTTGCATCTTACCGCTCCTCGTCATCGGGAAAATTACCAGGTTTTTTTTTTTTCGAAATTCCGACTTAAAGTGCCCTAAAATGCCGCGAAGCGCGCAAGTTTAATTTTTTACAAATTACTTTTTTTCCACCGTGACTACGCGAACACATACACCTACCTACACACACTACGTTTTTATGACCCATAATGCCTAAAAAACGCACTTAACAGCTTTTTCTTAAAATTACTTTTTTTTCCTCTCTACTCCTTCTCCTTACCCCCGAAACACTTCCTAATCATCTTTTCCGGCAAACTAACGACCAAAAATGGTCAAAAAACCTCCCTAAATTAGGAAAAAAAATTTTCCTTTTTTTTATAATTTCTTTCACATTTTCCCTCTCCCCTTACGGAAAAAAACAAAACCACTTACTTTTTCCGCCCTTTTTATCACTGGAAATAGAAAAACCGCAAGGGAAAACGTCCCATAAGAAATTTTTTTTTTTTTTATTTGACTTTTTTGCACCCTACCGCTCCTCGTAATCAGAAAAATTACCACTTACCTTTTTTTTTCGAAATTCCGACTTAAAGTGCCCTAAAATGCCGCTAAGCGCGCTCAAGTTTCATTTTTTACAAATTACGTTTTTCCGCCGTGATTACGCGAACACATCACCTACCAACACACACTCCGTTTTTCCGACCCATAATGTGTAAAAAACGCGCTTTACACCTTTTTCTTAAAATTACTTTTTTTTGCTCTCTACTCCTTCTCCTTACCCCCGAAACACTTCCTAATCATCTTTTCCGGCAAACTAACCACCAAAAATAGTTAAAAGCTCCCCAAAGGAGAAAAAAAATTTTCTTTTTTTTTATAATCTATTTCACATTTTCCCTCTCCCCTTACGGAAAAAAACAAAACCACTTACTTTTTTCCCCCTTTTTATCACCGGAAATAGGAAAACCGCAAGCGAAAACGTCCTTTAAAAAAATTTTTTTTTCTTTTTTTTTTTTTTTTTACTTTTTTGCATCCTACCGGTCCTCGTAATCGGAAAAATTACCACGTACCTTTTTTTTTAAAAATTCCAACTTATAGGGCCCTAAAATGCCGCTAAGCGCGCTCAAGTTTCATTTTTTACAAATTACCTTTTTTTCCGCTGTGATTACGCGAACACATCACCTACCCACACACACTCCGTTTTTCCGACCCATAATGTCTAAAAAACGCGCTTTACACCTTTTTCTTAAAATTACCTTTTTTTGCTCTGTACTCCTTCTCCTTACCCCCGAAACACTTCCTAATCATCTTTTCCGGCAAACTAACAACGAAAAATAGTTAAAAAGCTCCCTAAAGGAGAAAAAAAAATTCTTTTTTTTTATAATCTATTTCACATTTTCCCTCTCCCCTTACGGAAAAAAACAAAACCACTTACTTTTTTCCCCCTTTTTATCACCGGAAATAGGAAAACCGCAAGGGAAAACGTCCTTTAAAAAAATTTTTTTTTTTTTTTTTTGACTTTTTTCCACCCTACCGCTCCTCGTAATCGGAAAAATTACCACTTACCTTTTTTTTCAAAATTCCGACTTAAAGGGCCCTAAAATGCCGCTAAGCGCGCTCAAGTTTCATTTTTTACAAATTACCTTTTTTCCGCCGTGATTACGCGAACACATACACCTACCCACACACACTCCGTTTTTCCGACCCATAATGTCTAAAAAACGCAGTTAACACATTTTTCTTACAATTACATTTTTTTTCCTCTCTACTCCTTCTCCTTACCCCCGAAAAACTTCCTAATCATCTTTTCCGGGAAACGAACGACCAAAAATGGTCAAAAATCCTCCCTAAAGAAGAAAAAAAAATTTTCTTTTTTTTTATAATTTATTTCACATTTTCGATCTCCCCTTACTGAAAAAAACAAAACCACTTACTTTATCCGCCCTTTTTATCACCGGAAATAGAAAAAACCGCAAGGGAAAACGTCCCATCAGAAAGTTTTTTTTCACTTTTTTTCCACCCTACCGCTCCTCGTAATTGGAAAAATTACCACTTACCTTTTTTTTCGAAATTCCGACTTAAAGTGCCCTAAAATGCCGCTAAGTGCGCTCAAGTTTCATTTTTTACAAATTACCTTTTTTCCGCCGTGATTACGCGAACACATACACCTAACAACACACACTCCGTTTTTCCGACCCATAATGCCTAAAAAACGAACTTAATACCTTTTTCTTCAAATTACTTTTTTTGTTCTCTCTACTCCTTCTCCTTACCCCCGAAAAACTTCCTAATCATCTTTTCCGGCAAACTAACGACCAAAAATAGTCAAAAATCCTCCCTAAAGGAGAAAAAAAAATTTTATTTTTTTTTTATAATTTATTTAACATTTTCGATCTCCCCTTACGAAAATAAACAAAACCACTTACTTCTTTCGCCCTTTTTATCACCGGAAATAGGAATACCGGAAGAAAAAACGTCCCATGAGAAATTTTTTTTTTTTTTTTTTTTTTTTTTACACCCTACCGCTCCTCGTAATCGGGAAAATTACCACATACCTTTTTTTCGAAATTCTGACTTAAAATGCCCTAAAATGCCGCTGAGCACGCTCAAGTTTCATTTTTTACAAATTACCTCTTTTCCGCCGTGATTACGGAAACACATACACCTACCAACACACACTCCGTTTTTCCAACCCATAATGCCTAAAAAACGAACTTAACACCTTTTTCTTAAAATTACTTTTTTTTACTCTCTACTCCTTCTCCTTACCCCCGAAAAACTTCCTAATCATCTTTTCCGGCAAACTAACGACCAAAAATGGTCAAAAATCCTCCCTAAAGGAGAAAAAAAAATTTATTTTTTTTTATAATTTATTTCACATTTTCCCTCTCCCCTTACGGAAATAAACAAAACCACTTACTTTTTCCGCCCTTTTTATCATCGGAAATAGAAAAACCCCAAAGGAAACTGTCCCATTAAAAATTTTTCTTATCTTTTTTTTTTTTTTACTTTTTTGCATCCTACCGCTCCTCGTACTCATTAAAATTACCACGTACCTTTTTTTTCGAAATTCCGACTTAAACTGCCCTAAAATGCCGCTAAGGGTGCGCAAGTTTCTTTTTTTTTAAATTACCTTTCTTCCCCCGTGATTACGCGAACACATACACCTACCCACACACACTCCGTTTTTCCGACCCATAATGCCTAAAAAACGCACTTAACACCTTTTTCTTAAAATTACTTTTTTTTCCTATCTACTTCTTCTCCTTTCCCCGAAAAACTTCCTAATCATCTTTTCCGGGAAACTAACGACCAAAATGGTCAAAAAACTCCCTAAAGGAGAAAAAAAAATTTTCTTTTTCTATAATTTATTTCACATTTTCGATCTCCCCTTACTGAAAAAAACAAAACCACTTACTTCTTTCGCCCTTTTTATCACCGGAAATAGGAAAACCGCAAGAAAAAACGTCCCATGAGAAATTTTTTTTTCACTTTTTTGCACCCTACCGCTCCTCGTAATCGGAAAAATTACCACTTACCTTTTTTTTCGAAATTCCGACTTAAAGTGCCCTAAAATGCCGCTAAGCGCGCTCAAGTTTCATTTTTTACAAATTACCTTTTTTCCGCCGTGATTACGGGAACACATACACCTACCAACACACACTCCGTTTTTCCGACCCATAATGCCTAAAAAAACGAACTTAACACCTTTTTCTTAAAATTACTTTTTTTTGCTCTCTACTCCTTCTCCTTACCCCCGAAAAACTTCCTAATCAGCTTTTCCGGCAAACTAACGACCAAAAATGGTCAAAAAACCTCCCTAAAGGAGGAAAAAAAATTTTTCTTTTTTTTATAATTTATTTCACATTTTCCCTCTCCCCTTACGGAAAAAAACAAAACCACTTACTTTTTCCGCCCTTTTTATCATCGGAAATAGAAAAACCGCGAGGAAAAACGTCACATAAAAAATTTTCCTTTTGTTTTTTTTTTTTACTTTTTTGCATCATACCGCTCCTCGTAATCGGGAAAATTACCACGTACCTTTTTTTTCGAAATTCCGACTTAAAGTGCCGTAAAATCCCGCTAACCGCGCTCAAGTTTCATTTTTTACAAATTACTTTTTTTCCACCGTGATTCCACGAACACATACACCTACCCACACACACTCCGTTTTTCCTACCCATAATGTTTAAAAAACGCACTTAACACCTTTTTCTTACAATTACATTATTTTTCCTCTCTATTCCTCCTACTTACCCCCCAAAAACTTCCTAATCATCTTTTCCGGCAAACTAACGACCAAAATGGTCAAAAAACCTCCCTAAAGGAGAAAAAACAATTTTTCTTTTTTTTTATAATTTATTTCCCATTTTCCCTCTCCCCTTACGGAAAAAAACAAAACCACGTACTTTTTCCACCCTTTTTATCACCGGAAATAGGAAAACCGCAAGGCAAAACGTCCCATAATAAATTTTTTTTTGACTTTTTTCCACCCTACGCTCCTCGTAATCGGAAAAATTACCACTTACCTTTTTTTTTTAAATTCCGACTTAAAGGGCCCTAAAATGCCGCTAAGCGCGCTCAAGTTTCATTTTTTACAAATTACCTTTTTTCCGCTGTGATTACGCGGACACATACACCTACCCACACACACTCCGTTTTTCCGACCCATCATGCCTAAAAAAACGAACTTAACACCTTTTTCTTAAAATTACTTTTTTTTGCTCTCTACTCCTTCTCCTTACCCCCGAAAAACTTCCTAATCAGCTTTTCCGGCAAACTAACGACCAAAAATGGTCAAAAATCCTCCCTAGAGGAGGGAAAAAAATTTTATTTTTTTTTTTATAATTTGTTTCACATTTTCCCGCTCCCCTTACGGAATTAAACAAAACCACTTACTTTTCCCGCCCTTTTTATTATCGGAAATAGAAAAACCGCAAAGGAAACTGTCCCATCAAAAATTTTTCTTTTTTTTTTTTTACTTTTTTGTATCCTACCGCTCCTCGTACTCATTTAAATTACCACGTACCTTTTTTTCGAAATTCCGACTTACAGTGCCCTAAAATGCCGCTAAGCGCGCTCAAGTTCCTTTTTTTTTAATTACCTTTCTTCCCCAGTGATTACGCGAACACATACAACTACCAACACACACTCCGTTTTTCCTACCCATAATGTCTAAAAAACGCACTTAACACCTTTTTCTTAAAATTACTTTTTTTTGCTATCTTCTTCTTCTCCTAACCCCGAAACACTTCCTAATCATCTTTTCCGGCAAAATAACGACCAAAAATGGTGAAAAAGCTCCCTAAAGGAGAAAAAAAAATTTTCTTTTTTTTAATAATTTTTTTAACATTTTCCCTGTCCCCTTACGAAAAAAAAACAAAACCACTTACTTTTTCATCTATTTTACCACCGGAAATAGGAAAACCGCAAGGGAAAACGTCCCATGCAAAAATTTTCTTGTTTTTTTTTTTTTTTTGAATTTTTTTGGATCCTACCGCTCCTCGTAATCGGGAAAATTACCATTTACATTTTTTTTTCGAAATTCCGACTTAAAGTGCCCTAGAATGCCGCTTACGGCGCTCAAAAAACTGTTTTAACACCTTTTTCTTGATTTTTTTTTTTTTTTTTTTTTTGCTCTCTCTTTCTTCTCCTTACCCTCGAAACAATTCCCAATGAGATTTTCCGGCATGTTTACTACGAAAAATTGTGAAAAAGCTCCCTAAATTAGAAGAAAAATTTTCTTTTGTTTTTATAATTTTTTTCAGATTTTCCCTCTCCTCTTCCGGGAAAAAACAAAACCGTCCTATTTATCACCCGAAATACGAAAACCGCAAGGGAAAACGTTGCATAAAAAAAATTTCTTTTTTTTTTTTTTTTTTACTTTTTTCCATCCTCCCGCTTCTCGTAATCGGAAAAATAACCAATTACCTTCTTTCCAAATTGCGACATAAAGTGCCCAAAAATGCCGCTAAGGGTGCGTAAGTTTCATTTTTGTCAAAATACCTTTTTTCCGACGTGATTACGCGAACACATACACCTACCCAAACACACTCTGTTTTTGGACCAATAATGCCTAAGAAAAAACTCGCTTTTTCTTTAAATTACATTTTTGCTCTCTGCTCTTTCTCATTACACCACCGAAACCCTTCCTAATCATCTTTTTCGGCAAATTTCCAACAAAAAATAGTGAAAAAGCTGCCTCAAGTGGAAAAACATTTTAATCTTATTTATTTTATCACTGCAAACAACAAAACCAATCACTTTTTCCGCCCTTTTTATCACCGAAATAGGAAAACCGCGCGGGAAAACGTTATTCATGTTCAATTTTGATCTCACAAACAAGTTGGTTACTAAATCTAAATTTCAAAAGATTAGGAGAACTGTTCTAGTACTATTGTCTACACTTCTTGACCATGACTTTTCTTTAAATCTGAACCTTTTCACAACTTTTCCAAAAAATATGGTTTGACATGTAATCAATTTTGTCAAATCGTGTTGTTAGTAAAGATCCTGCTATTTCTCACAACAATAAGAAAAACCGAAAATTTATATTAATGCTTTCCAAGTTACAAAGAATACGACCATGCAGAACTTTTTCTTCAGATGAAATATATAGATCTACATTTTCAAAGTAACTTACACAAAAATGACAATGAGACGCCATGACAGTATAGTCAATTCTTTGGCTCTTTAGTAAGTTATTAAAAAACAAGTTTATGTTATGAAAAGAGAAAAGAATTCTTAGCGAAATAAAAAAAACTATCGTTAAACAGAACTCACCTGTGAAGATAGTTTTGAGAAACTTTGGATGCGATGTTATGCAGGGTAGATCTACCGGTTGGAATAACTCTCAAGAGCCGTTCATTGTTTGACGTGAAAAAATGCGAAAGGTCATCGTGTCTCGCGAGACTTTTTTCGAAAGCAATATCCGACAAGGCGAACGGACATTCAAAACAACTTTTCTCTTTTTCATATCACTTTAAAATCTTAAAATTAGGAAATATCCAGAGAATTGAGAACTTAAAAAATGAGGTTGTTCCGCTTTGTTTTTTTCGCATAACTTTCGTCACGGTTTTTGACACGAAAAAGCACTTTGGGGATAATAAGACTACACTCAACCCCAGACCACTTATTTTTGGGGGCTTTAAGATTATTTTTGAACCCAACTGAATTCCTCGCCATGGTTAAAAAAAAAAAAGAGATAGTTTATTAAACTTGTATTAGATTTGGGTAGATTCAAACGCCTAGGTGTATTTGAAGGGAAAATCTTTTTAAAACCGTAAGACATAATCCAAGATTTTTTTTTTAATTAAAAAAAGCCGTACTTCGACAAGACGCCTTCAACACTTTTGGCGGGAAAACTTTTTATTCTTTAAATCAATAGGTATTTTCGTTCTCCATCTTATAGCAAAATCTAAGGCCTGAAAAATTATTTGAATTTGAATGATTTTTACTTTTTTAACGTAAAAAAATGCCCTTAGTCTACAGGCATGCCTCAGTACTTTCACAAAACATCTTTACTTTGACAGAACGCCTTTAATCTAAAGCTAAAGGTGTAAGTCTTTGCGGTTACAGGAAATGGGGTGCGCCTGTGCTTTCACAAAACGCCTGAAGACCATGTTTTTTCAAGAAAATGAGGTTTACTTCGGCTCATGAACCGCCATTTCATTTATCGCATGAATTGTGTTTGGTCACTGTCTTATCAGATCAACCATAAGCCAATCCTCGACATTCGCCTTTTACCTCTGACATCGTCTCCATAAATTAGGCCTATTCAAATCCAGCAAAAAGCACACACTGTCTACTCTACTAAATGCAACCTCACTGAAGAATCCAAACTCATTTTAGTATAAAACAGCAGTGCAGCGGTTCTAGATATTCTACGATTGCTTCGCTATGAATCCTGAAAAAAAATTCCAAGATCTGTTTTAAGACCTGATAGCTAGGAAAGTGGATATTTATTTGATTAGAAGATACTATCATATTTAGTACGAACTCGTACCGACTACATTCTTTAAAAGTTATGCAGGCTCTTAACTTGAAACAAAGGGAAGCCTCACAGTACCGTTCTGGCGGTTCATAATAATAATAATAAGAAGAAGAAGAAGAAGAAGAAGAAGAAGAAGAAGAAGAAGAAGAAGAAGAAGAAGAATTATACCCCATTTTATATTGCATCTCCTTTTTGCTTCAACGAAAGTATAATTTTTTGATTTGTAAAATTTTTTTCAAGGTGTAACTTCAGGTGACATCATTATGTAGGTGTTCTTAACTATGACCAGAATCGTTGAGAAAATCTCCACAATGAGTACTGGGACAATTCTTACAATGATCGCAAGGGTTGGATTTTCAACGTTCTATAACATCATCGAAGACACCAGGCCCAAACAAAAACGAAGGGAATATTTTTTTACCAACAAGAATGGGCACCGTATCAAAGTTTGTGCTGCTTTCTTTCTGAGAACACTTGAATACTCTTCGAATTCAGTGATTAAATGTCTTGAAAAATCATCTCCTGCCGAAAATATCTTTGTGCGCCCTGACCAAAGAGGCAAACATAAACCAGCCCATGCTTAACGTGACGATGTTTTGGAAATAACAACGAACATAAAATTATTGAGTTATTTCATCTTACTTGCAGTCACTCCCGTCGAAGCCACGCACCTCTAAAACGTTATCTTCCCCCAGATGTTACTGTGCGTAACATACACAGTCTCTTTCTCGAAAATCATCCGAACCTGCAAGTTGAATATGATTCGTATCGGAAGCGGGTGGTAGCAAAGGGCATTTCTTTTGCAAAGCTTGGAGTTGAAGAATGGTTTTTAAACTTCACGAGCATTCTCAGCCACAAGAAAATCCTGACTGTGACTCCTGCAAAATTCAGTTAGAGCACAAACGAAATTACGTTAGTGTTCGTATCCACTATAAGAGGAAGATCCCGATGAGGGGACAACGATTTACGTGGCGGCTGACATCCAAAAGTTGATTATGCTACCATCAATGCCCGGTGTCAAATCTTGTGTCTTCCTCAACCGCCTTGTGGCATGTCACGAAACATTCGAGCCTTAAGGTGATTAGCACGCCAAACAAGTGACTTCCATTTTGAGGCACGAGGGTATATCTGGTCGCTCTGCTGCTGTCGTTATATCTGCCTTCATCAAGGCAATTTCAATGTTGACTGAGCACGCCAAAGACATTGTGATCTGGTGCGACAATTGCTCAGCTCAAAATAAAAACTGGACTTTATTCACGTCAATTACCAGGTACACCAATAGCAATGCAGGTGTCCCACCAAAAACAGTGACATTTAAGTACCTCGAAACGGGTCAAACTTTTCTGTCACGGACTGATGGAAAACAATATGCGCCGGATGGAGAATGTCTACAACTTTCACGATTTTGTGACGGTTGTTCATACATTTGGTGGTGCTTCAAAAACTGTAGAAATGCAGTATTATGATTTCGTCAAGTGAGACAAACGTGTCAGTGGAGGAAAAACTGTAAAGTTACAATACCTTCAGCAAATTCAAGAGCCTGAATTTCGAGCAGACTCAAAGAGTCTTTTTCAAATTATTACACGATGATGACGTTTTTCAAGAGTGTGACTTTCTGATGAAAAAGACCCAAAGAGATATTGAACATACCATAGATCCGATCAAGAGCTCGGAGTGGAAGAAAATGAAAATCATTGAGTCGCTTGAACGTCTCATGCCCGAACCAAAACCTGCCTTTTGGAATACCATCCAAACAGACAATGAAGTCGCCGATGTCATGGAAATCGACATCACAGAAAATTTTGAATAGACTGTTGTAAATAGTGTTTTGAACTAGTCATACATGTATTAATTTGATTTCAATGTTTCCATTATATTTCTTTGTATATCTCTCCATATGTTCTCCCTAAATGTGCGTTATCTCTAAATTAATGTCCGTATTCTTTTTATTCGAGTAAGTACTTTTCTGGACGTTCTTAATATGTTTATTTAAAACCCTTCTTTTCATTTTTTACGACAAGTTTAGCGAATGCTTTAAATATACAATCTTATATGTGCATTATATATTCTATGGAAACACCATATCTTTATGTGAACATATTTATTCATCATGTCTTCATTTATATGCTATTTCTTAGTCTACTGTTGCTCTTTTGTAAAGCCAATAAGGAAAATAAAGTCATCAAATTGTCCTCTACTGTGTCGACAGAGAGATAGAAGAATGTAATGAGGTTTTGACTAGTAAAGGTGTTTTGGTAAAGTAAGGACGGGTGCTAAAGGCGTAATTTCAACTCTCAAAGTGGTGGTAAAGGCGTTTTGTGAAATTATTGTAGCCACGCATGTGCCCTTAGGCGTTTTGTCAAAGAACCTCTGGTTTATTGTTATAAAAATACTATGACAAAAGGCCTTTAAGGTTCTTATACCTTTATTTTCAAACTTTTATACACAGTATATAAGTTGAAATCACACCAAGCCCTTTTTACCTATTTTTGATGAAAGAAAAACAACATCTGATTAACATTTTCGTTAAAATATGTGAAACAAACTAAATTGCGTTTTTCTCAAATCAAGGTGCTTTGTCAAAGTACGGCAGTGCACTCCTTCCAATGTCTAAGCAGAGAAAAGTAACCCTTGAAGCCTTCTTAAAATGATTTTGGAGTGCAGTTGCCTGTAAGGTTTATTTTATGATAGATTTTCACAGTCGATTTTAGTATCGATTTCATAGTTTGGAAGTCTGTAAAATAAAAACCAATTGATCAATCAAAATAAAATTTTGCATCTGTGGCAGAAATGTGATAGAACCGTGGTTTAGACATAAGGTTATGGCTCAAGTACTGCAGTGACGCATACAGATATGCCTTATTTGGCAATGAGTCATATATATATATATATATATCATTTTGTGATTATACATAGATCTAAAAGTATAGCTTTCAAGTCTTCCAAGGATTTATTTAAAAATTATGATTTCCGGCAGGTGGAGCAAGATGATCTTGGTCCAGCCTGTCAAAAGAGAGCGAGTGTCGGAGGAACGCCAGAGAATGCGAGCTTACTGAGACAAATTCTACATACTCACACAGCTGGGGCAGTGTTTTTTCAAACATGGACAAAAAGAACAAAGTAGAAAATAAAAAGTTAATAATGGTCTACAGCATCACGTATCGAAAAAGTTACCCCTCTTTTTCAGGTCGAAAGTTTCATCCTGTAAAATCTTTCAGTTGTATTATAATTTGGACAGCTTTTGTTTCTGAAACAGAGTAACAAAATAAAAATATTTAGCAAAATTATTAACAAGAACCTTGATTTTTTACAGGCATATCCAAGGACCGTGTAACCAAACAGGCAAAGTATTTCAGCACTCATCAGAAATCCTGACCTGAGAATCGTGGTGGCCGCCGCAATGTTGAGCAGGATGACGTCAAGAGGAATGCCCTTAAGACACATATCCTGAAGCTTAAATGCACAGCAAGCCATTACGGTAGCCGCAATTTTCCTGGCAGGAAATTATGTGCCGTATGAACTCACTTGCAAAAATGTACAGGCCGTTTAAAGAACAAAATGACCTGCAGGTGTCTTTTTCTTTACATTACTCTGTATATTCCAGATATTTTAATCTCGGCTTTGGTCGCCCGGCAACAAATGTTTGTTCCACGTGCGCACAGTTCCGGAGCAGGGTGCAAAACGGAAAAAAGTGATGGCTGTTCAATTCATCCTGCACCACAGACGAGCCAAGCAGTTACCTGCTAAATGATGTGCAAGACAGCATAATTGTATGCTTTAATGAACCTAGTAACGCAATGTACTTTAAGTTGATCTATTCATTTCCTCACCCTTTTCTGGTGCGTAGCTTCTGGGTAGCGGATCGGGTAGATCTATGTATATTATCTTATTTTGTTGCATAATGTTTGTATTTTAAGCC
>JAWDGP010005534.1:0-10000 GCA_033675545.1 Elysia crispata
CAATGTGTCTCACCTTACACGCCTTTCAATGTGTTTCACCTTACACGCCTTTCAATGTGTTTCACCTTACACGCCTTTCAATGTGTCTCACCTAATACGGATTTTACAATGTGTCTCTCGTTACACTCTTTTCAATGTGTTTCACCTTACACGCTTTTCAATGTGTCTCACCTTACACGCTTTTCAATGTGTCTCACCTTACACGCTTTTCAATGTGTCTCACCTTACACGCTTTTCAATGTGTCTCACCTTACACGCTTTCCAATGTGTCTCACCTTACACGCTTTACAATGTGCCTCACCTAATACTCGTTTTATAATGTGTCTCACCTTACAAGCTTTCCAATGTGTCTCACCTTACACTCTTTCCAATGTGTCTCACCTTACACGCTTTACAATGTGCCTCACCTAATACTCGTTTTACAATGTGTCTCACCTTACACGTTTTACATTGTGTCTCACCTTACACGTTTTACATTGTGTCTCACCTTACACGTTTTTCAATGTGTCTCATCTTACACGTTTTACAATGTGTCTCACCTTACACGCTTTTCAATGTGTCTCACCTTACACGCTTTACAATGTGTCTCACCTTACACGCTTTTCAATGTGCCTCACCTAATACTCGTTTTACAATGTGTCTCACCTTACACGTTTTACAATGTGTCTCACCTTACACGTTTTACATTGTGTCTCATCTTACACGCTTTACAATGTGTCTAACCTTACACGTTTTACAATGTGTCTCACCTTACACGCTTTTCAATGTGCCTCACCTAATACTCGTTTTACAATGTGTCTCACCTTACACGTTTTACAATGTGTCTCACCTAATACTCGTTTTACAATGTGTCTCACCTTACACGTTTTACAATGTGTCTCACCTAATACGGATTTTACAATGTGTCTCACCTTACACGCTTTTCAATGTGTCTCACCTTACACGCTTTACAATGTGCCTCACCTAATACTCGTTTTACAATGTGTCTCACCTTACACGTTTTACAATGTGTCTCACCTTACACGTTTTACAATGTGTCTCACCTTACACGTTTTACAATGTGTCTCACCTTACACGTTTTACAATGTGTCTCACCTAATACGGATTTTACAATGTGTCTCACCTTACACGTTTTACAATGTGTCTCACCTAATACGGATTTTACAATGTGTCTCACCTTACACGTTTTACAATGTGTCTCACCTTACACGTTTTTCAATGTGTCTCACCTTACACGTTTTACATTGTGTCTCATCTTACACGCTTTTCAATGTGTCTCACCTAATACGGATTTTACAATGTGTCTCACCTTACACGCTTTTCAATGTGTTTCACCTTACACGTTTTTCAATGTGTCTCACCTTACACGTTTTTCAATGTGTCTCACCTTACACGTTTTACATTGTGTCTCACCTTACACGCTTTTCAATGTGTCTCACCTAATACGGGTTTTACAATGTGTCTCACCTAATACGGGTTTTACAATGTGTCTCACCTTACACGCTTTTCAATGTGTCTCACCTTACACGTTTTACAATGTGTCTCACCTTACACGTTTTACAATGTGTCTCACCTTACACGTTTTACAATAAGTCTCACCTTACACGTTTTACAATGTGTCTCACCTTACACGTTTTACAATGTGTCTCACCTTACACGTTTTACAATGTGTCTCACCTTACACGTTTTACAATGTGTCTCACCTTACACGTTTTACAATGTGTCTCATCTTACACGTTTTACAATGTGCCTCACCTAATACGGGTTTTACAATGTGTCTCACCTTACACGCTTTTCAATGTGTCTCACCTTACACGTTTTACAATGTGTCTCACCTTAAACGTTTTTCAATGTGTCTCACCTAATACAGATTTTACAATGTGTCTCACCTTACACGTTTTTCAATGTGTCTCACCTAATACGGATTTTACAATGTGTCTCACCTTACACGTTTTTCAATGTGTCTCATCTTACACGCTTTTTAATCTGTCTCACCTTACACGTTTTACAATGTGTCTCACCTTACACGTTTTACAATGTGTCTCACCTTACACGTTTTACAATGTGTCTCACCTAATACGGGTTTTACAATGTGTCTCACCTTACACGTTTTACAATGTGTCTCACCTAATACGGGTTTTACAATGTGTCTCACCTTACACGTTTTACATTGTGTCTCATCTTACACGCTTTTCAATGTGTCTCACCTTACACCCTTTTCAATGTGTCTCACCTTACACGCTTTTCAATGTGTCTCACCTTATACGGATTTTACAATGTGTCTCACTTTACACGCTTTTCAGTGTGTTTCACCTTACACGCTTTTTAATGTGTCTCACCTAATACGGATTTTACAATGTGTCTCACCTTACACGCTTTTCAATGTGTTTTACCTTACACGCTTTTCAATGTGTCTCACCTAATACGGATTTTACAATGTGTCTCACCTTATACGTTTTACAATGTGTCTCACCTTACACGTTTTACAATGAGTCTCACCTTACGCCTTTTACAATGTGTCTCACGTTACACGTTTTATAATGTGTCTTACCTTACCCGTTTTACACGCGTTTAAATGATTACCGAGATATGAGATTTAGCTTCACTTGGTCTATAATTCAGTGGCTGAGTTGGTTGGAATCTATCTTATTCTTTGTCTTTCCAATTTTCTGTTTTTTTTCCTCTGTTCCTGTCTAAGTGTGTGTGTGTGTGTGTGTGTCTGTCTGTCTGTCTCTCTCTCTCTCTCTCTCTCTCTCTCTCTCTCTCTCTCTCTCTCTCTCTCTCTCTCTCTCTCTCTCTCTCTCTCACTCACTCTCTCTTTCTTCCTTCTTCGAGCATTTCTTGTTTCGGGATTTCTTTTTTTTTTTTTTGTTATTAATTTATTTACTTTAACTGATATAATTTTGTATGTCTACAGCTGTATTCTTGGCTCTCTACCCTCCTTTTTTTTTACTTTATTTGTCTTTTTTTTCCTTTGGTGGGGAGAGGGAGCAGATATAGTATTATTTTAAAGTTGATAGAAAAAATAGGATTTTTTTTTCCTCTGGATCTTGCAAGTTATTTTTAAGTTATGTGAAAAAACGCGATTTTCGCTGCGCTGGGTGTTTTCAGGAGAAAAAATAATTAACTACTAACATTTTCAGTAATGACTCCCAATGCTGTCTCAGGAAACGGAAGGCCACAATTCTGCCTCCCTTGGTACACACCATGTTCTCTAGAATGGCATGCACGTACGTCAAGGGAATCTTGGTCGAGTTCATACAATAGTTGGCCAATCTGCGGGGAAGTTAAGGCATTGTGGTCATAGTGAGGGAACAAGATCGAAGAAACGAGGAAAACATTTGAAATGAAAATGAAAAAGGGAGGGTAGAGAGGGGGAAGGGATAGTGAGAGAGAGAGAGAGCAAGATATATGAGAAGATAGGAAGGTAGAATTTTGAAAAGGGAGAGAGAGAGAGAGAGGGAAGGAGAGAGAGGGCGGGGATGGAGAGGGAGAAAGAGAGAGAGAGAGAGAGAGAGAGAGAGAGAGAGAGAGAGAGAGAGAGAGAGAGAGAGAGAGCAAGACATATGAGAAGATAAAAATGTAAAATTTTAAAAGATGGGAGCGGAAGGGGGAGAAAAGAAAAAAAAAAGATAACCGTCTACACTCAAAAACGAACGTTTAAAATGATATGTAAAGAGATTCAGATTTTTTCCAAAGTAAGTTACTAATTCTTGTGTTTAGAAAAAGGTAGAGGTCGAACTGTGATTGAATGAAAATCACCGAAATATATATGCGCAGCGAGAGATTGGCTTTAACAAAAATGGGGAAATATAAATGCGAATAAATAAAGAATGATTAAGTTAAAGGGAAAAAAGGAAGAAAGCGTGAAAATTATACATTTGAAAAAAATGACACGGGACTAGAAAATAAATTAACTAATGGTAAATTGCGAAGGACCACCATTTTCGGTAAATATTAGGAAAATGTGTTATGATCATTGAATAAACAGACCATAACTGTGTATGATTAGAACTGAATGGAGAAAGAATTCAGAACGAGTATCAAAATTTGGGGTTTACTTGACAGTATCACTAAAGAATGACTTAAATCAACTAGGGGTAAGTATTGTGTGTAACTTTGAATAAGAAAAAAATTAAAAATTTATCTTTATTTTGTAAAACCCAATATCTCTATGTAAAACTTTTTAAACATTTATTATCATTTAGGTTTAAAATAAATAATTGTGCAGGTATGAATTCCTGGAATGCAGCGCTTTTTTAGATACTGATTTGTGTGAGTTAAAAGTTTTATAATAAGCTATTGTAATAGCTTTTAATAGATTTGCAAAATACAAAATGAGCCAATTTTCTTTATTCCACTAACTCATGATCTGTATCTTAGATTTAGTGTTGTCGGAACTATCGATAAGAACCCTAGCTTAAATTTCGTGCTGTCGGGACTATTTACAATATCTCTAGCTATAATTTCGTGCTGCAATGCTTATCTACAAGATCTCTAGCTATAATTTCGTACTTCAATGCTTATCTACAATATCTCTAGCTATAATTTCGTGCTGCAATGCTTATCTACAAGATCTCTAGCTATAATTTCGTACTTCAATGCTTATCTACAATATCTCTAGCTATAATTTCGTGCTTCAATAATTATCTACAAGATCTCTAGCTATAATTTCGTACTTCAATGATTATCTACAAGATCTCTGGCTATAATTTCGTGCTTCAATGATTATCTACAATATCTCTAGCTATAATTTCGTGCTTCAATGCTTATCTACAATATCTCTATCTATAATTTCGTACTTCAATGCTTATCTACAATATCTCTAGCTATAATTTCATGCTTCAATAATTATCTAAAAGATCTCTAGCTATAATTTCGTACTTCAATGATTATCTACAAGATCTCTGGCTATAATTTCGTGCTTCAATAATTATCTACAAGATCTCTAGCTATAGTTTCGTACTTCAATGCTTATCTACAAGATCTCTAGTTATAATTTCGTGCTGCAATGATTATCTACAAGATCTCTAGCTATAATTTCGTGCTGCAATGATTATGTAAAAAATCTCTAGCTATAATTTCGAGCTGCGAGGACTATCTACAACATCTCTAGCTTATATTTCGTTCTGCGAAGACAATCTATAAGATTTAGTGCTGCGAGGACTATTGATAAGAAATCTGGCGCAAATTTCATGGTGCTGGTACTATCGATAAGAAGTCTAGCTTAGATTTTGTGCTGTCCAGACTATCGATAAGAACTTTAGCTTAAATGTCTAGACAGTCGATAGAAATTCTAGCTTAGATTTTGTGCTAAGGGAACAATCGATAGAAACTCTTGCTAAAATCTCGTTCTATGGAAACTATGTACAAGATCTCTGGCTTAAATTTCGTGCTGCAGTAATTATCTATAAAACTATACCTTGAATTTCGTACTGCAGCAACTACAAGAACTTTAGTTTAAATTGCGTACTGCGGTAACTATAAGTACTCGAGCTTAACTTTCGTCCTGCGGTATCTACAAGAACTTTAGCTTAACTTTCGTCCTGCGGTAACTATAAGTACTCGAGCTTAAATTTCGCCCTGCGGTATCTACAAGAACTTTAGCTTAACTTTCGTCCTGCGGTAACTATAAGTACTCGAGCTTCAATTTCGTCCTGCGGAATCTACAAGAACTTTAGCTTAACTTTCGTCCTGCGGTAACTATAAGTACTCGAGCTTAAATTTCGTCCTGCGGTATCTACAAGAACTTTAGTTTAACTTTCGTCCTGCGCTAACTATAAGAACTCTAGCTTCAATTCTAGCTATAATCTTGTGCTGCGAGGGCTATCTATAAGTACTATGTCATTTACCTGACGAGTTGTGTCATGTCGCTGGTACATGCCAGCATGCTCTGCATGACAAGTTTGTTTGTCATCTGAGTGGTCTGCGTGCTTCGATGAAACAGCATGTCCCAGTGCTTTCTCTTCCCCTCCACCACACCGAATGCATACACGTCGGACAGTTTGTCAGCAGGGATGCTGAAGGTATAAATGAAATAGATGAAACTGCATTTCCAAGAAATAAGTTTTCGTTGTTTACTGAATATCGTACCTCTCTATCTCTCTCTTTCTCAGTAAGACTCTCTCTGTCTCTCTCCCTTTTTCTCCCTCTCCCTCTCTCTATCTCTCTCTCTTATTCTCTTTCTTTCTCTATCTCTCTGCTCAATGCCCCGCCTCATACATAGCCATGAGTCCCACCTTCATATGATCCACTCTTTGACATAGCCATAAGTCCCACCTTCATATGATGTACTCTTTGACATAGACATGAGTCCCACCTTCATATGATGTACTCTTTGACATAGCCATGAGTCCCACCTTCATATGATCCACTCTTTGACATAGCCATGAGTTCCACCTTCATATGATCCACTCTTTGACATAGCCATAAGTCCCACCTTCATATGATGTACTCTTTGACATAGACATGAGTCCCACCTTCATATGATGTACTCTTTGACATAGCCATGAGTCCCACCTTCATATGATCCACTCTTTGACATAGCCATGAGTCCCACCTTCATATGATGTACTCTTTGACATAGTCATGAGTCCCACCTTCATATGATGCAATCTTTGACATAGCCATCAGTCCCACCTTCATATGATCCACTCTTTGACATAGTCATGAGTCCCACCTTCATATGATGCAATCTTTGACATAGCCATGAGTCCCACCTTCATATGATCCACTCTTTGATATAGCCATGAGTCCCGCCTTCATATGATCCACTCTTTGATATAGCCATGAGTCCCGCCTTCATATGATCCACTCTTTGATATAGCCATGAGTCCCGCCTTCATATGATCCACTCTTTGATATAGCCATGAGTCCCGCCTTCATATGATCCACTCTTTGACATAGTCATGAGTCCCACCTTTATATGATGTACTCTTTGACATAGTCATGAGTCCCACCTTCATATGATGCAATTTTTGACATAGCCATGAGTCCCGCCTTCATATGATCCACTCTTTGACATAGCCATGAGTTCCACCTTTATACGATGTACTCTTTGACATAGTCATGAGTCCCACCTTAATATGATGCTCTCTTAGACTGCATTATCGAAGGAAGAGGAAGCTAAATACATTTGTGTTTAGATACCCATATATTTATGTCCCTACTTTTGTTCGTAAATCTTTGCCCTTCCTTCAAACCTACCTTTTACACTCTCTTCCTATTTTTACTCTTTCCAACTGTTTATCTTTCTTATTTGACCGCTTGAGTCACTAGTACAACTTACCTTGTCTCTGGGTTGGCTAACCATTTTTTGTACAGGCTCTTGACGCTTTTGTTTGGCCTGCAGAGAGAATAGTTGATCGGTTATAATTTCAAACCAAACAAAACGCTACTTCAGATAACAGTTCAAGATCTCAGTTTCAATTTCTTTACAGGGCAACGTTCTATAAAAACAGATTTGTTTTGAGACTTTCTCATTCTTGTAGTGTGCCAGAACTATTGACCCCATCCGACCTCTTATTTTCATCCAATGATAGTTCTGTGCCTTATTCCCTGCCCGCCTGGTGGTAACCAGACGCTTCGCCATAATGGCGGAGAAGAGCCGTATCCAGTACCCAAAGTTATATCTGGATTCTTCATCTTGTCGTCAAATAGAAACCATTTTGTCAAGTTCAACTTCTCGATGCTGATCCTTACAGAGACTTCATATATGTTTTTCACTGGCTAAAAAATTGGATTTTGAGGGGTTTTGTCGAAGTTTATTGTGAGATGCGAGTGTGCAAGCGCTAGTCCATGCTGCTAGATTACGGTATCCCTTCCTCTCGTCACGGGTGCCTTGTTACGACATCTAACATCACAGCGCAGCGCAAAAGTCGATCGACCTACACCAATCTTGTTTGTCTCAGTTTCTGATTTCACAATTTAGATAGTGAATGTTTTCACCGACTCATCATTACTAGGCGTCAATAATTTTTTTTACAGGCAAAGTCCTCCATGAACACTGGCAACAGAGTCTATGACTAAATTATTCGAATACACAAAAAAGTTTTTTTTTTTAATGAAAAATTATACTCGTAACCGTAGACAGGCGCATTGGTTTCCCTTGTGAGGTTCCAGTTTGAGCGAGCCAAGGTAGTCGTCCACGAGCTTCCTGTGGTCAACCATCTTCAGGGGCGCATCTTTGGTGAAGCGAATCGTGCCGTCAAGGTCATTGCGGATGGCGGTCAGCCCTCTGGCCACTTCTGCTCGAACAGACTGGTCAGTCTCGTTCTTTACGTAGCGGGTCATGTTGAGCAGGAAGGGGTAAGAGATCAATCCAGCTCTGAGAAAGAAATGGATGAAAATCCATTTTGATTGTGACACCCTTAATGTCTATGCCAGAGAGTGAGAGGGAGAGAGAGGAGGACCAGGGGCGGGAGAGAGAAATGGGTTTGTCGAGATTTACGAAAGAAATGGTGAAAAATCCTACACTAAAACTTTTAAATCTCATACTGACACCTTTAATTTCTTTGTCGGGGAGAGAGAGAGAGAGAGAGAGAGAGAGAGAGAGAGAGAGAGAGAGAGAGAGAGAGAGAAATAGGTAAACATCCAACACTACAGCTTCAGATTCTGATACTGTTGATTTCTATGCCAGAGAGAGAGAGAGAGAGAGAGAGAGAGAGAGAGAGAGAGAGAGAAATAGGTGAAAATCCAACACTAGAGCTTTCGATTCTGATACAGTTGATTTCTATGCCAGAGAGACACAAAGAGAGAGAGAGACAGACAGACAGACAGACAGAGACAGAGACAGAGACAGAGAGAAATAGGTAAACATCTAAAATTAAAGCTTTTAGTTCTGATACTGTTGATTTCTATGCCAGAGAGAGAGAGAGAGAGAGAGAGAGAGAGAGAGAGAGAGAGAGAGAGAGAGAGAGAGAGAGAGAAATAGGTAAAAATCCAACACTAGAGCTTTCGATTCTGAGGCAGTTGATTTCTATGCCAGAGAGAGAGACAGACAGACAGACAGATAGACAGACAGACAGAGACAGAGACAGAGACAGAGAGAAATAGGTAAACATCTAAAACTAGAGCTTTTAATTCTGATACTGTTGATTTCTATGCCAGAGAGAGAGAGAGACAGAGAGAGATAGGTGAACATCCAACACTAGAGCTTTTGATTCTGATACTGTTGATTTCTATGCCAGACAGAGAGAGAGAGAGAGAGAGAGACAGAGAGAGAGAGAGAGAGAGAGACAGACAGACAGACAGACAGACAGACAGAGAGAAAAGCAGGTGTGTCTTTTTTTGGGGGGCGGGGGGGAGGGGTAGGGAGGGGGGAGGATGAGGGCCATTTCATTAAGAATAATTGATAAGTCATTAATCCTGATTTGAGAAAGACATTGGTAAAAATCGAACCCTAAAGCTTTTGATTCGGACACCGTTGTGACTTTTTTTTTTTGCCAGAGAGAGAAAGAGGAAGAGAAAGGGAGAGAAATAAATGAGTTTGAAATACACAACATAATAGCAATATTCTTGGGAAAAGTTGATTACTGAACATTATTTATTCCTTAAATAAATTAACGAAGTAAAAAACGGTAGATTTCGTCAAAGAATGTTTTTGATTTTCTTTTGAAATAACGCTACGCCCCTGTGCTTCTATATGTCTGTTTCCGGGTCCGCACATATGCGGTCGTTTTTTAAAGCACCATGGAATAAATCCAATTGCCGGTGCCCTAAGAGAGCATGAAAATTTCTCCAAATAGCTATGAGACAAGTTTCTTGCGACAATTGACAGAAAATGTCCTTTGAGGTTCAATGTTTCCGGATTTCGGGCTCAACATAATTTGTTTAAAGCAATTTCTGACACACCTGGCTGCTTTGTAAGGACAAATAAAAATCCCAAGATTAGGAAAAAACTCACTTGGCCAGAGCGAAAGCGTCGTTTATCAGAGATTTTCGCTGAGATGCGGGCAGAACCAAGTGATTGGCGTGGAGCAAGTCGCTGAGGACTTGCCAA
>JAWDGP010005535.1:5000-38230 GCA_033675545.1 Elysia crispata
TTATTTAGAATAGAGCTGGTCGGCGCAGGACCTAAGTCCTGAAAGGCAAAACAAAAAGTTTAACAAAGTGACCTGGACTGATCATTGGACCCGGTTCCCGGTCATCATTGCCGTTGAAGCAAAGTTTGAAGCAGATTGCTGTTTTGTTATGAGAGAAAGCGTGTAAAATAAAGTTTAAAGCTATTGCAAGAGCGTAATTTATGAAACAGATTTTTATAAACCACACTGCAGTGCTCTTTCTATTTCTATGCTAATAAACAATAAAGTATAAAAAACCGCACTGGACACTCTGACCTGTGCATTTTCTGAAACTCAATTTTCTGGATTATACTGCAGCTGATGCTGAAGCCTGAGTCTCAAGTCTCATCCTAGAAACAATAACTTTACAACTAAAGTCAATCAAGAACATTTTAATTAATAATTTCTAGAGAGAACATTAATAATACATGTTCAAGACTGCACAGAACCATATGGATTTTCATCTCGCTTTCTGTCCTTCTCTCTAAATAGTAAGGCAAGTGCGCCCATCTTTTAGAACTATCCTTTCTGATTTCTGTCTTCTTTATTATCTTTATTATTTCAATTAAGTGATCAGTTATTGTCATAAATGATTGTAATAACTTCCGCAGATTAGTTGCAACTCCTTTTAATGTTTAAGTCATCATATCTTACTTTATATTTGATTATTGTAAAGATTAACGAGCATCAGACTTGAAGCTTTATTGTATCCTTCCTATATTGTCGTTGTAACTTGCTTTCCAAAGCAAACATTACACGCCTCGCTCTGGCACGCACCAATATCAATAATCAATACATATTTTTATATTTCATTATTCATCTAACAAAACTTGTCGTCATGTGCATCCTAGTGCGTGTTGTCAAATGTCCTTTTAATATCTCAAACTTCAATTTGTGCCTACTTTTGATCTTTGGGAAGTTACATTGTCTAATGTGGTTTGCACGTATGGGCTGCAACGGTGTGACATTGTGAGAGTTTGGTGGCAGCGGTGGGATCATCTGACTTCATGTTTGGGTTTGCACATTGACAGTTAGAAATTAATTGAATTTAAAAGGAACCAGTACAGTCAAGGATCACGATTTTTACAAGAATCGATTAAACCGATTCCATTGAATGGTCACGCTCAGTCAGTTACAAGTTCTGTAAGAAAGAATAATAACTATTGAGTGGATCTATTGCCTTGCCGACATAAAGAGGTTACTAATAAGATAATTTGTTTTAGTCTACCTATTTTGCTTGTCAATAGTGGCAGTGGTTGCGTGCCCTGCAAATTGTATGGGTGAAAGAGTTATGTTGTGACATCATTAGAGCGTCATAGAAGCAGTAAAACGCCGTAGGTGAATTTGAGGGGATAACTTTTGAATTTATTGCATTCGGTGTGCTTAAGGCGTTACGTTGTTTTAAGAATCCGTAGAGTCTAGTAGAGACTTAGGATCGCAATTTTTCGTGGTTTTTTAATATCTTTTGATTTACTAGGGATAATTCCCAGTTCCTGTGTGCTGCTCAACCAGTCGAGACTGAGAATATTTTTTTAAAAATTTTTTTTACATAAATGCTGTTATTTTGATATTTGATTAATACACTTTGTTCAATATGGCCGATGTTGAGAGATTGATGAAGGCTGGTAGCACTTTGGGTTTGGTAGGTGAAGAATTGAATAACTGGGTGACTACGCAATGGGCCGAACAAGAAAACAAGAGAAAAGAAGAGATCGACATGCTTAAAATGGAAAAGGAGAAAAATTGGAGAAACATCAGTTAGTTGAAAAACAGCTAGAACTTGAACGGTTAAGATTTGAGAAGCAAGTCACATCTCTTTCTACATCTCTAGCCTCTTCCCCACGAGAAAGTGAGGATCACTCAAGCAGGCGGTCGTTAGCAAGAAGTCCTACCATGCTTCGACGATAAGCTGGATCAGATAGATAGTTATCTGCTAAGGTTTGAGAGATATGCAGCAGTTTGTGGATGGGATAAATCAGATTGGGCCATCCACCTATCGGCTCTACTCAAAGGTAAGGCCCTTGAAGTCTACACAAGACTGCAAGAGGATGAGGTGCTGGACTATGACAAATGTCGTGATGCACTGCTTAGAAGGTACAATCTTACCCAAGACGAGTTTCTAGACAGATTTAGGAACAGTAGGCCTGAGGCGGGAGAGAGGATGAGCCAATTCCGAACTCGATTACAGACCTACCTAGATAAGTGGCTCCACTTGCCAGGGAAAGATAACACAAGACCAGAGGACATTATGGACTTGTTCGTTGTGGAGCAGTTGATCTACGCGTCCGGAAACAACCTTGTGGTGTTTCTAAAAGAAAGAAAACCAAAGACTTCAGACGTTATCGTAGAGTTAGCCGAAAATATGGGCAAATGGACAATCGGGAGCGTACTCAAAAGGGGCGAGGGACACGAAAACCGTGTATAACCGACCACAAGCTTCGTCTCACTCAGACTCAAGATTTGCAGGGGTCCAATGCAGAAAATGCCATAAAATCGGACACATAGAAAGGTTCTGCAAATCAGCAAAGACTGTATCCGCAGTTCAACTTGGAAGAAGGCCTACATGTAGCCTTACTATTGTGGATTGAACAACCACAGAGAAGAAAAGTGATGGAAGAAGCAAAGGGAGCTATGGGAAAATAAGCAGAAGTGTAGTGTGGTATCTAACTCTGAATCAATTGTTGCCGCGTTCTACTGCCCATGTAAGAACACTGAAATTACAGCAGTATGCACCGGTCACGTGATTTCCGCACCAAAGATACCCATTGCTGTAGGATTCATCGATGGAAGGAGGTAACAGACCGCAGAGATAGTGGATGCAGTTGTGTAGTGGTTAGGAAAGGACTGGCATTGAATCAAGCTGAAAGAAAGAAGGTATGTAGCACCAATAAACCTTGCTGATGGTACAACGATTACCGCACCGGTGATGGTCGCCAAAGGAGAGTGTCCATTCTTTACAGGAGGAACAGATGTTGTAGAAATGGAATCTCCTCTCTATGTTGTAATTTTAGGCAACATTGATGGAGCGAACTGCCCTGGAATGATCCAGCAATCAGAAAAAATTGGCGGTGGAAACGCGAAGCTCAACCCAAAAAGGCATTAAGAAGTTGTGTGACACCATCCTTGGCTGGCACAAAAAATCACGGTGGAGGAGCTGAGGGAGAAGCAAGCAAGGGATCTTTCGCTGGAAATTTGTAGGAAACAAGCTCAGACGGGGGAGGTTAAACATACAGGGAAGCGTAACAACTGCTGGTATGGTTATGAAAAGGGTGTTTTGGTTAGATTCTTTCAATCTCCAACTATTAAGTTTGGAGATGTTTTCAGACAAGTGATTGTACCAACCGAGTTAAGGACAACAGTGATGCAACTGGCTCACGATTGTATCATGTCGGGTCACCTAGCCGCCAAGAAGACCACAGAGCCAATACTGCACAATTTCTACTGGCTATGTATATGGAAAGATGTAGGCCATTTCTGCAGGCCTTGTGACCAGTGCCAAAGAAGCGCACCCAAAGACAAACAGGAAGAGTACCATTGTCAGCAGTACCGCTTATTGACGAGCCTTTCAGCCGTATTGCAGTAGACATAGTGGGGCCAATGGGAATAAATATATACTGACAGTAGTAGATTACTGTACAAGATACTTAGAAGATCTAAAATCTATCGAGACCGAGACAGTCGCCGAAGTCTTAGTAGACATATTCAGCCGTACAGGAGTTCCAAAAGAAATGCTGAGTGATAGGGTGACCCAATTTACCCCTGAGTTCATAGTCGAGGTATGTCGCCTTCTTTCAGTTAAACAATTGATGACAAAAGCTTATCATCCACAATGTAATGGACTAGTAGAGAAATTTAACTCCACCTTAAAAGGGATGTTGAAAAGTTTAGCAGCAGATAGGCCAAAAGACTGGGATAGGTATCTAAACGCAGCACTATTTGCTTACAGGGAGGTGCATGAGAAATCCCTTGGGTTTTCCCCCGTTAAGTTATTATATGCTCGCCCAGTGAGGGGCCCTATGACTATCCTCCGTGAACTATGGACAGAGGATATAGCTGAGGAAGTCAAAAGCGAGAGTTATGGACGTCGCCCACGAAAACCTGAGGATCGCCTCGAAGAGATATAAAAAGCATTTCCACCACAAGGCAAAGGTCAGATGATTTGAGGAGGGAGACAAAGTGCTCCTTCTCCTACCTACAGAATCTAATAAACTACAATTGAAGTGGCAATGGCCGTTTGTGGTTATTGAGAAAGTTCGAGAAAACAACTACAAAGTGCACATGGGCGAGCTTGCTCCTCCACCGGCCTTGGTTGGGTTGAGGAAATTTTACTGTCTGTCAACAGAATTTCAAGTATGATTTATGCATTTGCCGCAAGCAGACTCATTTGAAACACTGCAACAAAACCTGTTTTCAGATTATCCGGGACAATTTTTATTTATTATGTACCTCTGAATCTGGTACATCAGACTTTTTTTTTCTTAAAAATAAACTTCTTCCCAAAATAAAGTAATTTTACAAATTTTTAATGTATACGCAAGCAGTTGATATGGCTTTGGATTTAGTTGAAAAGATATAATTTCTTGGAATAATAATCTCATTTTGAAATTACGAAACTGTGTTACTACATCCTAAATTATATTATTTTTCCAAATTACAAATGATAATTAGCATCACTGGAGACCTAACTAGTTCCTGCAGGTTTAATGTGCATTAGCTAACTCGAGTTCAAACCTTCATGAAGCTAAGTATTCTCTATCCTGAAGGAATTTTTGAATTTGATTTTGATTTACATGAGCAAAAACAATCCTCATATATTTTTCTTATGTCACATTCAAAACCATAAATGAGGCAGAGTTAGTGTCAGACAGGGAGTGAGAGAAGGAAAAAGAGTCATTAAATAACTTTGATTGTTTGGTTTCTCCAAGAACAGGACTGCAGTGCTTTGATGTTGTTTCTTAGCCTGTCTTCTGAAAATCTGGCCATGTTCTCATGTGCTTTGCTTACTGCTGCAGTTGATATCACTATCCGGACTACTGTGTTGTATCTGTGTTTGGTTTACCAGTTTTTCGAGTTTGTAGAGTGAAATTCAGAAATTTTCAATGGATCCCTCCCAAGTTTAATTCAAATCTCAACCTGTGGTATAGAACCCTAAAACCATACGAACAAAATTTCTTAATTATATATGAACCTGGCAAGCGTTCTATATGGCTGGGTAAATTTTTACACTAAATTCATGACCAGAAACTCTCTCTCTCTCTCTCTCTCTCTCTCTCTCTCTCTCTCTCTCTCTCTCTCTCTCTCTCTCTCTCTCTCTCTCTCTTTGTCTCTCTCTGTCTCTCTCTTCTCTCTCTCTCTTTCTCTCTCTTCTCTCTCTCTCTTTCTCTCTCTTCTCTCTCTCATACACTCACACACACACACTGCCGTGGAGGGCAAAATTTTCAATTAAAAGTATGGGGATCATCCAAAGACTACTAAACCCAGGACCTACATAGCCCAAATCCTGCCTTTGCTAGCGGAGGCGAACCGTTTCTCCTTCGGCCCCGATGCAAAATGTTTGTAAACAGGGCAGCTGGCTGAGCTGTCTGGCTGTGTGGGAGCACTGAGACAAAAATAAGCCGGTAGCGCCTGTTTTACTGAAAAAAGACCCAATAAACTCTATATATTCTTAATATGATGAATAATGTAAGGCAAGAAAAAAAAACAAAGAATAGAAAAAGTACTGAGTACCTCCGAGTCCCTGGAATTCCAGGTCGCAGGCTTTGGACTGCCTCGGCCCATTAGAAAGGTAGAGAAGAAGACAAAAGAGAAGAAGAGAAAGAAAAAGAGGTCCTGAAAAGGACCGTTTGGTTTTCCCGTAGGAAGCAGCAGTGTGGTCGTGAATGACATCAGGTGCCTATGTTGACAGGCTCGTGCTTATTCATCTTGATCAGGATGTTTTCGTTTGAAGGCTCGCTTGAAATCTTGGACCGAGTGATAGAGTTCAAAGCAGGGGTTTACATGGAGACCAACGTCACAGGAGCGGCATGACATGTCGAGAAAACTTCCTTTTCGTTGGCTCTGAGCAAACGGCACACTCTCTCTGCGGGTGCTGGTTTTTGGCTCTAGGCCTCGGTTAGATTTTCTTTGCAAAGTGACGAGCCGTCAGCCTAAAAAGGGATGACTGTCCAACTCCAACAGCTAGAGGTGGTCTTGGAATGAGCGGAACAAGTTGTGCCAACTGCTTAGCAAGGTCACGGCGAAATATTCGGCGTGAAAGTTTCTTCACTGCGGTGACTTTGTGAACCAAGTAGGCGCTCAGAACACCAAGCATGAACAAATGGAAAAATGCTTTTTTTCCATCACTTCAGCTTTCGTCGTTTGAAGGCGTTGTAAAATAGCTGACCATTTGATCGCTCCTGTCAACACCACCCATAAGTTGATTGTACTGGTGTACTGCCTCAAATTTGACGCTTGGTTCTTTTGTCACTGGGTTGTTCTTGCCTGTCTCTATCACGTTGGCTGCATGGGCGGTGGTGACTCGCACTTCTTTCTTGTCCATGAACCTGATGTAATTCAGAGTTCCATTGGTGAGAGTTGTGACAGTGCTGTCACCCTTTTTCACATTGGGAAGCATTTCTTTGGGTGGTCCGTTTTGCCTATATTGTCGCATTGTCCCACAAGCAAGGGTGTGGTTCTCCTTCAGATAACCAAACAGATCTGGACTTGTATAGAAGTTGTCGACATACAAAGTCCTTCCACAGCCCATGTATGGGGAGATGAGTCGATCGACGACATCGAATGCGGCTCATCTCTTCTGCCAGTGTTAAACTCCAGGTTGCAGCAGTGGGCTGTAGCGCTGTCACACAGTTCAAACACTTTTATCCCAAACCTGTCTGGCTTGTCTGGGTTATAAATCCGAAATGATAGGGGACCTCGCCAGACTACCATTGCCTCATCGATGGCAATATTTTTTCCAGGGTGAAAAGTGTTTTGAAAGTTTGTGACAAGCTTGTCAACAAAAGGTCTCAATTTAAAAACTGGTTCATGAGTTGGACTATCTCGTAATGGTTGCTCCTCGTTATTTGCAAGATGAAGAAAGGACAGGATCAGACAGAATCTGTCCTTCACTATCACGGACCCGAAGCAAGGCAGTTTGTACATCTCATCGATGGACCAGTACTCTTCCAAGCTTTCGAAGACGATGAGTCCCATCCCAATTTTGAGACCGAGGAAGGCCCACATTTCAGGCACTGTAACATCGACCCAGTGGCGGAAGCGACATTTAGGGCTCAACTGTTTGGGCTTGAGCGTCTGGGTGGCATATATATCTGTCTTTCGAACAATGTTTTCCACCATCTCGTCATCCACCATCAGTTTTAGGAACTCTAGCGAAGTTGCGTCGCCCATTTCCACTTCCAGTCTGCTAGTTCCAGTGAACTAGAGTTGGTCGGGGGCAGTTGTTCCCTCTCTCCACGAAATTGAGGCTGGTACATCAGCAGCTCACGTCAATCTCATTGATTTCTAGAGGCTGACGAAGTGCAGGCTCAACATATCGGCCTCGAGTAGGCACGAATTCAACCTCTTCGTTGAAGAGAAAAGGGGGGGGATGTCCATGTGGTCAGTCTCGCGGCGTGCTGCGTGGCTGTGGTAATAAAACCACTGTCAAGGATTATGCACCACCTCTGTCTACTGACTGAATTTCCAACCGTATTATCGTTTCTGTTAACAAAGTAAAGTTTTGCTTATTATTTTTTCATGTTACCACAATGAAAACGAAGTTTGAAACCATCATCTAGATCTAGATCTACTGTTCAAACATGCACATGTGCACTGACTGTTGCGCTTGCGATTGTTTAGCCATGATGTTAATTTTCATCATGGTGAGGATGAGGCAAAGAAGTAGAGGATACGTCATATTCTGTTGAGCCATCAAAGTACTTTTTTTTTAAATATAAAAAATATATAGACTATGCCTAGTACATTTAAACTTTCACAATGCCTAATGAATGTGGTGTTGTGAACTGCAAGGGGATCTAGATCTATGACCAGTCCAATAAATGTCGAATTTTGCAGATTGCCAAAAGAGGTTCTGGAGAAGCAGACATGCTTGAACACTCTCCCTCCTTGTGAAAATTTTACTATTGATACATCAAAGTCTTTTTTTATTCTGAAAAACACTGGCCACAGGATACGCAAATGATTACAGTAACTGGTGAGTCCACAAGATCAGCATTGTCTAACATCAATGTTGTTTCTTCATGTTTGCCCACTTCAAAACTTGCTCTCTGCCAACCAAAGCTTGGTGATCAGCAGCCTGCCTATTTCCAAAAGAAAGATAGTATTTCCTCTTTTGCCGGCTTTTTTGCTGACGTTTTAAGAGGGTTCCAAACTTTTCCTCATGTCTGGACCTACCAGTTTCAAAGGACTGGTTTGTGTATTGTAAGAAAAAAAGACAGTGAAAAATAAGGCTGTTTACAGAGACTTGTCCATGCTCTTTTCACCATTAGTACCTTCTATTTCACTGGTTTGTCATCAAAGAATCTTCTTCGCCGTCGTGCGAATATTTTGATTTATGGATTAGACCTACATACACTTGAAAATACCATGAGAAAAACTCATTTTATCAAACCTTTATTAAAAACTAAGCTCACTTAATGATTAAAGAACAATAAATTAGTTGAGTTATTTTGTAAAATTAAATTTCATATACGGAGAGACTTTCAGACATCTTGTGAATGGGTCAGTTATTTTAGAATAATATATGAAAAAACAAAGATTCAAAGCAAACAGGTGTGCTAGATTTTCAGGAACACAATTATCAACCTCAGCAAAGTACTGATACTTTATATGGCCAACGTCCCCTTTGTTTCATTCTAATTTCACCCAGTACTAGTCTTTATATCAATACATCTTGTTATCGAAAAAAATTACTGCTTCTAGCTACTACTACTACTACTACTACTACTACTACTACTACTACTACTACTACTACTACTACTACTACTACTACTACTACTACTACTACTACTACTACTACTACTACTACTACTACTACTACTACTACTACTACTACTACTACTACTACTACTACTACTACTACTACTACTACTACTACTACTACTACTACTACTACTACTACTACTACTACTACTACTACTACTACTACTACTACTACTACTACTACTACTACTACTACTACTACTACTACTACTACTACTACTACTACTACTACTACTACTACTACTACTACTACTACTACTGCTACTACTGCTGCTACTACTACTATTACTGCTGCTGCTACTACTACTACTACTGCTGCCACTACTACTACTACTACTACTACTACTACTACTACTGCTGCTGCTGCTGCTGCTGCTGCTGCTGCTGCTGCTGCTACTACTACTGCTGCTGCTGCTGCTGCTGCTGCTGCTGCTGCTGCTGCTACTACTACTGCTACTCCTACTGCTGCTACTGCTGCTGCTCCTACTGCTGCTCCTGCTGCTGCTACTGCTGCTGCTCCTGCTGCTGCTCCTGCTGCTGCTGCTGCTGCTGCTGCTGCTGCTGCTGCTGCTGCTGCTGCTGCTGCTGCTGCTGCTGCTGCTGCTGCTGCTGCTGCTGCTGCTGCTGCTGCTGCTGCTGCTGCTGCTGCTGCTGCTGCTGCTGCTGCTGCTGCTGCTGCTGCTGCTGCTGCTGCTGCTGCTGCTGCTGCTGCTGCTGCTGCTGCTGCTGCTGCTGCTGCTGCTGCTGCTGCTGCTGCTGCTGCTGCTGCTGCTGCTGCTGCAGCAGCAGCAGCAGCACTGCTGCTGCTGCTGCTGCTGCTGCTGCTGCTGCTGCTGCTGCTGCTGCTGCTGCTGCTGCTGCTGCTGCTGCTGCTGCTGCTGCTGCTGCTGCTGCTGCTGCTGCTGCTGCTGCTGCTACTGCTGCTGCTGCTGCTGCTACTGCTGCTGCTGCTGCTGCTGCTGCTACTACTACTACTACTACTACTACTACTACTACTACTACTACTACTACTACTACTACTACTACTACTACTACTACTCCTTCTGCTGCTGCTGCTGCTGCTGCTACTGCTGCCTCTACTACTACTACTACTACTACTACTACTACTACTACTACTACTACTACTACTACTACTACTACTACTACTACTACTACTACTACTACTACTACTACTACTACTACTACTACTACTACTACTACTACTACTACTACTACTACTACTACTACTACTACTACTATTACTACTGCTACTACTACCACCACCACCACCGCAATCACCACAACTACTACTTTTGAAATGATATTTGTGGAGTCCAAATTCTTGAAAATAGACAATCTCTCTCTCTCTCTCACCCTTCTCTCTCTCTCTCTCTCTCTCTCTCTCTCTCTCTCTCTCTCTCTCTCTCTCTCTCTCTCTCTCTTTGTTCTTCGTCATCCTTTAATACACCACACCCGAGTGGGAGGTTCTTGCTTTCTTATTTGTCTTTCCTCCGTCCCTTCCCCCCCCCCCTCTCTCTCTCTCTCTCTCTCTCTCTCTCTCTTTCTTTTTGTTCTTCCTCATCCTTTAATACACCATACCTCCACTGTGGCTGCTCCCCGCCGTTTTTTATCAGTTTTTTGTTATTGTCACTAACTTGATCAAGTTAATAGGTTTAAATAGTAGAAGTACTTTAATTGGTTCACTTCAACTGCACCAAAGTCATTCTAAGGTCTAATTATTTACCTTGTGCTGGGCAAAAAATCTCGCCTCTGCTAAGAGAGTCTAGGCGTCTTGTCAATAAAGTAGTCCTTGGAATGCGTCTTGTCAATAAAGTAGTCCTTGGCATGCGTCTTGTCAATAAAGTAGTCCTTGGAATGCGTCTTGTCAATAAAGTAGTCCTTGGCATGCGTCTTGTCAATAAAGTAGTCCTTGGAATGCGTCTTGTCAATAAAGTAGTCCTTGGCATGCGTCTTGTCAATAAAGTAGTCCTTGGAATGCGTCTTGTCAATAAAGTAGTCCTTGGAATGCGTCTTGTCAATAAAGTAGTCCTTGGCATGCGTCTTGTCAATATAGTAGTCCTTGGAATCATCTCGTAAGTGCAGTGTAAATCTAATATTTTATTGATCTAAATACATGTAAAAAAACCTCTCTCTCTCTTTCTCCCTCTTTTTCCCTGTCTCTCACACACACACACACTGCCATTCTGTCACTGGGGGTGGGAGCATAAGTGCAGTGTTAATCCAATATTTTCTTCTTCTAAATGCATCTATTTCACTTAAATAATCGCTCTCTCTCTCTCCCTCTCTCTCTCTCTCTCTCTCTCTCTCTCTCTCTCTCTCTCTCTCTCTCTCTCTCTCTCCTTCCTTTTTTTTTTTTTTGAGTTTTTCTGTAGAATTATAGTGACGTGGTAGCTATCTTGGTTTTCTTGATATTTACTGATACCTCCTTCTTATTGTTGAAAAGGACTGCCTTTGTTTCTTATTATTTACTTCTTAGCCTATACATTTCAAATACTTGATCGGTTTGTTGTATATTTTATTAGAATGGGTGTTAGCTTTATCTGCTTTTTGGATTTTGTTTAGGTCCATGTTTCTCTAAGTTCTGTGTAAATTGACTAATTGATGTAATATTTGGGTTTGTGAAGATCATTTAGTGCAATATTGTTCCTGCTTTCAGTTTTGGTATGGAAGAGCCCTCTGTCACTTGGAATATTCTCTCATTTGTAAAGTTCATAATATAGTTGTAAATACGAACTTTTATTTTAAGTTGTTAAAAGTGTCCTAAGAGTCTATCTTTCCTCACCTTATCATCTGCCTTTCCCAAGCCAAGGAACAGTATGAGCATATTTTTTCAGTTCATACTCCACACTCAAAACAATTAGAATGATTTATTTGTACGCTTGAAAAGCTATAGTGATATTAGAAAAGATTTTCAACCATTGTGAGAAGTTACTATTCTAATAATGAATTCACAGCTATGTGCTGTTAAATATGAATGTATTGCCTTTTCATTAATATAGCACCATTTATTATAATTCTCATAAGCAAGTGAAATTAGTGATTATAAAGGTGTTAGGTGTTTTGTTTATAGTCTGCCTCCAGCTACGCTTGACTTTAACCCCTCAAGGCTTTTATGAGTGAAAAAGAATTTGATGCATCACTTTAAGATAGAAAATAAAATAGGAACATAGTTTCTTAAATTAATCCATAGATAAAATGCATATTGACATGGCATTTAATTTCAGGCACATTAGAGAATTTTACTATTCTTTAACTTTAGAACATTCATAAATTTTGAATTTAGGTCATAACTTACATGAATCCATCTGCAATAAGAAACAAAGTTTGAAGAATAGAAACTACAGTGTCTTCGTTTTTTGTTGCTCCGTAACAGCCCAATTGGCACAAGACTGATTCTTGATTGGGAAACACTAAGTCATCAGGATAGCATCTTGTGTTACTGTGCTCTTTAAATTTTCTCCAAAACTTTTCTGGAATTGGACACAGATGTAATATATGTGTAATTGTCTCAGTTGATGTGTTACAATTTATGCATGTGTCAGATAGGCAGGGTCATATTGGTAAGCAGTTCTATTTCTTGTTAATATATATCATGTAACACTCAATAATGCATGCAGATAAGCTTTGTATCTTTTAAAATGCAGTGTAAAATTTTGAATGTTCTCTCCAATCACCTATTTGTCCTAGGGTCAGCCCCAATTTTATAATTTATTAATTCCATTAGAAATTGTGTAGCAATGTCACAAAATGAGATGTTTTGTGGAAGAGAAATTTTCGGATAAATGCAATTTTCCTAAAGAAAACTTAAAATTTCTATTTTTTATTTTGCTCTAATTTCTATTTTTCCTAAGTAGTGGTTTGCCGCAAATCATCTCATATTGTGGCATGTCTACATAATTGTACATACTGGAATTTGACTGGGATACTTTTTTAAGAATGTGTTGCTAGGAAACATGTTAGTTTTATGGGAAAAAAACTTGAAACAGGAAGTTTTTTGGTTTTTTTTTTCCTATCACTAATATAAAAAAAATAATATGGTAAGTAGTTCAAACGTTAAATATCATATCATTTTGGGAATTCATTAAACATTGGGTTTCTATTCTCCATTTTTTATCAGTGTGTTAAAGTGATAGTTTTTTTTAAATGTGCTTTAAAATGGATGGCAGAGAAATAATCTTTCCTATGTTTTAAATCATTTGTCACTTATTAATTCTTCTCTATTACAGTGTGGGACACATGCATTTGTAAGTTTCGGTTGAAGGGAGGACCTTAGCTCAGCAGTTTATTGCATTATATATTCTTGTTCAAATAGTTTTTTCCAGATTCCATTTGATTCTTTAAGTTTTTATGACCATGACATCTTTTAAGCGCTTTTAAATATTTCAGGACTAGCTTACTCAGGTCTCAATCTTGTACTCTTTAAATTATCATCTGTTTTATCTTCTCAGGCTTTTTATTTGAAATAAGGTAGAAAATATCCTTGAAAACATTAATTCCTTTAAGCTCAGTATCTGACCAAGCTTGTAAGATGTGGGATATTTTTTATCATCATGAACATGCTGACCTCTCTTTCTTTTAAACGGGAATCATTTCTTTTTTTTCAGTCATATACTTCTGTTTTGACTATTTCAATTTTTCCAAACATTTTCTTGGTAATATTGTATCAATTAAAAAAAATAATGACCCCAGACTACATTGTGAGTTCATATCTTTTAAAATTGTTCTTCTAGTAGCTTAGGACATTCAAATCGTGTACACCTTTTTTTTCTACATTTATTTATAGTCCTGAAATATTACTAAAGCTGTTGAATGCCAGAAACGTTCTTCGAGAAATTTCTCAGTCCCTTCAAAGAAAAGGGTTGTATCATGTGAGCTAAACCTCAAAGTTTTGATCGTTGCAATCTTTAGTTTTCCAAATTTATAAATAATATAAAGCTAGGCTACAGTGCTATTACCTTGGACGTATGAATTATGATTGTAAAAAGTTTCATCCATCTAATGAAATTCTTGTTGAACTTATGGCATCAATCTATCGATCGAGTGCTATGCTCTTTAGCAATAGACTCTATGAAATAAAATCAAATGCCATTTGGAATACACTATCACACGATAAAAAATTCGATATTGTTCCCTGTAAATATGCCTGCTGTGACAACAGAGTTTGGACAACACCTTCTTTAATATGTTTGTTGTGACTTTGGCAGCTAATTTATAAGGAATATTTATTGGTCGTATAAAATGTCAGTTTTTCACTAGTTTTCTTGAGGTATCTCCTTAAAGTAATATATATATATATATAAATTATGAAAGGCAACTTAGATTTCTTCCTCCCCTATCTCCTCCAAAACCATTCAAAGTACAGTGTATTTAAATCTGTTGAGATTAGTGTCTCACGCTGTATACAAAATTTTAAACAAAAATTTTGTTTTTAATCTTAAAAATGCATTTGAATGTTCATTGCATATTTATTGTAATTAATGTTATCAACATTTTTTGCCAAATTTGTTATTATAAACCAAATTAAAAGACTATTCTCATCAGTTTACGATTTTGAAACTGGATAGCGTTTTTAAAACAAATTATTGTTATCTTGTAAAATTATTGAAATATATACATCATATGATTTTACTTAAATGAAGTTGTAACCTGGAAAAATTAAAAAATTAATGAAATTTACCAACTTTAGCATAAAGACAAAAGCTAACGCCAATGGAAATATCATCACCTTTTCTTCTGTGGCGGCTGGTGCGAATGTAAACAATACTTCAGCTTCTTTTGCAAATATTTTGTACTTAATGATTGCCGTTTCAGATAGGCTTGTCAAATGACAGCCTAATGTAAAAAGTGTGGAGGCACCAATCTCAGAGCCTCATAGCCCACACAAAGGCTAACCACAGATGTCAGATTTTTCTTGTGGGCACAATTTGCAGGGATTAATTTTCACCCCAGAATGTTCATTCAGCTGAGCGAGTTAGTGATTCACCTCTTAACCTTCATAACACTTCAAGCTTAGATCCACAATACTTGATCTAATTCTTGGTTTTTTTTAGGTTACTGGGACCTTTTGATTTAAATATCAAGATGTTATGCATATTCTGGTCTAAAGATTTAAAGCTTGGGAAACCGTGAAATTGGACGAATAATAAATTTTACCAACTCGGTTTCTAGAGCCTGCATAATCTATGAAATGGTCCTATTGGTTCATATTTCAGAATCAGTTTTAACAAAGTGTAGAGAGGTAAGTTTTACATTAAAAAAACAACAAAAAATAAAAAAATTTCTCACCTCCTTGCTTAAAAACGTCAGCTAAAATTGTAAAAGTTTCTTTTCATTTTCTTTATACAGCTTCCGGAGGCTTGTTCTTTGGCCCCTCACACTGAAAGAGAAGTTGGCGATCTTCATCAGACAGTCATCCATTAAACATAAAGTTTTGGTAATGTTGGATTTTGGGGTGAAAAGGTGCTATTATGGCACATAGAGGTTGGAACATTTGGCTTAATGTGTGGAATTTAGCATTTTGAAATATTCTATTCATTCATTTCCATCAATAATACTGAGAAAGCTGTGGATGAGCTAAAAAAGTTCTAATCTTAAAATGTGTATGGTCAAGAGCACTTTTGTAATTTGTGAGATTTGTTGAATATTGAAAAATGGTTGATTTGCTTAAACTCAACCTTGAGATGACGTAATAAGTTCATGTTGTTTTTTTACATAAATATTCAATAGGATACAAGCATGGAGCTGTTGGTACACCCTTAAAGATAGATAGGTTCATTAAATAATAATGATAATAAAACAAACAAAAAACAGACCCATCAAAATGGCATCAAATGGTGCTAATCTAAATTAAAAAAGTGGAATGTTAGGTAATAGCAATGTTTTGGGTGCTCAATAAATATGCACTTAAATAGATAACCAATATGGAACTTTTGCTGCTATCACTTGCCTAAACATTTTGGTCGAAGCATTCACATCTGGGCATATCTTGGCCCAAATCCAGAATCTGAAAACTAAACTTGGAAGACTTCAGCTGTTTTTGTTATGAATGAAGATTAAATCTTATCTGAACTCCTGTCTTTACCCTTTGATCCATCTATCTCCTCCTACCTTTCAATATCTATAGTTCTTTGTCTCTGATAAAAAAGTGGCTTCCCAATCCCAGCCCCTCTCAACCAGGTGTGACTCTGGCAAGAGAGCTAATTACATGCCAGACAACTTATCAGTCATTGGCAATCTATATTTCAAAGATGGGGAAAGACAGCAGAAAACAATGTTTTCTATCATGTCCTGGGCAATTCAAAACTTCAATAAGTCTATTGCAAGGTTTCTATTGAATATTAACAAATTTTAATTAACCCAATAAATTTTACTAATAATTGAAATGAAAATCTTTAAAAATAAATTATTGTTTTTAATGCAATGCTTTTTATTGGGAAAGATGAAAATGAAAATTCTTTGTAAGAAACTTTTAATGAAAAATTTTACTTTAAAACTAAAAAAAAACCTTTGATATCTTTTACTAGATTGCAACAAATCCTGAGAATAAAACTTTTGATTTTAACAGTGATATTTTTTCTTTTTCCTCAGCTGCAGTTGAATCAGAGAAAAGATTTGATACTTTTAATTTTATTGAGACATGATTTCTTGCAATTTCAATTTATAAAGGTAAGAAAAAGCTTTTCAGATTTATGAGCACCAGATATTTTTTGGATAAGGTGCATACATAACCGTGTCAAAACAGTATCCCAAGTTACATTGATTCAATAGATGAGGACAAATGACTAATGACAAAAAAACAAGCAGACAGTAGAAAAAGCTCAAAAGATTAGATCATCTTTGTTTAGCCAAACAATGTAAGTGTACTATCACTCACAAAAAAATAAAAGGATATGAAAGAAATTTTAATGAAATGCTAAATGTCTCTGAAATCTAGTGTTTGGGTGAGCACTGAATAAAAAAATAACCTGGAATTTGTCTTGCTGACTCAATATAGTTAACAATGTAAAAAAGTATGTCGAGCAGAAAAGTATTGCTTTTGCTTGTTCAAGAAGACTCGCACCATCCATTAATGTACTGAATAGTACTTTTTTACTCTCACTGTACATTTAGGTACCACGTTAATGTGTTTCCTTTGTTAAGATCTAGCTTGTGCAGGGATAATATAACCTCTTTATTCTGCCCCCTTTGGCAGACCGACATATCCGACTAAAACGTGTTTCTAATTAGTTTGCATAAACTGACTATTTAAAGTAGTATTATCCAACTTGAGTAAATGGCAGAGAAACATATCTTTATTGGTACTTTAAGTTTTTTTACTTGTCAAATCGACATATCTATAGTTTTTATGCGGAAATAATAGTACTATAACTGATAGTAGGTTCCTGCATATACATTGGAAAATAAACTGCTGGACTCCATACATAATCAGAAGAGAGTGTTAGAAAGAATGTAGTCTGGATTTTGCTGAAAACGTCATGACAGTGCTGCTCCTTACTACAACATGCTCAGTTACAGCTTTGTTTATGTAGGACCCAAGTGTTTTCGCCAGAGCAGTCTTTTGATTTCATTACCCTGGACAACGCGCTTAGGAATGACTTTCTGTGGCACCATTTAGTGCAAGAAGGTGCAAAACATCGATGAGACCAGAGGGATTGGCAGTCTCTGTATGATTATAACAGTAATCTAGAAGATGCTAAACTATTTACAGAGGTCGGGCTGGGTTGGTGCCTTATACAATCATGTTACAACTAACACCTAACCGGGTTTTACAAACCTTGTATTAAGTCTGATCAAGCACCCACACAAACATTGTCTCCGATAATTACCAACTGAACAGCTAGTTTAGATTTCACCATGCTCAATGCTATTCAGATTGCTAAGAATGAACTAAGTAAGAGAAGCCTTTATAGCATCAACTATTTTGAAAGGCAGATTTGTTATCAATTATGAAGGAACATAAGATATTCATATGCCCTTTGTAGAAAGAAAAAGTTGACACAGAAAGTAAAAGTGAAGCAAACTACTACCTCAGTAGTTGTGAAAAAGATTTCAATTAAACCAAGAAGCAAAATCCTGCCAAACATATCAACTCTCACCAAAAAGTAACTTTGGAGGGAAAAAGGAAAAGTGAAATAGGATCTTGTCCGATCAACAAACATGTCAAAGAATGGGCAGCAGCATAAAATTACTAGTAATACTAGTAGACCTAGTGTCTTTCTTGATCATATCTACCCCAGTTATGATTTAAAACAATCAAAGAGAAAAGATTGAAGCAGCAAAGGAAACCAATACTTAATCATTTAACAGTAGGGCCTACTAGTATAGTAGAAATTCATGGATGTGACACTAGTGTATAAAGCAAGAACAGTAAGGCTCAGAAAAGTCCTCATTTAAGTTTCAAAAAACACCCAAGCTTTCACTACCCCTGGTTCTGAAAGTGAAGGGGCATGAATGAAGTAATCTACTCGTAAATGAAGTAAATTGATGTTGACTTTGACAATTATATTCTGAAGATATTTTCATAGAAAATATGAATTGTTAAAACTTAATACTTTGAATTCTTCATCTCAGGACCTTGTGTATGTTACTCAAATATGTTTATTTTGTTTTTCAAGTCTTACTCAGTGGTATTGTTTGAAAAAATTCAATATCACGGCAGCGCTGATGATTTTCATTGGTTGGGAACTTTGTGTGCTGTGACTCGTGGAGAATGGTTGGAACGAATAGTGCTTTTTGCTTGTTGGAAGACCAGTCTACCTAAACTAGGTTGATGAAATGTGTTTCGTGATAAATATTTCCGTAAGTTATTTGTCCTGCTTTCTCAATGGTTATATCAGCTACTAGTATGTTTACTATTGGTACATCTAAAGTTGTGCCTTTGTTTACTAAACTGCCTATAGTGGGAGGATTATCTGGTTTGTCTGTATCTTTTCATACTGAAATAATTCATAGAAATCTTTCTCTTTACTATCTTTTCATTGTCTGTATGCTTATGAATCACAAAAAGTCAAAAATTTTAGTGGTGCAAATTACTCTCTCTCTCTCTCTCTCTCTCTCTCTCTCTCTCTCTCTCTCTCTCTCTCTCTCTCTCTCTCTCTCTCTCTCTCTCTCCTCTTTCTCTCACTCACATCAATCTATCATTTTTTTTTCTTTTTGTAAGTCAACACAATCTCTGGCTTTGTGCTCTCTAGGCCAACATCTGACTCATTGTGCATTGTGCTTAGCAGAAGAACGTTCACTTGTCTCATTGTTTTGGAACAAAATCAAAGCTGTCTGGTGAAGAAAGAGAAACTTTGACTCTCGTAGGGGATGGGCTTTCTTTTCTTGAAACACTTTCGGGAGAAGGTTTTGTTCCTTTTTCACAGTTCCAATCATTGATAAAATGATTGATACAAATCTTTCTCTTTACTATCATTTCATTGTCTGTATATTTATGAATCATCAATGATGTTTGCAAAATGTTGGTGTTGCATATCATATACTCTCTCTCTTTCTCTCTCTCTCTCTCTCTCTCTCTCTCTCTCTCTCTCTCTCTCTCTCTCTCTCTTTCTCTCTGTCTCTCTCTTATTAACCTTCATTTACCCTTGCATCTCTTTCTTCTATTCTCTCTCTCTCACTCTCTCTTTCTCTCTTTCCTTCTCCCTCCTACCCCCCTCTCTCTCTTATTAATTTATCTATCTATCTATCTATCTATCTATCTATATAAAAAAAAACATGGATTCTATGGCCTTTACACAGCCGAGCATGTATAGGTAGCATGTGCATGTTTTTACACATAGATGTTACAGCCTTTACGCAGTCAAAGTCAAATCATCTATTTGTAAAATATGCAGATTTTTATATTAGATATGTTCTATAAATCAATGTTCATAGAGATTAACTTGTCATAAGATTATCAGGTTAATTAAAAAAAAACGTGGAAGATTTTGATGTTCCTTTATCCTTTTTTTTTTTGAGCAAGTAAGTTTCAAGAAAAGAATACATTGTCAGCCTAATGAATAGAAAGTTCACTCAGAGGGAAGCGCTGATCTCAACAGCTGTGGTTTACTAGGCTTGTATGACTTCAATAAATCAATCATTCAGTGATGGACAGGGGGGCTGAGGCAAGATTAATGGGTGTTTGTTTTTTTTAGGCATTAGCATGGAAGAAAGAAAGAAGGGAGCGGTTATGGTCATCAAGTATCCTTGAGGAAGAGGAGTATGTATGATCTGATCTTTTCTTGATCCAACAATATATCTCAATGTGTGTCAATGTAAGCTACAAGCATTTTGATGTGCTCCACCAGGTTGTTGTGTTCAAATCTGTGTGGAATCCCAACAATCTTGATTTCTGTGGGAGGGGTGGGTGGTTCGTTACTCTGTCGAGGTAGTGTCTTTACTCTGGTGTTCTCTGGGAAGGCTTTCTATACTGCTGGGTATCTCTGATAATTTCTGCTAGTCCTTAAATTTTTTTTCACGTATTTGAAACTTTCCTATTTGTCTTTCTTCTGGTTCCTTCTTATAGTTCTTAAGTTGTGTCTCTAAGTCATCAAGCACCTGCCTAAGGTCCAATGACTAAGATGATTAGTATAGACATTAGGAATGTCATCTTTGGAATCTTTTTAAGGTGTGTAGCATCTAGGGGACAGGTGATTTGTAAGTTAAATCATTCTCCTTGATATTCTTGACAATTTATAATTTCCTCCTCCTCCTCACCCTAACCCTAACCTCCTCCTCCTCCTAATTATTATTATTATTATTATTATTATTATTATTATTATTATTATTATTATTATTATTATTATTATTATTATTATTATTATTATTATTATTATTATTATTATTATTATTATTATTATTATTATTATTATTATTATTATTATTATTATTATTATTATTATTATTATTATTATTATTATTATTATTATTATTATTATTATTATTATTATTATTATTATTATTATTATTATTATTATTATTATTATTATTATTATTATTATAATTATTATCATGGTTATTTGTACTATTATGTATTATAGTGAGATACCTTCTCACTGATTTCTCTCCACTCTGACACTATATACCTATGTGTGTAACTCCCTTCTTTGTCCTATATATGTCCATGTTCTCTAGACTTAGGAAAAACCTAGATCAGAATAACTGAGTTTAGTTTCCAAATTAAATTTTCTATCTCAATGTGCCTTATTTATTTTATTTTTCACTCTTTCTTTTTAGACTCGACAATTTCAGCGGTTTGAAACAGCATAATGGACCAAGTTTATCTCCTGAGCTTGTGGCATTGATCATTTCAAAAAACCAGACCAATATTTGTTTCCAAGACCACATCAGCAGATGGAAAATCAAATGTGTCCATCGACTACAAAAACCACAACAGTGAGAAAAAAATCTGTGTTTTTTACGGCAATAGATATGGACAATCTTACTAAGATCAGGGCATAAAGACAAAGAAAGCGTCAGAAAGCCATCATATATGCAGACAGGGAGTTACGAAGGAGAAGAGAGCGATGAGGTTTAAAATTAAGCTTAAGATTCTTGATACCAAAACAGAAAAGGGTGCAGTGATAGTTCACAAAGTGAAGGATATGGAAGAGAAGAAGAAAAAGACAAGCATCAGGTTAAAAAAAGTAAAAGAGGACTGTCCCATGTGTGTATGTGTTCCTGCAGTAAGAGCCCACATGCTGGCCCCAGCCAACCCTCAATATGAGATCTACAGTGCATCTCACAGGTGAACAAGGGTGTCTATTGAACACATCATTGGGGTATTGATTAGAGCCCACATGCTGGCCCCAGCCAACCCTCAATATGAGATCTACAGTGCATCTCACAGGTGAACAAGGGTATCTATTGAACACATCATTGGGGTATTGATTAGAGCCCACATGCTGGCCCCAGCCAACCCTCAATATGAGATCTACAGTGCACCTCACAGGTGAACAAGGGTATCTATTGAACACATCATTGGGGTATAGATTAGAGCCCACATGCTGGCCCCAGCCAACCCTCAATATGAGATCTACAGTGCACCTCACAGGTGAACAAGGGTATCTATTGAACACATCATTGGGGTATTGATTAGAGCCCACATGCTGGCCCCAGCCAAACCTCAATATGAGATCTACAGTGCATCTCACAGGTGAACAAGGGTATCTATTGAACACATCATTGGGGTATAGATTAGAGCCCACATGCTGGCCCCAGCCAAACCTCAATATGAGATCTACAGTGCATCTCACAGGTGAACAAGGGTATCTATTGAACACATCATTGGGGTATTGAAACAATGGTTACACTGAGCAGGTGAACAAGGGTATCTATTGAACACATCATTGGGGTATTGAAACAATGGTTACACTGAGCAGAGGGCTATGGATTGTCCACTTAAGGTGCAGTCAAGGTATTCTCTGTTGTGCACCAACATGACAATAGATATGGGCATACCTGTTTTCCAAGAATTATGCGGTTGTGACGCTTCAAGTACATGCTGGACCCAGAAAGTCGGAGGTCATCCTGTGATAGCAAATGCTGTTGGAGATTGGCATGTAGCCAAGCATAACTGTGCATGTATTAAATATTAATTTGCAATTTCATTTATTATTTTTAATAATTTATCTAGAGATACAAGAACACTTACTCTAGTGGATGTTACATCACTCTTCAAGTAATTCAGCAAAAAATTTATCTTCATGTTCATTAAAGGATTTTCTTAATAACCTCCCTCTGTGTTTGATTACTCTTTTGTTCAATCTGATATTAATTGGTCTCAGTTTTCTGCTGTCAATTAAGGTGGAGGAGATGCCACCAACATGCATGTGTTTAGCTCTACATCAACATTCTAAATCCTCTTATTTATCTACAAACAAAAAGTGCCTAGAGGTGCTTTTGTGGGAATTCACAGCTGTTCATTTTATATGTACCCACACATGACGAGGACTTAGAGCAAAAAAAAAAAAGGAACAGAATTTTTGTGGGATTTTTTTTGAATTAGCCAATATCTTTATTAAAAGGTTGTTTTCTTGTAGCACATGAAGTACATGACAACTTTGAGACATTGAAATGCTGGAGCAACAGTAGCAATACATATTTTGTAACAAAATAAACATCTCGTGTATTTTGCGAGTTGTAGTGGTCAGCTAAGCCATCTTAAATAAGACCTTCTTAGTTAATCTAATTTTTGTTTTCTTTGTCAGAATTTGTAACCTTTCCTGACTTCACTTAAATCTTTCTTTTTTTTATTTTTTTTTCCAGACAAGATTAATGAAATTTAGATGTAACATAATTAAAATTCTGTAACACAGAAGACCTTCTAAATAAATTTTCATTCAAGACGTGGATTTATATCTAAAGTGCCTTGATCTTCTGAAGTTTCAACTGAGACAATTCTTTTTCTTCACAATATCATCGTCATCAAATGTCATCTTGAAGTTTTTCTCTATCCTGTTTTTCGTCAATGCTGCCCAGTGTAGATACACAGGGCTTTCACCGTTTAACACCTCTCCTTTTATAATTTTTGGGCTTAAAAAGAAATCACCTGTTACATTAAGGAGTCAATTGCATTTTGTTAAATAAAGGCCTTTAAACAAAAATCTTTCTTTGGATACATAGATATCTAAGATATTGATTAACACTAAGCTAAACTCACTTAATTACAGCATACATTGTGCAGTATCAGTAGGCCTACTAATTGCACAACCCAACTGTTCTGCTGCGTACAGCGTAGGTACATTATTTCTCATTCTCAATAGAACAGCAGACCTAATTATAGAATAGATGATCATCCGCAGGAGTAAGGCTAAAATAGAAATAAATAGAAAGAGGCTAATGTAGCTCAACAGTAATTCATCTTTCATTTTGATTATTTAGTAGGATAGATGACTTATGCTAAATCTTTTTTTCTTGAAACTTGACTTTGGCTACTTTAAATTAATTGTATCAATAACCATTTAAAAGAACAAATCAGGAAAAATCACATTAGATAGAAAGTTGCAATGAAATAAATAGTACTAGCAAGAGATGTGTATTTTTACTATTCACAAATTTAAAAAAAAGTACTGTATATATAAAATAAATCCAGTGTGTAATTTTGAATAAGTACCGATAAACATGATTTTTTTTTCTTAGTTTCAATTGTTGCCCATAAAATGAATTTTTTTTCCGCAATCTAGAATTTCAAAATTATCTGCTGTTCCTGCTAAAATCACAGAGTTCAATATTTTCAGCTGCATGACATCACAAGTAGAGCAGGAATACCTGATGATTCAGATGTCATGGTGGGGATCTACAAATCATGGTTAACTTTTATTCCTAATTCTACTGTCTTGAAAGCTAGAAGTTTCAAATAAAGTGCAAATATATTCTTTTATTTAACAATATAAACTCTTGCAGGATTTTCACGATATTTTACTAGTACTGTCAAAGAAGTTCGTTGATAGACTATTTAGATCTAAGTAGTGTTATTTAGAAGGGCATAAAGAGATCACTCCTGTATCAAATAAACTTGTCACCAGTAAAGGAAAAAAATCCTTTACTGAAAACCTAATATGTGTAATTATATATATATATATATATATATATATATATTATAAAAAAAGTTGGAGGGGGGTCCTAATTTACCAAGAGGGTAAGCCTATGTGTTCATACAGTTTACCAGTTTCTTACCACCCTACTTGCTTCATCTTTGCATAAATCTATATCATGGCAACTAGAGTTCTCGTACATATTTGGCATGTTTAGATCTACGCTTTTTATTTTTAAGTCATTGACTGTTTGATATAATTGGGCCATAATGAGATGATAGCAGTTGTTTTCTACAATACTGAGTAGGCCTTCTCTAGAGCCAAGGATACAGGGCTTTATAATGAAATCCGTTTCCAGCCGCAGATTTCAAGAGCCAACCAGGATTCGAGCCCCTGACCTCCAGCTAGTCAGTCCAACTTAACTATTATGGCCCGATAATACCTTTGCATTTGAAATTTTTTTATTTCGATCACCTGTATATCTACAGTATATATAAATTCCAAATGAAGTTCTCTTCCTGAGCTGCCTTTCTCAGACACCATCTTATAATTTAATAATCAAGTTTTCACAGCTCAAGACCCCTGGTTCAAATTACCATATAGCAACTCGAGAGTTCCATAGTGTATTTGGTGGGGGTTGTAATAATCTCTGCACTAATAAAGGTCACAATATTATTTTTTGCCTAAACATTCTTTCTTTATATTAAATGAATAACATTTCAATGCATCTTCAAAATCTTGCTAGCACATAAGTTTTGCCAATGTGCAGTTCAGCTCAGTAAACCTCAGAGACTACTGCATTTTGTGAAAAGGCTGGATAGTCAGTGTGTGTTATGTCATAAAATCATCATGTGAAAGTATTATGTAGTGTGTTAGACTTTATGTTGCTAAAATACACACAGCCATCAAATCAGAACTGGAAGTTTCATTTTGAACGAGATTTTTAATTTAAAATGAATTTATACATGTACTTATCTATTATTAAAAGGTAGACCAAGGTGATGTTCTGCATAATTAGTTTAGTGGACAATCCATATGTATGGTCTACTTCATAACTTTGCTGTAGGTGAGGTTTAAAACTGCAACGTTTTCTGCTACTATTGCATAATCACAAAAAAGCAATAACCTTTCTTTTTTTTAAGTTAGAGATCCATATACAGCAGTCTCTGGATAAAGACAGCCAGATAAACCGACGCTACGGCTTAACATACGCTGCAGCATTCTGACCGATTTTTTTACTATGTAATCAGAATATTCTAAACACACGCGACAACACCTAAACGCTTTCAAAAGGGAGTGATTACCAGAAAAATAAAAGAGATAGCTACACTTATTGAGGTAATTATTGCTCTCAATTATCACACAGCAAAGAGTTATGTCTCATTGTTTGCAATCTGTGCATGCATTTTCACTGAATAACTGTGTTTGTAAGGGATGGGCGACATCAAAGGTCTTGAGAATTGAAGCTACAGATGCGGGAAGGGGCAAGATGATGCAAATTCAATACCTGTCTACCTCGCCAGTCGCGTGGCCGTCGATAAGATACTGCAGCTAGCATTTTGGTCTCTCCCCCTCCCAGTTTCAAGTTTGTAAAAATAATACCTGACGTGTGAGGCATCTAATTAGAACTGTAGACCTAATCCAGTCTGGCACATACATTGTGATTTCATCAGTAGCTTGAGTGTTCTTCAATCAGCCTTCTCAGTTATCTAACTAATCTTTTTTTTTTGTATTCAAGATTCCAATGCAGTTTAGATCTAGGTGAAGGACTACTTTTGATCTAAGTAAAAGATCTGAAACAGTATATACGTGAAACTCATAAGACCTAGTATTTATGAAATGATGCAAGGGAATGATCTTTTTATCCTAAACGCACGCTATTGAAGCCTTCGGAAGACCGTGGGTTCATCCGGTGAGTACTGTACTGTGTCAAGAATCTACAACGTTTAAATTTTCTGCAGAGCAGGTTTATGGTGATTTGCTTGTGCTAAGAATGGTGATGAGTGTGTAGAAATTTGATCTGATATACTGTACTGGGTATATTTGTATCAGTTTTGAACTTTGAAATTAGGTTCCCATGCAATATATGTTTACATTTTCACCATTTGATTTCAGTACCTTCAATTCAATAAAATGTTATTTCTTACAATATGACTTTTTTTTTTTTTTGATTTTTTTCTTTTTTTATTCACAACTTGTTTGGTTTGCAAGATCCTACTTCTAATCCCAGACATCATACCTTTATATGTCAAAATAGTCTAAAACTATTCCGGAAGAAATAAGATGATTTTATTTAGTTTCTCAACCCTAACAAAATTTAGGCAGACAATTCGAATTTCAACAGTCCATGCTGTTATTAATATGTGTTTCATTGTTGCCCTTTATTTATTTTCAAATTTATAACTCGAGTCTGCCAAAAAGGACAAAATGTGCCCATGAGTTTTAAAAAAAAAGTTACTAAAAGCATGAATTTGTGCTTCATTATACATACAAATATCACAATGATATACACTAAAAAATAAAACAAATTACTACAATTTTTTGACATTTTTTTATTCAACTGAAAAACAAAAATATGAAAAGTAAGAGGAAAAAAAGAGTGAAAAAGTGGGGGTTAAGTGAAAAAAAGAGGAAAAAACCTGGAATCTTGGTTGGCGCATTTAGTGGACATTGCTCCAGAGAGTATACGGCCCCTGGTGGAAAGGATCGAGAGAAATTTGGAAAGAGAAGCCAAGCTCAACTTTTTGGATACCCAACTGGACATAAATCGGATCTCTGATTCTTTGTCAGCTGTTGGCATAACAAGAGCTTCTGTTTTATCACCACCAGCACAATACACACCTACACCTTTATACTTTTATATCCACCCAGCTGGAGTCTTGGTTGGCGCATACATCACCATTGTGGTGTTTGTTGATTTCGAACAATATTGTGGTCTGAGAAAGTGTCGAGGAGTAAAATAGTTGACTGGTTTTGTGAATTACTGCATCAAAAAAAAATATTGCATAGAGAAAAGCTTCAAATATGCCATGGAAATCTACACTTGTTTGTGCAAAAATAATCATAGAAACCCGGATGATCTGAAACACTTTTTAGACAGTAAATTTGAGTGCTTCAGTCAGAATTCAGTCCCTTATTCATGTACCAGTGTGGACCAAAGGAGGACATGGTCCCTGTGATTAGGGTTAAAACCTCTGTTTTGGATAGCGAAAAAATGAAAAAATTAGAGCCTTGACTTCACTATCTAAAGAACTAACCGTTGAAAACGATGAAATTAAGGCAAAGCTTGCAACTTTGATTTAGATACTACGAATGCTATCTTGCAGACTTTGAAGAAAGAACATTTGTCAACAAAGTTTTCTTTGAAATTACAAAAGACGTTTTAGAGAAAACTGGAAAGCCAATGAAGAAAAATCTGAATCTCATGAAAAAGAATTGTTATTACTACGATCCCATGTACAATCATAAAAGAACAAGTGTCACAGTTTGGGAATCGAGAATGCACGTTTGAAAAGTTAGTTGGAGATTAACAAGTCATGCTTTGAGTCGGATGTGTGTCTGAAGGCCAGTAAAAATAATATGTATACAGATGACTGTAGACGGACAATTAGTGCTTGAAAGTGTGAAACGGGACTGAGTGCTGCTAATGTGGGTATAGTGTTAGAAATTGCAGGAGAGCGAGTTTTTAATCACAAGTTCATAGAAAGTTTGCCTTGCAAAAAGACTTGTTTAAACAAGTGTGATAAAGGACATGCATTTTCATCTCTTCAAATGACGAAAAAGATTCTGGGTTCTGAACATGTAACAATACACTCTGATGCCACATCAAGAGACCATAAGAAGATAGCTGATCACCAAATATCTCTTGATGGTGCGGCTTGTTTGTATTTAGGGTTTGCACCACTTGCATCTGAGGATGCCCAGGCATTATTAGATCTTACAATAAATATCCTAAAAGAGTTGTCATCATTTTATGAAGAATCCGATCCGATTTTTAAATCCTTGTTGTCAAAGATCAACAGCACTGTGACAGATAGGGTAGCTGGCATGAAGTTATATGATCAAAAGTTGCTTGAATTTATGAAATCTGAATAGGGATCAGATGTCAAACTGCACTTCTTACATTGCAACGCTCATTTTTTGTTAGGGTAAGAGCAGCCTGGACTAGGAGAGAGAGGCAAAACTACATAATATCAGAACCTTATGTGAGAATTCAAGTTAAAGAAACATAGTTTTTTTTCCTCAAAACGAGACATATGAAACGAATTTCTCTTGGCCAGTTCAGTGTAACAATAAAAATATGCAAAACATGTGACATTATATGTATATATATATATATATATATATATATATATATATATATATATATATATATTAAAACAGTGAGAATGAATATTCTTTTTATATATTGGGTAACTTTTAAATCTTCACGCGATTAAAACAAAATGATAATTAAAATAAAATGTTTAAACTTTATCAGATTTTAATCTTTGTTTATAGAGTTCATGGCTGAAACCAAACGCATGACTTTTTACTCCATCAGGCTTTGACCCAGACTATATTTACCATCGACTGCTAAATCTCCCTACCAGTTCGTGTAGGAACGCTACTGAGTTGTACACGAACTGCTCGGTCAGATCCCAAAATATAGTATAGAATAAAATAGTAAACATTTTGTAGGGTCTGACATGGTGAGAATTTTTCGATAATAAAACAGTCGTTTGAAATAGAAAAGGATAAAAACAACTTCTTTAGGTTATATATACATTTCACGAAATTATTGATTGCGTATTATTTTCAAAAGTGTTGAAGAGGTGCTGAAAGGGAAAAAAGTTCAGATTCTTTTTTCTTTTTTTTTTTTTTTGTTTTGTTTTTTGGCAGATTTCGGTAAAAGAAACTTAGGCAATTCTGGTATGTCTCGAAAATATGAACGATATATTTAAAACAGTTAAAAATGAAGTAATGAGAAAATGTCATATAGAAGAAAATACGTAATTTAACTTTTCAGCTTCAAAATTTAATGACAGTGTCTGTTTAAAATTCAACAAGTTTTTTTGATTGAAAACATTTAAAGTATTTACACAAAAATATAGTATAAAATAAAATAGTAAACATTTTGTAGGGTCGAATATGGTGAGAATTTTTCGATAATAACACAGTCGTATGTAATAGAAAAGGATAACAACAGCTTCTTTAGGTTATATATATATATTTAACACATTTCAAGAAATTATTGATTGTGTATTATTCTGTATTATTTTCAAAAGTTTTGAGAGTAATTTAATGAAAAATAGCTTAAAAGAAAGTTATAAAACAATCAGAATGTAACAAAGTGAATATTAAATGTTGCCAATAACACCTGGATTTGATATAATATTTGACAGGAGCAAAAATTCTGAATAGAATATGTATATTACATCTAAAACGAATTGTTAGGAATCTTTCCAATTAGTTTTAGTGTGATTGTAGATGTAAAGGATTCATAGCTTGGGCGCCCTTCGCTTCATACTTTCTATAAAAAAATTTTCTATTTTTTTACAAGCATAGCGTTTCTATTGGTTATTGATATTTTGGTGTAGAAATCTACCAGCGAAAGCACTTATTGCACTTCCTACAGCTCCACCTACACTTCCTGCAATTACAGAAGCTTGGGCCGCGACAGCACTTCCTGCCGCTACAGCAGCGTCTACGCCAGCTGCCACTCCAGCAGTTCCTCCTGCACTTCCTGCCACTGCAGCAACTCCTCCAGCACCTGCCAATGCAACAGCTCCTCCAACAGCTGTCGCAACAGCAACTCCAGTAAAAGCACAAACCAGGGCAAAACCAACTAAATGGAAGATGTTTACTCTAAAGTTTCGCTTAATCTCTTTATAGACCAAATGAAGCTGATGAGTTTTATTTTCTATTTTTTTTTCAATTTCCCGTATTTGCTTTATGGCCGTTTCTTGGTTCTTTTTAATATTTTCTTGGTTGTGGATATACAGTGAATAACCTTCGTCCACTGACTCTTTGACACGCTCAAGTTTCTTTCTAATTTGTCTTGAAAACGATGCGTGTTGGTCTTGTCTTTGGATGAATGATAAGACCCGAGAACATTCTCTAGACAGCTCTAGAAGTTTATCCTGGCTAAATTTCCCCTTTGTCTCTTGTAATTTATCTAACAACAAGCTCACTTTAGTTAAAATTTGCTCTTGTTTGTACTTTTCATCATCTTTTAATAACTTTGCTCGTTCAAAATTTTTGTCTGTGTATTTTTTATCTATTGCCTTAACAAAAGAAAGCACCTTGTCGAATTGTTTTGTTTTTTCAGCCTCATCTTTGGTCGCATTATTGAACAACATGATTCTGTTTCCGCATTCCCTCATTACATCTCGAAAATCCCCTTTTTCATTTCGGCACCAGTCCTCAAATGTTAACCCGTCCTCCGCATGGTCATCCTCAAAATTGTCACCGGCTGTCAGAACCAAGATAAACATCTGCTTCGCAAAGTCTGGGCCAAAGATATCTTTCAGGAACTCGAAAACTTTCATGTCCTCGGATGTAAAGCGATTGCCATACCTTCCGACATACAGAAATCCGTCGTACCCGTCAGGACATGCGACCATTGCTTCTTTTATCTTGGTCTTCACAAGTTCAAAACCTTTTTTTTCGTCTAGCTTGGTATCGCACACGCCTGGAAGATCTACGACCTGCGTGTCACGTTGGAAAATAAATCAAGTTTAGCAAAACTGTAAACTACTTTTCGCTCCTAAGAATGGTTTTGATTGCATTGGCGTCTACTGTTCTCTTAAATGTTTAGACTTATGTAAAATATTTTATAGGTGAACTTCCATTTATGCTGGGAAAAGATTTTTAATTGCAGTATCAAATGGTTCATGAGTATGATTTTGTTGTTCTTGTTGTGAATAAATAAAAATACAGTTGCTTAGTACTTTTTAGTGACAATTAAAAGATCGCTTCAAATGTAGAAAGAAAACAATAAATGAAGTGCAAACTATTTTTTACGTGAACCCGTTCAAACTTCGACCGATGACAATAACTTGAAAAAGTAATGATAGTTCTAGCATTAATATCAAATTTTTGATATTTTATACATTCCTTTAGAAGAGAGTTTTTTCAGCAAAGATCAATGCTAGAATGTTAGGTACAATATTTTGTTCTGATGATTCGAATTCCTGCCTCGAGAAAGATTTGCTCTGATACCATCAATACTATCCGCCTGACTCCAAATTGAGTATGTAATTCTAAGTCATGAAGAAGATCTAACCTCAAACTTTTTATGTTTCCTACCTTGATTACTCTTCCTTTGTACTCTCTCACATCAAAATCTGTTGTGGCTGTCTCAGATTCTGTTCCACATGAAACGTTGAAAGCCTTCTTGCCTAAAATGCTGTTTCCTGTACGACTCTTTCCTACTCCTGTTTTGCCTATGAGAAGTAGGTTAAGCCCAGGGCTCTCTTCACAAGCCATTGTCTGGGACAGAGAAACCAACACACGGAGAGATTATGTTAGTTTCACTTTGCGTCCGAAAAATGACCGTCAAATATAGTTTAATAGCACATGTGTCTGAAAACAAACATTTTCCAAGGGGGGAGGGAGGGGGAAGGTATAAATGCCTGCCAAAGCTGAGGAAAGGAAAGAATGGCTGGATCAACACTTCCAGCAAACTTATTCATCTTACTCTCACACCAAATATCTTTCCATTTGCAGACTAAATGTGGCTCCAAATACGTGGAACAGCTCTAGTTTTATCCATGGCTCCCAGTTATGAGAATAGGTTTTTGGAGACCTTGAGGAGAAACTGGTGGACATTAGTTCAGACACACCTCATGTCTGACTGAGATAGATCGATGATGATACTCTCTTTACTTCGACCAAGGTCGCTCTCACCTAGAGACCTTCATCACGCATGCAAACGACATCCACCCATCAATAAAATTTACAAGAATCATACCCACCACCAGCATACATATCCTTGACTTCATAGTGACTCGGCAAACCGGCACACTACAGTCGATGTATTTAACTAATTCTACTGGTCCTCATGACATGGGTCGTCAAAATCTCCTCGTCGGAAGAGACCCTCACAAACGGGCTCAGCCAACTTTTCACTTTTCAGAAACCTCCACACCACTCCAGAACCGTTTTACCAACCATATATCGGCCATCAGACATAACAACTCTACTTCAATAGCCAGATATTTAAACTCCCCGGGACATAGCTCCAAGCACTTACAGATCGTAGCCATTGATAGACCTCTATCCTACGGCTTTATTGGACCACGTAAAAAAAGAAATGAATAGGAATTATATGATCCATTGAGCCCAATGACATCAATGTGATAGAGCATATATTATTCCCCATCTTGAATACACACTTACTCTACTCAGTGTGATAAAAATAATTAGGAGCCACTTAATTTCATCTGGGTCCTTATTACCCAGTCAAGAAAAACCTTCAAACAGTCGCAAGATATAATCCCATTTGTTGTTGCTATTATTTAAGTGAATATATAACATAAGGGCTTACATTACCAGCATAAAAATCATCATTATTCATTATGCGCTCCTCCATTTGATTAACTCATCCTACGAATCATTATCATTATAATCATCACAACCAGTATGATCATCATCATCAACATGATCAGCAACTACAAATATACAGCAACATCACCTAATATACTGTTCTTTTCGTTGTTGCTATTATCATTCTTCTTC
>JAWDGP010005538.1:0-5000 GCA_033675545.1 Elysia crispata
TAGATAGATAGATAGATAGATAGATAGATAGATAGATAGATAGATAGATAGATAGATAGATAGATAGATAGATAGATAGGTAGATAGATAGATAGATAGATAGATAGATAGATAGATAGATAGATAGATAGATAGATAGATAGATAGATAGATAGATAGATAGATAGATAGATAGATAGATAGATAGATAGATAGATAGATAGATAGATAGATAGATAGATAGATAGATAGATAGATAGATAGATAGATAGATAGACATATAGATAGATAGATAGATAGATAGATAGATAGGTAGATAGATAGATAGATAGATAGATAGATAGATAGATAGATAGATAGATAGATAGATAGATAGATAGATAGATAGATAGATAGATAGATAGATAGATAGATAGATAGATAGATAGATAGATAGAAAGATAGATAGATAGATAGATAGATAGATAGATAGATAGATAGATAGATAGATAGATAGATAGATAGATAGATAGATAGATAGATAGATAGGTAGAATCATATCGAGCGGGACAGATAAGGGGGAGGGCGGAAAGGCAAGGGATTTAAAACAAACAAACAAAAAAATGAAAGAATCAAAATAAAAAAAGGTAGGAGAGAGAAACATGCGAGACTTATCCTTTTTGCCTAAAGTCTCGCTTTTCACCACCTCCGCCCCTCCCCCTCCTTTCTCTCTCTCTTTTTCTCTTTCTCTCTCTCTCTCTCTCTCTCTCTCTCTCTCTCTCTCTCTCTCTCTCTCTCTCTCTCTCTCTCTCTCCCTCTCTCTCTCTCTTTTGCCTCTTCCAGCCTCCTTCCCTTTTCTTTTCTTCCACTAAATGTAAATATGAATATGTAATTTTGTTTTGTGTCTAATTTTTATTTAAAAAAAAAAAACTAATCATTTTTATCGTTTCATTTTTTTTCTTTAAATTTTGAAATTTCGCTGATCATGAGTCAAAATGTAATTAGCACTTGGATTGGCTTGTTTACATCGCAAGTGCGCGTTAATCGAGAAAAAACGTAAGCTAGCCATACATAACAAACAGTGTCTCGATTCATATAAGTGTGAGCAGTTGATACACTAGAGCGAGCTGACAGCGGGCTAGATCACGCTAGTTCTCAATTTTACTGGGCAGTGGCGCTAAGGAGTTTCTAAATCTGGTTAGATCGGACAGAAGGCAGGCGCTCGTAGGATGACAGTCTGAGCGTCTTGGGTTCAACTCTCTCAAGGTGAAAGTTAGTTGAGGCTCATCTTCTTAGCTGTTACTTGCCTGAACAAGAGTCTTACTCGGGCACATTGTGTCTTCATGTTTAAAAAAACTTTTTTTACGTCGCTGCGATGCTGACCTATCCACGTCAGCTACAAATTTGCTTTCTTGCTACATTCGCCAACTCAAGATCTCAGTATGCTGCTGGAGTCTTCAGATTAAATTATGGAAATTACTTGTAGAAGGACGATGTGCTCGATTCAGAAACAGCAGAAGTCCGATAAGGGAAAGCCTAAAATGATCAAAAATATTTTGAAATAACCTCTGCCCAGATGACCAGTTAGCACGAAAGATTTTCAATCTTAAACAATGACAGTATATCAAACATATAGTGCGTCTAATACACTTTAAAATATTAATTGTAACGGCTTAAAAAATGTTTGGTACGAAAGTGGGCTGGAGCGGTTTTCAGTCAAAGGAGTATTGTTCTTTTTTCCGAAAACAATGCCAAAACATTTTATGGGGCTTTGTGCCTTACTGATTGTGTATTTCGATATCATTGAGCACACACTTTTTTTAAGCAACCTGCCAGACAATACTTATCTTGAACGGCCGTCTACTGACGGGGTCGTAATGTAAACGTTCCACCTTCTTCGCCATCTGCATTACAGCTAAGATGTTGCGTTTGCAAAGTAAACAGTCAAATACGAAATCTTTAATTGCTGTGTTATTAATACCTGTCAGCATGCCACAGCCACATTTAGCCCTGGATAGGTTAGAATTTGAAGTTTTCAGTTCGGAAAAAAAAGACCATTTTTTCTTTTTCTGTCTTTTCGTTTGGTTGTTCCTTCATCTGTAACAAAAAAAAAAAATTGTTAAAACGAGGAGCAGTTAGAGTAATAACCATTTTCAATTCCGAACACCTTGAGAATTCGATAGAAAATAACATCTAATTTTTATAATACTTGGTTATGTTGTTAGAGAGTTTTGCAACTGTGTCTCGAATCCAGCAGCCATTATCTCTATAATGTTACAACCAAGGGCAAGATGATTTTAGCTATCAGAAGCTCTTATTTTGCCACACTTAAGCTCATTCCAAAACTTTGGTTTCTTAAGGCTTTTCCTGATACTTTCATTCTTAAAAAGGAACTCCTCCTAGACGCTGGAATTTTTAGATTACATCTTTCAAGATCAGACATCAAAACAAATGATAAAGACGGCATTAAAGCATAAAAATCTTCGGTTTCTCTTGATGGAAAAATATTCCACCACATTTAGAAATTAAGATACTTCAGATCGAAGGATCAGAGCGGCCCTCCTTGCTCGGGATGGATCTCTGTCAAGTTCAAATTTGAAAGGGCAATTTGGAGAAGGCTGTTCTTGGTGGAAGGAGGGAGAACACGTGATAGATCCTGGGCATAAAAACAACAACAAAATAATATGGAGAGTATTTTGTGAAAGTGTGTTTTGTTGAAACATGATGATTGAGAATATTAATTCTGTCTCTAAAGATGCTATTTTGAGCGCTGATGGTCGAAATACAAACCAAACTGTTGAGAGTTTTTTTGTTCTTTGTAGTTTTGATTTGTTAATTTCTTTGTCTTTTTTTTGTTTTGAAATAACTTTTTTTCATTGTTGTTCTCCAGACTCAACGTCTAGACGGAAGTAGTTCAATAGTCCTAACAGGGTATTATTCTTCTGAAAACTATCGTCGTTTTATTTCTTGGCTTGCCGGCCGCCTCTTGGAGAGATACTTCAGAAAACCGGTTATTAAACTCCGAAGAGACCTGAGACCACTTTCATCGGAGGAAGGAGATAGAGAAAGAGAGAGAGAGAGAGAGAGAGAGAGAGGGAGACAGAAAGAGAGAAAGAGAGAGAGAGAGGGAGAGAGATAGAGAGAGAGAGAAAGAGAGAGAGAGAGAGAGAGAGAGAGAGAGAGAGAGAGAGAGAGAGAGAGAGAGAGAGAGAGAGAGAGAGAGAGAGAGAAAGAGAGAGAAAGAGAGAGAGAGAGAAAGAGAGAGAGAGAGAGTCGTGAATCTGTGCTAATATTATCGAATGTGGTTTTTTTTTTTTAATATCGGAATCTGAGTTTAATTTCGTAAAAAATTATTGTTAATTTTTTACCATTCAAAAAATTCCTAGTTTATTTTTTTTTTCGGTTTCATTATTATAATTCCATATACGACTATCAACCAGCTAGGCCAGTCTAAGTAGAGATCAGTTTTGAGTGCATATCTTAAGACCGAGGTTTTGACTCAACCAATGCCTAAAATTCCCTGTTGATAACATCGTCATATCCTCAGAAAGACGCGGCCACCAGTTTCCCTCACTCTATCAAGACTAAATCTCCCCGCTAATTATTGTTTTTTCTTTTCAAACACGTGTTTGTCTTACGGTAAAAACTTGGCTGTCGTATTTGAAGGTCCAGATTTGAACTCCTACTCAGGCAGATACAATGTTCAATCTTTGGAGGAATGTTTTAGTGTGGTAGAGGGACGGGCTGTGTCCAACAGCTGCTCCTCTAAGAGTTCAGAAAGATATCTTGTCTTTCTTTGCTCATCTATTGATATACTCCTGTCTTGCTCTCTTTAATCCGAGTCTGACATGCATTCTTCTCCCATTCTCCACCATCCCTGCCTTTTCTATTGTAGATCGGTGAATCTATTTATTTTTTGGTCTCCTCTGTTTTAACCTTCCCTCTCCACCGGGTACGATCTTCCTCCCCCTGCCAACTTCCTGTTATCCTAACCGAATTTCTAGACCTGCTCGATTCTGTTTTCATCTGCTTCTTACAAGCAGACATTAAGATGAATCATGAAATGGGCGACAGTTGTTTACCACCCTTGACTTTCAAAAAAAAAAAAAAAAAAAAAAAAAAAAAAAACAATCAGAAAAGGAAGAAAGAAACAAGAAAAACAGAAACAATTTTTATACACTTTGAGGCCCTGCTGACAAAGCCATAGGCACAGGCCAAAACCGAGAAGATCCACGTGAATGCCCTTTCCCTTGCTCTCTCTGTCTCTCCTCCTCTCTCTCCCTCTCTCTCTATCTCTATCTGTGTCTCTCTCTCTGTCGCTGCCTCTCTATCTCTCTCTGTGTCTTTCTCTCCTCCTCTCTCTCTCCATCTCTCTCTATCTCTCTGTGTCTCTCTCTCCCCCTCTCTCTATCTCTCTTTGTGTGTCTCTCTATCTCTCTCTCTCTTTTTCTGTCTCTGTCTGCCTGTCTATCTGTCTCTCTTTCCCTCTCTCTCTCTTCTCTCTCTCCCTCTCTCTCTCTCTCTGTCGGTCTGTCTCTCTCTCTTCCCTCTCTCTTTCTCTCTCTCTGTCGGTCTGTCTGTCTTCTCTCTCTCTCTTTCTCTCTCTCTCTCTCTCTCTCTCTATTATATTCTATCTATCTATCTCTGCCTCAATATCTATTCGTCTTTTTCTCTCTCTCACTTCTCTCTCTCTCTCTCTCTCTCTCTCTCTCTCTCTCTCTCTCTCTCTCTCTAACCCCCCCCACCCCCTACCCTTTTCCCGCACTCTACCCCCTTTTCCAAACATTTTTTATTCTTTTTTTTCTTTAAGTAAAATGTGACCCTCTCCCCCCCTTTTGTTTACCACCTCTGTCCCCAAACCGGCAGGCGGCATGCAGGTTGTAATGTCACCATCTGGTGTTTTTGTGGCCAGGATCCAGGCCTTCCAGGGTCAGAAGAGAACAGGCCCGGCCTGAAGGCGGCTGGATCATGGATGGAGCGCTGACCCGCTAACCTAGAGACTTGAGGCTAACAAAACCCCTGGTTTAGTTTTTACTAAGCCG